>JAKSZT010054458.1:12047823-12475469 GCA_026826555.1 Tolypeutes matacus
AAAAAAAAAAAAAAAAAAAAAAAAAAAAAAATGTAGGTAAGGTCTATTACTCTCTGTTTGTAGAAGAGAATCATTTCATGAGTTGTGGTTAGATCTGAACATACTTTTTTTTTGTCGTACGCAATTCAATCCATAACACTTGGTAATAAAATTCAAAGTCAATTCTGTCTGGCTCCAGTCAGTATCCTTGCTCTGAGACATTATGCATACTAGCTCTATTCAATATAATTTATTGCAAACGCCTTGAGAAAATAAAGCTTTCCTTTCACCCCCTTTCTCCAAATGAAACCTTGCTCTCCACTGAAACTACTGATTTCCTAAAATCCAACTGTTAGAGGACTTGGAGGTAGATAAGATATTTCTTTGCTCCTCCTTGCTGCTTCCAGACTATTTTCAACCTCTCTCCATAAAATCCCCATCTTTGAAGCTGATTTGCTCTAAAAGGCTATAACACATGCCACCTCTCTTTTATGTAGTCATCTATAGGCCTTGGGTCACTCCTCCTTACTCCTCGATTTTAGCCATTGGCTCACGTAATCCAATATAAGTCTTAACATAATTGTTGGTGATTTTAGTATCTACAAAGATAATCCCAATGTCCTTTCAATCACATAATTTCCTTCTTTTAAACTATATAGGTTTCCATGTCACTCCTCTGTTGAAAATTCTACAACTTGACCAAGAGGAATTTGATTTCACTTAAAATAAAAACTAAAGTTTTTACAATGGTCTATAAGTAGGGTGACCATAAAATTTATTATATAAACTGAAAAACTTTTGAGAGTACAAGAAGTCAACAATTATATACTGGAAAAGCAGGAGAAAACTGAAACTGTTCTGGACAAATTGGGATGGATAGGCACCTTGCTGATAAGGCCCTATATGACCTGGCTTCTATCAGATCCTTTGATGTCTCCTTACACTCCCCCTCCTCATACCCTCTGTAAACCACACTAGCTTCTTCTGTGTTTGTTGATTAACACTAAGCCTTAAAGACTGTACCTTGGCTATCCTTCTTAATGGAATGCTTTTTCCCCAGGACTTCCTATGGTTGGAGACTTCACTTTATTCAAATTTCTTCTAAAATTTCATTTTATAAGGGAGGACTTCCCTAGAAATTTAATAAAAACAGCAGCCCCACCCCTGCCTTCAGCATTTTCCATCACACTTACTCTGCTTCCCCCACCCCACCCCGCCACAAAACCTATTGTCTCTGAAATAGAAATTGCAGCTGAAAACAAAAACTGACTAAAGGCACTTTTTCCCTCTAGATAAGGGAAATAATGCTACCTCCAGAGAGGCTGGTCTTTGACTCTTTAATTTAGGAGAACATCCTTATTGATCTCAAAGGAAATTTCAACTGGAAAGATTAACATGTTTGAAGAAGTGATAAATAGGATGCTGAATTACTTTGCCTAATAAAATAAGGAATAATGAATTTCTATAGGACATTGAGGTAGAAAGAATTGTAAAGGGTAGGATTCCACACTCATAGTGAACAGTCAAGAAGAGAAGAAACTGGCCTTTTGATCTGTCAGGAAATATTGTGAAAGACTTTGAAATTCCTGATATGTATCAACAATCAAGAGGAATTTGAATCAAGGTAGACTGATGATGATTAACATCAGAAAAATAGAGTGAACAAGAACAGTTGCCAAGCTAGATTTATAGGCAGATTCTTCCCTCCCCTCCAATATTCAGTTTGAAAATAAGCAATGGATAATAAAAGCCCATGGGAAATGGGTCTGGAAGGATAACAGATAGATAAGCCCTCAGTCTTCTCTCAGAATACAGAGCAGGAGTCTTCAGCAGCTGAGAACAATAAAAACCCTGGTACTACACAATGAAGAGTATATTTGGTGGTACACAAAAGCATGTCCTTACATGAAGAGTTGCAATCACAATTTTCAACGGTGAGAGTTTTTCAAGCTAATACCCACCACTATTATTATCACTCAGGTAATCCATTTATTAAAATTTAAAACACATAGAAAGAAAAATATACCATAATTCTACACCACAAAGACAATCACTGTTAACAACTTAGTATATTGCTCAAACTTTGCTGCATATTGCAATTACCTTAGGAGCATTACAATATTATTTACGCCTGGGCCCCATCTCTCATTGAATTGATCTAGATAACTCTCTGGGTAATAGGATTTTTCTAGCCTCCCCAAGTGATTCTAGTATATAGGAAAGGTTAAGAATTATTGTTTTAAATGCTCTGTGTGTGCACATAATAAACATGGGATCAAACTATCTGTAAAGTTTTATAGCATTTTCATTTAACTTATATATTAAAATATCTCTCCATGCCCATACATGCACATCTACATCATCATTGTCATGAATACTGATTACATTATTAAATGTATATATATGAAGCATGAAAAAGAGTATATGGTGCATAATAAATGCTTAATATGTAGTTGTTATTATAAACATGATTATCATCATCATCATGATCACATTCAGGTCTGTTTGTTGACTTTGTGTCCTCTGGCACTGGACAGCTTGTTTAGCCTTGCTTCAGGGTCCTATGGCTTCAACAGAAGTATCTCTGACATACATATATTTAACATTTGAAAATTCCCTACTTTGCGAAATTTTTTCTGGCTGGTCTCACATATTTATTGTATTAGATAAACAAAATCACATTGTCAAATTCAAAATAAGATTTCACTGTGACTGGGTTAAATACATGAGTTAACTAAAGCAAGCTTCAAATGCTTACAACTGCTTATTCTTTCTACCTAGCAACATATCCTCTCCCTGTTGTCAAGTCTTCTTTTATGACCTTCTGTAAATTCATGCCATTTTCTTCATAAAGGTCTTGCATATTCTTGTCAAGTTTATTACTAGAAATTTTACATTTTTATTAGGCTTTCAACGAGTTATTTTTCCCATTAGATTTTCTAACTGGTTATGCTTATAATATATGGATGATAGCTTTTATATATTTATTTGTAATTGACTTACTTCTACACTGAACTCTGGGTAGTTTTAATTCAAGGACACTATAATTCAAGGCTTCTTGTTTTATGAAAAATGTAGCCTATAGCAGGTAAATCTTCATTCTGAGTTAGGATGAAATTGAGGCAGGAAGAATGGGAGAAGGAAATAAACCACTTCTCTTCGGGTTCACCTTTACGATTAAAAAATAGACCCCCTCTTTTATTTTTAGGGTGTGTACCCCTTGTCTTTACAGAGCCAAGTATTGGACATGACTAAACATAAAATATTTTAAGTGATAATGTAAAGCCCTAGTGCCTATCAAAATATACTAAATATAGGTTTGACATCCTAGATTCACCACCACCATCCTATGTTCCTTAGCAGTTATAGATGACTGTCTTGTTAAGCTTTATTCTTATCAGTATATAAATGAAGAAAGGCAGCTGTTCTATAATTGCGGTCGATGGACTCATCACTCTGGGCTGATGGTTCCTCAAGATATTTTTGCAATTTTCTGTGATATCAGTCATCTTTTATAATAATACTATGACATTATTTGATTTTTAATGGGGCTGAAATTTGCAATTACGGTGTAAAAACAATAGTGGGTAGAACTGCTTAGTACCAATCAAGGAAGTGCTAGTAAACTGTACTAGTAGTCAAAGTATTTTTCACCACTGAGTACTTGCAGAAAAAAAAAGACTCTACCTGAGCGCCCTTGATAAAGCAGTAAAATTACTATTTTTTTAACTCTCCACACTTCAAAATGCCTCCTTTTAATAATCTGTGTGCTGAAATGGGAAATATACATAAAGTACTTCTGCAGTATAAAATGTTGGGTGACTTGAGAAAAAGCACTTGTATGATTGATTACTGATGTGAACTAGCAGGTTTTTTTCATTGAGCACCACTTTTATTTGAAAGATTAACTCCCAAGTTAATGGTTATCCAGAGTTTGGCAGATATTTCTTGAAAACGAACCAGAGAATCTGTCACTTCAAAGAAAATAACTGATGATATTTGTTGCCTGTGATAAAAACTGAGCTTTCAATAAAAAAATTTAAAATTTGAAAAACTTATAACTGCCACCATAAGCCTGATAATTTCCTAATATTTAAAGGTCTTTCTAATGAGATTGGTGATAACAACAAATGATTATTGAGACCAAAAATAATTTTATTACCACTGGTATAAGCAAAATGATTTTTAAGGATTGTTTAGCATCATGGTAGAATTTGCCAAAAATATAATAAACGGCTTTTGACTCAACTTTATCAGACTATTAAAAAAAATTCCAATGCCCACTGAGAAATTTGAATTCCACTGATCCAAAGATTGTCCAGGAATATCTTAAGATAGGCATCCTCAGAATCTTAGGCAACCAGGAACCAGAAATTACTAAACTGAGAATTTTCTGAAATATCTTCTAAATATGTGATCACTTTTACAGAGACCTACTTCCCCTCCCTCTTTAGAATGTAGTAATTTCCAGGGCTTTCTGAGCTGATTCCCATGTATACACTGATACCCTGATAGTTCTGTTGGTCCACATACATTCCTGAGAATCTCTTGGAACTGTACAGGAATCACTTGAGCCTGGGAGGAACACTATTGAGTTACTTGATATCTGGATTATTTAAAGGTAGAAATATAGTGTCCCAGAGGGGCAAATAAACAATCTCTCAGACCTTCTGCCTTTTTTTTTTTTCTGGTCAATGGTCAGTGTTCTCAGAATTTTTTTTTTTTTTGTGTGTGTGTGTGTGTGTGGTCAAAGAACAGTTCCAGGACCATCACCTAGAGGGAAGCTTGCTCTTGATTAAACTAATTAAGAAATTATCTCTCTTGTATTTATCTTTTTTGGTTATAGGTTATTCATATGGGTAGAGAGACTGAGAAATATGGGCCATGGGGAACCTTAGAATCCATTTACGTTTTGGATACTTCTAACATTGGTGACCATCATCAGAACACAGTTGCAAAACAATGTTTCTTGAGATTTTGGTAAAAATGTATTAGATTAGGAGGCCTTTCATTCATGAATCCCCATGTAATAACTTACAGGTAGAGAAGAGCCCAGATTCACCAGCTAGGAAAACCTGCAATGAAGTTGTGTGCAGAGATGGGGTCCACAATAAGGTGGTTTTCCCTCTTTGACCTAAAAGTAAGTAAAATTTATTACTACAAAGCTCTTTGTCTAAGATAACCTTAGGCAGGTATTTTTTGCAGGTCCAGGAGCAATATTTAAATATTACTATTTATGTCCACAATTTGCTTTTTCCTTTATTTCCTCTCCTGCAGTATAAATTTATCCAATTTTACAAACATGCCCCAATATCTCCCTTCTTAAAATACCATCCCGTAACCATTTTACCCTTGCTCCACAAGAGCTGCTTCCCTATTTATCTATTCCTAGATTCTCAAAAGAGTTGTCTACTCATGTTGTTTCCAATTCACACTGTATATTCATTCTTCATCATATTTCAATCTAGCTTCTACATAAATCTTCAGTGTCACTGGTGATCTCTGTGGGGTGTATCCTCCTCTTCTTGTATTTCATATCTATGTTCAATATAGTTGACCATGCCATTATTCTTGAAACACTGTCCTATTCTGGCTCCTCCAACAACAGGCTTCCCTAGATTTATTCAATCGTTTAAGTCTCCTTTACAGATGTCTCTTCTACTACCATTTTTATGGCTGTCTCCCAGACAAAATTAATTGTCAAATAATGAATTCTTGTTTTCCTCCCCAAAACCTGTTCATTTCTCAGTCTTCTCTAAGTAAGTGATTCAGTTTCACAAGCCTCTCTCTCTTTCTCTCTCTTTCTCCACATCCAATACCTCAGCAAGTTCTTTAAGTTCTGCTATCAACTGTGCCTCAAATGTGTCCATATCTCTAGAGCTCTGCTTCTACTACACTAGTGTAATACATCATTATACTTTGTCTAAACAGTGGCAGTACTACCTTTATTAATCTCTAGGTTTCAGCTCTTTCTATACTCAATGTTCATCATATCAGACATTTACAACATAGCCAACATATATAACATCCAACACAGCAGTCAGAAAAAATCATTTAAAAAATAAAATTGAAGCAAATCACTCTTCTGGTTACAACTTTTCAATGGACTCCCATTGCATCTAGAATAAAAAACCACCTTCTTGTTCCATCTGAATAAGGGTTTATCAATTTTCAGAAAAGTTTTTTCAAAAGAACAAGTTTTTCATTTAAATAATTTTCTATTATTTTTCTATTCTCAATTCTATTCATTTCTTCTCTCATCTTATTTCCTTCTGCTTGCCTTAGATGTAATTGCTGTTCTTTTTCTCATTTCACAAGTTAGAAGCTTAGATAATCTGAGCCCTTTTTCTTTTATGAAATAATTCTTTAATTCTATAAATTGTCCTCTATGCACTATGTAAAGGCATAAAAGAAATTATGTTTGGTGCCTCATCATCCTGCCTGGCTTTGTCCTAAGTTTCCCTTTGAGCGACCACCTCAGTTAGCCTTGCCCTGGGCGTAACTACAAATAACAGGGCCTCTACCTATATAAGGTTTGGATACTAAGAGTCACCCTTAACTTTTCCAAATGGCCCCCTGCCCTTTTGTGCTACATAATTTACTAGCAAGGTCTGTATCTCCATATGGCTTGGAAAACAAAAAGCTGCCCTCAGCTTCTCAAATGGTCCTTGCCACTTCTGTATAAGTTTGAAACTTCCAATCCCCAATGTCCATGATAAGTCCTACTCCTCCCATCCCACACAATAGGCAAGAGCCTGAGACCCACATGTTCTTCTCTTTCCCATATACCTCCTTCATGGAATTTCACAGGAGCCTAGGTTAGGTAAACCCTGTAGGCCCCTCCACCACCCTCATTCTCCCTCTCCCCCTCCAGGGCCTTTCATCTAATTAAGCTGTCTTTTCATGCATTCTAGCCTGGCTGGCTAGCTATCTGTGCCTGTGCCTCACCACCCAAAGAACTTTCACATAATATCCAAAATACACTGCTTTAGCTATATCCCCCAAATTTTGATATATTGTATTTGATTTTCATTAAATTGAAAACTTTTTCTAATTTTCTTGTGACTTTCTATTTGATTTGTGGGTTATTTGGAAGTACATTGTTTTATTTCCAAATATTTGAAAGTCTTATAGATATATTCCTGATATTGGTTTTTAGTTTAATTCCATTATGGTCAGAGAATATACTTTATATGATTTTGATTCTTTTAAATGTATTAAGAGTTTGTTTTATGGCCCAGAATATGGTCTACTTAGTGCATGTTTTATGTGCAATTGAAGACTATGTGTTCTGTTGTTTTCAGGTAGAGTGTTTCATAAATGACAATTATATCTTCTATAAACTACTGATATTCTGTCTACTTGTTCAGTTGATTACCAAGAAATGGATAGTTGGATAAGTATAATTATGGAGTTATTTCTCATTTCTATCCTATCATTTTCTTTTGGGGGGCGGAGGTGGTGGTTATATATCTAAAGCCCTGTTCTTAGACACATAAACATTTAAGATTATTATATCCTGTTGGGCAACTGATCCATTGATCATTATCTAATGTCTATCTTCATTCTGATTTAAAAAACCCTTGTTGTGTAGTCTACTAATTGTGGTATTAATATAGGCACTCTATCTTTCTTTTGATTAATGTTTACTTGGGACATATTTTTCAATTATTTATCAATTCAATTTAATGTAGGCTATTTGTAGATAGCATATAGTTGGGTATTTGCCTTTCATTTGGTGTGTTTATGTTATAGTTAATGTAATTATTGATATGGTTGCATTAAAATGCGCCATCTTGCTAGCTGGTTTTTATTTCATCCATTTTGTGTTTCTCTTTCCCCCTCTTTTTCTGCTTTGTGATTGAGGAACATTTATGATTTTATTTTTTCTGCACTACTGACTTATCTCTTTACAAAATAGTGTTTCCCTAGGGTTTAATGTATATGGCTGCAGTCTATATTCAAATATTATACCATTTCATGTGTAGTATAAGTATCTTACACAATATACTCCCAATTCCTCCCTACAATCCTTTGTAATATTATCATACATTTTACTTTTATAAATGGTGTCAATGCACAAAACATTCTTAATATTTTTGCTTTAGATTCTCAGTTATGTTCTTGAGCAATTAAAATAAGAAAAAATCATTGTTTTATTTACTTTAATTTATGCTATTTCCATCACCCTTCATTTCTTTGAATTGATCCATCATCCCTCAAGCAATGAATATTGGACCCCCAAAATATTAGTTTTCTATTGCTGTGTAACAGGATACCATAGACCTTGTGGCTTAAAACAATGCCCATTTATTATCTCATATTTCTGTAAGGTAGAAGTCCAGGTTCATTATGGCTGGGTTCTCTGCTCAGGGTCTCATCAATCTGAAATCAGATGTTGGCCATGAATGGGACTTCATTTGAGGCTAAGGGTTCCCTTCCACTGAATTTCAGGTTGTTTGGCAGAATTCAGTCCCTGAAGATTGTAGTACTATGATCACCAGTTTCTTGGTAAGTGTCAACTGGAGGCCATTTTCACTTCTTAGGGTTCACCTGCCATTTTCTGAATAACATGGCAATTTGCTCTTTCAAGGCAAATAGGATACGACCTCTGACTTCAGGGTCTTAGACACCTTCTTAGGATTCTGCCAATCATGCTATGGTTACCCATAGTGCATCACAAGCTTCAGATTCATCTAGCATTATCATTTTATTACAAAAATTTAAAGAACAATCATGCATACCATACAGAATTCCCATACATTGCCCCACTTCCAACACCTTACATTGCTGTGACACATTTGTTACAAATGATGAAAGAACATCATCATATTATTGCTATCTATAGTCCATAACTTATATTTCTTCTATTCTTCCCATAAAACATGCTATTATTACCACCATGTATTATTATTGTATATTTGTTTTAATTCATGAGAGAACATTCTCATATTTGTACTGTTAAGTACAATCCATCATTCACCATAGGGTTCACTGTGTTATATGGTCCCTTGCCTTGTACATTCCATCCAAAGTGTACATCCAGTAGCTCTCAGTTTCATCACAGAGTTGTACTGTCATCAGCTGTCTATTTTGGAAGATTTTTATTGCTCCAATATGAAAAATCCCATACCCATTATAGCCCCTGATTATTGGCCCTTAGCATTGATATAGTACCTTCTTTGCCATTACTGTAAAAATGTTACAATATTACTGTTACCTGTAGTTTATATATTACATTAGTTGTATTTTCCCCATGTATCTCCATATTCTTAACTCTTATAATAGAGGAACATTCTTGTATTTATACTATTAACCACAATCATCATCCACTACCGAAATCACTGTTTTATATTACCTAGATTATCCTCTAGCTCTCTTTCAATTGCCATTAACCTCCCTAGAATACCCTTTTCAGCTCCATTCATGTTTATAAACTGGCAATGTTAGTTACACTCACTGTAATGTGTTACCATCAACTCTATCCATTTCCACACATTTACAATCCACTTTATTAAATACTCTACATACATTCAGCATCAGGTTCCACTTCTCAACCCACATTCTATCTCCTAGTAACCAATACTCTCCATGAGTTTACTCATCATTATTTAGTTCAAATCAGTGAGACCATACTATATCTGTCCTTTTGTGCCTGGCATATTTCATTCAACATAATGTCCTCAAGGTTCATCCATGTTGCCATCTGCATCCTGACTTCATTTCTTCTTACAGCTGAATAGTATTCCATGCTATGTATATGTCACATTTTGTTTATTGATTCATCAGTTAATGGTCATTTGGGTTGTTTCCATCTTTTGCCAATTTTGAATGATACTGCTATGAATATCAGTGTGCAAATGTTTGTTTATGTTCTTGCTTTCAGTTCTTCTGAATATAATCCTAGGAGTGGGATTGCTGGATATATGGCAATTCTATATTTAGCTTTCTGAGGAACCACAAAACTGTCTTCCACAGAGGTTGCACCATTTTATATTCCCACCAACACTGAAGGAGTGATACTATTTCTCTGCATCCTCTCCAGCACTTGCAGTTTCCCGGTTTTTGTTTTTTTTTTCCTTCCAAATATTGGCCATTCTGTAAGGCATGAAATGATATCTCATTGTAGTTGTGATCTGCATTTCTCTAATAGCTAGTGATGTTAAGCATATTTCCATATGTTTTTTTTTTGGCTATTTGTATTTCTTCTTTGGAAAAATGTTCATTCAAATCTTTTGCCTATTTCCTAATTGGGTTGCTTGTCTTCGTATTGTTGAGTTGTATGATCTCTTTATATAACATGGAAATAAAACCCTTCTAGGATATATGGTTTTTGCAAATTTTCTCCCATGAGTGGGCTGCTTTTTCATGTTTTTACCAAAGTCCTTTGAATCACAAAAGTGTTTAATTTTGAGGAGGCCCCATTTATCTATTTTTTCTTTCATTGCTCTTGCTTCGGGTGTAAGGTTTAAGAAACCATCACCTACCACAATATCTTGAAGACGTTTCCCTATATTTTCTTCTGGGAATTTTATGGTTCTAGCTTTTATGTTTAGATCTTTGGTCCATTTTGAGTTAATTTTTGTATAAGGTGTGAGATAGGGATCCACTTCCTTTCATTTAGCTGTGGATAACCAGTTTTCCCTACACCATTTGTTGGATAGACAGCTTGGACCCAGCTGGATGGGTTTGATAGCCTTGTCTTTTATTTGGGGTGGGGACTGGATAGCTAGAGGTTTTTTCTCAATGTTTGTTCCTCTACAGCTTTAGTTCTTCCCTTTGCAACTACATCTCAGAAAAAATCTCTCTTAATTCTCTTGATGTTCCTCTAGTAGTGGGCTACTGTCACTTAAAATGTGAAGTTTATTAAACTGGTGTTGGAGGGTGTGGAGAGAGAGCTACTTCACTGCTCTGATTCCTTTCTATCTTAGGCAGTGTATTAGTCAGGGTTCTCTAGGGAAACAGAATCAACAGGAAATATTTGTAAATAGTATGAGATTTTATAAAAGTCTCTCACGTGACCGTGTGGATGCACAAGTCCAGGTTCTGCAGGCAGGCTGCAAACCAGGGGGTCTGATGAAAGTCCAATGAAGGTCCTTCATGAGCTTCCGGGAGACATTGGCTGTCCAAAGATGAGCTGGGAAATTCTCTCTGAATGCTGAAATCACTTCCCCTTTTAAGGCATTCAGCTAATTGGATAAAGCATCACTCATTGCTGATGGCAATCTCCCTGATTGATGTAGATGTAATCAGCTATCTATGTAGTAAACTCATTAATGACTCACAATTAGCCCAGTGCTTGCTTGACCAAACAACTGGGCTCAATTACTTGGCCAAGTTGACACATTAGCCTTACCATCACAGGCAGGAACTATTACCTTGGTTCTTGGGTGTGGGGTCTTTTCACTGTTCTTGCCTTTTTCCAACTGTTATAGGAGACTTTCTACTGGTCTGTGCCCAAGATGTATTCTTGTCCCTCCCTTAGAGAGAGAGGATTATTTTATTTTATTTTCCTCCAGTAGCAATGGGTTTCCATCATAGCTCTAAAGGTAATAGGATTTGCTACCTTTACCTGGTAGCTTAAAGCTTTTGTTCCATGAGGAAGACAGCAATCTGAAGTCTTGTTATACATCTAGTCTAGGTCTGCACCTGAAAGGAGGTTTTCTTAGCTCTCTTACCTTGACGTTTTGTTATGAGAACACTGTGAAGTCTATGATGAAGAACATTTGAGTCATTGTAAATTCTTCTTGTGTCTGTAGTTTCCAATAATTCTATACTCGCACATTCATCCACCCTCAACATTTAGCAATTAGATAAAAATTTTAGTTAAATTCTTATTGGCCTGTAAGTTGTCCTTTGTCTATTCCAGGTAAGCAAATGCTCACATCCTGTCTCTTCTTCAAGGTGTCTACTTTTCTAAGATGTTCATTTAGTTGGTTGCCCTGCAATCACAGCTCTCTGAGGATAGGGGGAATATCTTTTAATTCAACAAAATTGACCCTTATTTGCAGAAGAATAAATGTTTGTTGAATGAAATAATGAAGACATGAACAAGTGAATGAACAAATGAGTTGAATCAAGGAGATATAGCAATAAGTTAATAGACTAGCACCAAAAACAGTACTGTGGTGGTTTGAAACTGTATATACCTCAGAAAAAAATGTTCTTAAATTTAATCCATTCTTGTGGGTGTGAACTATTTATAAGTAGAACCTTTTGAAGAGGCTACTTCAGTTAAGGTGTGACCCAGCTTGTTCAGGATGAGTCTTAATCTTATTACTGGAGTCTTTTATTAATGGAATTAATACAGAGAAAGAAAGCCACAGAAGCAAGAAGCTGAAAGTGACAAAACCCAGCAGTAAAGGGAGAGAACAACAGATGCCGCCATGTGCCTTGCCATGCAGCAGAGGAACCAAGATCTCCAATAGCCAGTCTTTGGGAAGCATTGCCTTGATGATTCCTTCATTTGAACATTTTCACAGCCTCAAAAGTGTTAGTTAATAAATTCCCCTTGTTTCAGGCAACCCATTTCATGGTATTTGCTTAATCAGCCTAGGAAACAGAAACTGGTACCTTGTAGTAATTCAGTAGAATAGTTATGCCATATCTGGAGCCAGAACATTTCTAGGAATTCTGTCTGAGAACAAGACAAAAGAGGGGAGAGGTAGTTCCTAGAAAGTGGAATTTGCAGGATCTAGAGAGACATCAGACATTTTTTTTTCAGGGCAATTGTATTTGGACAATTTAATCTGTGCTCTTGCAATGATAGATTTATTGGTGTTCCAAAAGTTATTCAGCTGAAATGTTGGACCGATTATGCCCATGAATGTAATATATTCTCCTGTTAGGACTTACCTTTTGAATCTTAGATGTCATCTGTCTACTTTCTTTAATATATCTCACCCTATTCTGCTAATATATTAGGGTTTAATTTTTTTGAATTGATTTTCCCAGTATTCAGTTTTAACTTCAATTATTATTATTATTTGAATTACTATTATATTTAGGCCTTTATATGTGTATTAGTTAAAAATGAGCTTACTGTATATGCTTTAAAATATTTGTCACTTGACACATTAGATTAATCTATGGACAGCACATCAGAAAAGAGATATGGAAAACTATAATAAAGTAAAGGAATTCTGTGGAATTTATATTGATGTATTTATTAATGCTCAGATATCTAGATCCACATTGCTTGCATTCTGTAAGAGACGCAGGACTCTGTTGTACCCTGACAAACCTGTCCATTAAAAAAATATGAAGTTGGTGAGATGGATATAAAGAGAGTGGACGGTTTGAGTTTATCTTAACTCTGAGCTTGTGTGCAGTTTCCAGGCTCCAGAGAAAGTGAAGCTTGGCACATTGATTTCATTAGCACTTTGCTCTGATGATCTGAGCTCACAAGCAATAAACATTTAAAACGTGGTGGCAGGTTTATTTTGGGAGGCCTGTGGTTTTGCAAGACAGAAGAAAAATAATCTACATTATTTGTGAAACCCCTCTGAGAGCCCTGAGTGGGCACCCGGTTTTGTTAACTGAAATAGAAACAATTTCCTCTACAATTGCTAGTGTTCCCTCCCCTGGACAGGTACTCAATGAGAGAAACCCAGAGGGCCTTTATGTAATTAAGTATTTGCCTGTGAGAACCACTCTTATTCAGTCCTCATTTTAAATGGTTTCCATCTACTTCTTAAGCTTCTGTTCCGTGTTTTGTTCATTTTTTCCCTAACATATTCCTTTAACATTACCATTTCTTTGCCTTTAATCATTTCCCTCCCCTCACCTTTCTTAGACCCCTGCAAAAAACTCATCCATAGCTTTTATCTCCCCTGTAATTTTTTTTTTTTTTTTTAATTTAGAAATAAAGCGCAACAGCTAATCGGTCTGTTCGACCCAATACTTCCAAATTTAATCTACTGAGGGTTCTTGAAACGAAACATATTTCTTCAGGATGAATGCTGTTAATGGAAGGATTCTCCCCTCTACTGAAGGCACATTAAGATAAATTTATATCTCCAGGGTTCAGTCACTTAAAAATAAAGGTATAAAGACATTTTGAGGAAATGCTAGACCTTCAAATTCATCTTACACTGCAGCAAGCTGTTATGGCCTATTTTAAGGACTTGGTACTGGCTCTTTTGTTTAATGAGCAATTTAACTTAAAGCTTAAAATTATGAAGAATTCCAATGGAGTCATAAATAATGCAGTTTATAATATTCTTATCAAGCACAAAGATATATTTGTCTTCCATTAATATACTTTTAAAGGAGCCTGACTTCTTCAGATATATAAGAGCGTGCAATTAGTGCAATTTGTCACAGGTCTTTTACACGTTAATAAGACATAATTAATTTTCTGTTTTGTCTAATTAACTTTTCAGACACTGGAATCTCTTGTTCCTTTAATACAAGGCAAGTGTGCCCTATTTGCAATTCTAATAATTGACAGAAAATTTTGACCGTAAATTCAAATTTACTCACTCTAGAAAAAGAACAATAAGAATTCAATAGAGGATTATTATGTGTTTCTAGGATATTAATATGTTTTTAATGTAGAAAAAAATGCTACTCCAAAATATAACTTATAACTGAAAACCATAATATTGGAGAAATTGAGATTAGAGAATAAATGATGAGATAACATTTACAGGCATTCCAAGAACATATTTACATATAAGAATTTCTGCAGTTGATTTCATGTTTATTCATTTAATTCATTTAGGGATTCTCATTCATTTATCAATTCATTCATCTATTGAGGGACAACTCTCTGAAACATACCTTTCTATCTGCTAGATATTTGAAAATAACTAAAATCAAAACTACCCTTAAAAGCATGCTTATGTTGTTGCTTACCTGTGAAGTTATTAATAACATTAACTGAGCCTTATATGTATAAACTTATCCTAGTGAAATGTAAAAGTTAATTTTGGCATATTTGTTCAACATGTGTCAATATATTTACTCTATTGTTCATATTTTTAAGTTGCAAAATTAATATATGTTCATTATAAATATTTGGAAGATAGTTGTTAATATTATTTTGTTGTACAAAATTATTAAATATTATTAATAACCATTATTTCAATGGATAAAATAATTCTAATATGTACCATACCATTATTTATTTAACACTGACTCTTGCAACAAACCATCTATGGGATTTTTTTAAAATTCTGATTCTGTAATTCTAGTGAAAGCCTCTACAGGGAAATATGATGGACAGTCAAGGCTGAAAAGTCGTTTCCTACTATAATAAATTTAGTTGTTTCCAAATTACCAGTGTGAAAAATGCAACATTTGACATTCTGCATCACTAATGATATTCTTAGGGCATACCATAGATTTGGAATCCCTGGACCAAAGGCCAAATCAAAAAGTTTCTTTTAAAGCATCTGATTCATATAGTCAAATCACTTTCTAAAACAAATTCCAGAAATTTGACATCCTGTATGAGAACATCAGTCTTACCTAGACTGTATTAATTATTTAAAAATTCATATTTGATGAACATGGTGCTTCTTTATTATTCTTAATTTAAATATTAGACTGATGTCTCTCCTATATGTATTGTGTGTGTAGGAAAATAAATGTTTCCTTATCACTTTATCCTCCATTTTTATTGTTCATTGTAATATAATAAAATAATAGTTAAAAGCATATGGTCTAGAGTCAGAACTTCTAGGTTTTAATCCTTTCTCTGTCCCTAGCTAAAATCCTTAAGCTGTCTATTCCTTAGTTTCTTCACATGTAAAAAGGAGGCTGTATTAGTCAGCCAAAGGGGTGCTGATGCAAAATACCAGAAATCTGTTGGCTTTTATAAAGGGTATTTATTTGGGGTAGAAGCTTACAGTTACCAGGTCCTAAAGTATAAGTTTCTTCCCTCACCAAAGTCCATGGCCACATGTTGGAGCAAGATGGCTGCCGATGTTTGCCAAGAGTTCAGGTTTCTTGGGTTCCTCTCTTCCCAGTGCTTGTCTCTCTCCAGGCTTAGGCTTGCTTCTCTCCATAAGGCCAGCTGTAGACTATCAGGCAAATGGCTCATCTCTTCCAGGGGCCTTCTCTCCTTCCTCACGTCCAAGCTCCTCTGTATGCTTGCTTCCCCAGGCTCCAGCATTAAAACTCAGCTTCAGAACTTCAATTCAAAACACTCCAACTCTGTCCTTTGCCATGCCTTTTATCTTTGATTCCCCACCCACCAAGGAGTGAGGCTCAATGCCCTACTGACATGGCCCAATCAAAGTCCTAATCATAACTTAATCATGCCCAGATGAACAGACCAGTTTGCAAGCATAATCCATATCTATTTTTGGAATTTACAACTATTTCAAACTTCCAAACTGCTACAGAGCCTAATAACAGCAATGGCCTCACTGGATGATCATAAGGCTGAAATGTGTAAGTAAATGTAAAACTCTTAGAAATGTGCCTGAAATACAATGAGCCTGCAGTAAATGTTAGCATTAATATTATTCAATATGATTTTAACTATATAGACATTTTAAGTTTCAGTCAAATTATCAATATTTTCTTTTGTGTTTTTTCCAAGTACTATTATGTTTTGAAAGACTTTGGCTATTCCAAGACCAGTTATATATTAAATTATGTTTTCTTTTCCTCATCTTTCACCTTTAATCCAATGGGAATTTATTTTTGCATATGTTGAAATGAACAATTAACTTGTTTTTTTGTTTTTTTTTAACCTCCTGAGTAGCTTACTTTCTCCACATGGTGTCTTAAATATTATGTATTGATGTGTGTGTATGCCTTTAGCACATACTAAGTCTGTATGTAGATTTCAAGTATATCTGTTTTGCTGCACTGATCTGTTATTTATTGTACCCTTACCACAACCTTGATTATTATGGTTTTATGATATTGTTTAAGAGCTAACAGTGCAAGTGTCCCTTTATTTATCTTTACTTTAAACATTTAGTTATTTCCATCATTTAATTTATCACAATGAACTTTAGAACCATATTTTTGATGTTTGCTGAAAAATTCATTGTGATTTTTATTATAGTATAATTGTAACCTACTATGCAAAAAGAAATAATTATTTTTACAATGATGAGTCTTTTTATCCAGGAATAATATATATGTATGTATGTATATATATATATATAAATTATTCAACTTCTTAAATGGCTTTCAGTAATTGCAGAGATTTATTTTTATAGTTCTACACATTCTGTGTATACAAAACATACTGTCCTTTATATAGTTAAATTATATACTGTATTAGTCAAGATTCTCTAGGGAAACAGAGCTGACAGGAGATATCTGTAAATACTATGAGATTTTATAAAATTGTCTCATGTGACTGTGGGAATGCATGGGTCCAAATTTTGTAGAGCAGGCTGTAAGCCAGGGACCTCAGTGAAGATCCTCGATGAGTACTCGAGGAGACATTGGCTGTCTGAAGTAGAGATGGGAATCTACTGAATGCTGAAATCACTTCTCCTTTTAAGAAAGCCTTCAAATGATTGGATGTGTGGCAATTTGAAATTATTTTATGAATTCCAAAAGGAGAAAGGTTAGTTTAAACTAATCTAATCTATTCCTGTGGCTGTGATACCTTTGATTACATTAAATCCAGAGGGTCCTTTGATTAGATTACTCCATAGCATCACTTTAAGGCTTTTGATTGGATTTCATGAGTGAAGCATGACTCAGGTTGAGTCTCCATGCTCTTGCTGGGTCTGATAAAAACCCAAATACACAGAGAGAGACACACAGACCCAGGAAAAGGAAGTTGCCATATTTTATCTTGCCATGTGAGAGAAAGATTTTGACCACAGCTGAGCTGCAAGGAAAGAAGCCCAGAGAGAAGCCCCTGAGAGGCTCAAAGAGCTGAGACCCAGAGAGAAATTAGCCAAATGCCTGATAGCTTACAGCTGAACAGGGAAGAAGAAAGAGCCTCGGAGACTGAGATAGGAGGCCTGGTAAGAGACAAGTCCTATGCCAGGTTCATATAGCACTGCAGAAAAGCAGAGACCTTGGCAGAGATCAGTGGCATCTTGCTTAAACATGTGACATAAGAATTTGGTGAAAAAGTACCAATTATGGTGCCTTGAGTTGGACTTTTCATGGCTTTGGAACTATAAGATTTACCCCCAAATAAATCCCCCTTATGAAAGTCAACATATTTCTGGTACTTTGCATAGGTAGCCCTTTGGCAAACTATAACTGGATAAGATGTCACTCATTGCTGACCGCAATCTCTTCAGTTGATTGTAGATGTAGCCAGCCATCTATGCAATCAACTCACTGATAAAGTCCGTGAAATGCCCTTGTATTACAATTAGCCAAGTGTTTGCTTGACTGAACAACTGTTTACCATTACCTGGCTGAGCTGACACATAAGCCTAACCATCACAGTCTACCCCTTGTCAACTTGGCAGTCATACACTTTACCTTAAACCATACTTAATCTCTAAATAAAAACAGTAACATAAGAAAAAAAAATCAGTAACAGACATATATATTTTTCTCTGCCTAGCAATACTCTACTGAATACAACTGGAAAAGCACAAAGCCCTCCAGAATAGGGTGCAAGTCCTTGGGTAATATTCACTCTTAAACTTGACATCCTTAAATACTACAACATGAAACTAATACAACTTATGTCATATGATTATGGGAAAGGATAGGGAAGAAAACAAAGATATTCATTTTATGTACATATAAAAAACATACTCAGCAAAACAAGGAACAACTATTCATAACCATTACAGGCTGAATTTCTGTAACTGGTCACATAGTTGAAGTTCATATTTATCACTACCTTCTTCCACTACCCATTCCATGTTCTCTTTAACCTTAGCAAGCACCTCAGCTGGCCATGGTTCTTTGCCTGGTGGGGTGACCCAAATCTTTATTCCTAAAGATTCTGAGCCATTGATAGTCTTGCCTGGATTAAGTTTTTGTAATTTTCCATTGACTTGAATCACAGGGCATGGTAGTACTCAGAGATGCCCTAGGGGAGTTCCTGTATTCCAGACAAACTCTTCTGTACCTCCATTGTGTAGGTGCAGTCCTATTTTTCCTTGATAGTCAGGATCAATCACCCCAGCCACTACAGTAATTACTTTCTTTGCCTGTTGATTTGGAGGCATGAGGAGCTCAAAGTGGTGAGGTGGCAGTCTTAACTTCCAGTTCAATGGAATCATTGTCATGTTCCCTGGTGGCAGCACACTTCCTTTTGTAACTAAGACTTGTAGACCAGCAGAGTTTATGTTTGTAGGAATAAGAAGCAAAAATTTTCCTAGTGGGTCACTAGGGGTAATAGTGAATGGTGCCACTCCCATCTCCACCCCTTGAGTCCTGGACCTGTGAATCCTGGCTATGGGAGAAAGAGCACCATAGAGTGGATTCTGATTTAGAGTATACATAGTCTCCTAAAGAACAGGGCCCCAGCCCTGCAAGATATTGCTAACTAGTTGGCTCCATAATTGATTCTTCAAAAAGCCACTCCACTGTGCTCAGTCCAGCTCCTTCAGGATGATGGGGAACATGGCAAGACCAGTGAATTACATGAGCATGTTCCCATTCTTTCACATCATTTGCTGTGAAATGGGTTCCTTGATCAGAAGCAATGCTGTGGGAATACCTTGGTGGTGGATAAGACATTTGGTAAGTCCACAAATGGTAGTTTTAGAAGAAGCATTGCATGCAGGGAAGGAAAACCCATATCCAGAGTGTAGTGTATTCCAGTTAGAACAAATCAGTGCCCCTCCAATGACAGAAGTGGTCCAATGTAATCAACCTGCCACTAGATAACAGGCTGATCACCTCAGGGAATGGTTCCATATCAGGAGCTGAGTGTGGGTCTCTGCTGCTGACAGATTGGGCACTCAGCAGTGGCTGTAGCCAGGTCAGCCTAGGTGAGGAGAAATCCATGTTGCTGAGCCCATGCATCATGTCCATCCCTACCACCATGACCACTTTGTTCATGAGCCCGTTGGTCAATGACAGGAATGGCTAGGGAAAAAGACTGACTGCTATCCACAGAATGAGTCATCTTATCCACTTGATTCTTCAAATCTTCCTCTGCTGAAATCACCTTCTTGTGAGCATTCAGGTGGGGCACAAATATTTTCATGGTTTTTTGCCCACTCATAAAGGTCTATCCACATAGCTCTTCTTCAGACCTTTTGTCACCAATTTTCCAATAGTGCTCTTTCCAAGTCCCTGACTATCCAGCCAAACAATTGGCAACAGCCCATAAGTCAGTGTACAAACACATCTCTGGCCATTTCTCCTTTCAAGAAAAATGAACAACCAGGAGCAGTGCTTCAAGTTCTGCCCAAGGGGAGGATTTCTCCTCACCGCTGCCCTTGAAGGACCGACCTTCCGGAAAGTGACTGCAGTGCTGCAACTGTCCACTTTCAGGTGGTACTTGCATATCATGCAGAACCACCTGTAAACATGGCCAAAGTTTTCTCTTCCTCAGTCAGTTGATTGTAAGAAACTCCCCAAAAGGCCATACCTTGCAAAAGTGGCAGAAGTAGAGGCCATGCTTGAATCCTATGTCCTATATACCACCTCCACTTTATGATGGATTTTGCTGTGCATGCCCAACTTTATGGTTTGGTGGATCAGATAATACCCGGCTTATGATTGGCATTCAGTCTCTACTAAAGGCCCAGTAACAGGTCAAAAGCTGTTTCTCAACAGGAGAGTAGTTATCTGCAGAGGATAACAGGGCTTTGTCCAATAGGAGTCTGCCAAAGGCTCCAGACAGCATCCTTATTTGCCACTGACATTTCCAGCACCATTGGACCTGCTAGATCATATGTCCCAAGTGGCAGTGCAGCTTGCACAGAAGCCTGGACTTGTCCAGATCCTCCTTGTATTCCTGTCCCCACTCAAAACAAGCATGTTTTATGGTCACTCAGTAAATGGTTTAAAGTAGGACACCCAAATAAGGAATAGATTGTCTCCAAAATCCTAGGAGGTCAGCTAAGTGTTGTGCCTCCTTTTTTGTCATAGGAGAGTCCAGATGCAGCAGCTTATCTTTCATTTTAGAAGGGATATCTCAACATGCCCCACACCACTGGACACCTACAAATTTCACCAAGGTGGAAGACCCCTCTATTTTTGTTGGATTTATCTTCCATCCTCTATCACACAAATGCCTTGCCAATAAGTCTAGGGTAGTTGCTGCTTCTTTCTCACTAGGTACAATCAGCATGATATCATCAACATAAAGTACCAGTGTGATGTCTTGTGGGAGGGAGAGATAATCAAGTTCCCTGTGGACAATAGTATGACATAGGGCTAGAGAGTTGATTTACCCATGAGATCGGACAACAAAGGTATATTGCTGGCCTTGCCAGCTGTAAGCAAACTGTTTCTAGTGATCCTTACTAATGACAATTAAGAAAAAAGCATTTGCCAGATAAATAGCTGCATATCAGGTAACAGAGGATGTGTTGATTTGCTCAAGCAATGATACTACATCTGGAACAGCAGCTGCAAGTGGAGTCACCATCTGGTTAAGTATACAATAATCTACCATCATCCTCCAAGATCTACCTGTTTCCTGCTCAATAGGAGAGGTGAATGGGGAAGCAATGGGAATCACCACCCTTGCATCTCTTCAATCCCTCCACGAATTCGGTATTGCTTTTGATTTACTATTTTGCTAGGTAGGTGGAGTTCGAGTGGCTTCCAATGGGCCTTTCTTACCATAACAATGGTCACTCCACAATTCAGGGATCCAATGTGGGGATTCTGCCAGTTGCTGTGTATGTCTATTCCAATTAAGCATTCTGAAACTGGGGAAATATTCACAGAATGGGTCCATGGACACACTGACCCACTCTGAGATGGACCTGAACTAAAATTCCATTGATCACCTGACCTCCATAAGGCCCTACTCTGACTGGTGGACCAGGTTTTGGGACTTTTGGAATTAATATTACTTCTGAGCCAGTGTCTAGTAATTCCCAAAATGTTTGCTCATTTCCTTTTCCCCAATGCACAGTTACTCTGGTAAAAGGCTGTAGGTTTCTTTGGGGAAAGCTGGGAGGAAGATTAACAGTATACGTTTTTAGCAGTGTAACAGGATTCTTCCCCAAGGAGACCTAGCCTTCCCGTGATTCAAGGGTCTCTGGGTCTGTAAACTGTCTCAAGTCTGGGAATTGATTAAGGGGCCATAACTCTCTGTTCCTAGAATTCAAGTTGGGGTTTTGTTCCCTCGACCTAGAACTCTTCTGCTTATACAGTTCAAGTAGGAATTTAGTAGACTGCCCATCTATTTCTCTTCTAGGTACCCCATGATCTATTCAACAACACGATCTCAGACTGCTGTGAATTTGCTTTTCATTGTGCTAGCCACGCCCACCTTGTCTTTGGTGATTGAGTGCTGCCATTTGACTTCTGCTGGTCCAGAATCCAATCATCCCCATAGTGTTTAAGTATCATAGTTCTGTGACAGCAGTTCCCACTCTAATTCCTGACCTACAGAGAAGAGCAACCACAGAACCCTTCAGGGAAGATGGAGTTAGTCTCACAAATTTATTCCTTATAGTCCTGGTGAAAAGTATGTCCTCTGGACATTCCTGTGGTGGGTGGGCAGGTCTTAGATGATAAAACCATTCTAACATTCCAGTCTCTCTAAGCTTTTGGATCCCTTTATTTACAGTAAACCTGGGTAAATTGGGCATCTTGACCTCAGGCATTCTAGACCATCTTTTGGTCCATGTTTCAGCCAGCCACCCGAACAAAGAGAGCCCTTCCTAACTCCCCAAGGTACAACACTGAATCCAGAATCTCTGCTTAGCAGGCATCTTATCAATAAATTCAGCCTTATCCAACTTTATATTCCTTCCACCATTATCTCATACCTTTAATATTCATTCCCACACATATTCCCCTGATTTCTGTCTATATAAATTAGGTAAATCATGCAGTTCTTTTGGAGTGTAGCATACCTCCTCATGGGTCACACTTTGTACATCACCTTTTGGAGCTTATGGTGACTTTGATCTATTTATAAGTCTGGAAGAAAAGAGCAGTAGTGGGGTAAGCAAGAAGAATTAAAATTTTCTTGAAAGCCAATTATTTTAGGGTATTCCATTGCAATTTCATGTGGTAGAAAGGATTAATCTCTCCACGTGGATGTTGGATGGCAGACTCCTCAAGTCAGGGTGGAAGTTGGATAGGTCTATCTCCACAGGGCAAGGAGGAGGTCTGGACTCCTTGGAGCACACTGGAGATTGAGTGGTGCAAGCTTGACATTGGGTGTTTATCTCTTCAGAGCAGGGAGGAGGTCCAATGGCTGTCTCCTCAGGGCAGACCATGACAGGTTTATCTGGCAAAATCTCACCAGAACTTAGGGTTTCAATGTCCCCACTGCCATTAACATCAAATCATATGTTCTCATTCCAATTCTCAGGATTCCATTCCTTTCCAGTCAATACCCTCACATAACAACAGGCACCCTGATAGGTTGAGATTTTAGTTTCTGTTGCAACTTGCTACTCACACAATGAGACTCTAAGTCTGGTTTTCAGAGAACTCAAGGCTGTGGTTACACAAAGTAAGATTTTCTTTCAGGGCACCCATAGAAACATTCCCATCATTCATCCTGTATTTAAGTTGCAAATTTGAAGCCTTCAGCTCATCCCTTGCTTTTGTAACTGTTTCCAGCATATTTACAAACAGCCAGCCAAAATCATTGTACCTTTTAACTCTACAAAATTCTATTAAGGTATTAAAAACATTCTCACTTAAAGACTTGCCTCTTATGAGCATGGAAGCAGTCATATCCAGTGATGATATTTGCAAATCTCTATTGCCAACTCATGCCATGGGCTGAAAGTGGCATCTTGATTGTTGGAAACAGAGTCATTAGTGTCCTGGAATCTAATCAGAGTGGAGAGCCAATTGTAAAAATCCCAGAACCAATTCAGAAATCCCATTTTTAAGATTTTGTTTCTCAAGAACGACTCCCAGTACCAACTTGTATTAGTCAGTGTTCTCTAGGAAAACAGAACCAATAGGAGATATTTATAAATACCATTAAAATTTTAAATTGCCTCATACAACCGTGGTGCTGCACAACTCTAAATTCTGTAGGGTAGGCTGCAAATCATGGACTCTGATGAAGGCCCTTGATGAGTTCCCAGGAGACAGTGGCTGTCTGAAGTAGAGATGGGAATTCTTTCTCTGAATACTGAACTCACTTCCCCTTTTAAGGCATTCAAATGATTGAATGAGACATCACTCACTGCTGATGGCAATCTCCTCAGTTGATTGTAGATGTAATCAGCCATATGTGCAATCAAGTCACTGATGATTAAAGTCTATGATATGCACTTGTATTACAATTAGCTAAGTGCTTGCTTGACCAAACAACTGGTTATCATTACCTGGCTGAGTTGACACATACATGTGCACAGTTAACAATTTTAATATTAGATTTACCTCCTTTATTTTAGTCTACTTTACTTAAATGTGGCAATACTGGAAAAAAAAAAGTTTATCCTCTATAATTTTTTGTAGGCACCTACTTATATTTGTAAATTCTTTATCATTTTAAATTTTGATGTTCACTTTTGATAATATAAAATTATTTTATGTATGCCTTTTTAGAAATGCTTACACAAAGAATAAATGTTTCTAGCTTAATGTGACAGTTTTATATTGTTTATAAATTCCAAAAATAGATATTGGATTATGTTTGTAAACTGGTCTGTTCCTCTGGGCATATTAGATTATATCAGATTCAGAGGTTTCACTTTAACTTGATTAAATAATGATTAAGGCTTTGATTGGGCTATGTCAGTAGAGCATTCCATTCCCACCTCCTTGGTGAGCAGGGACTCAGAGAAAACAACATGGCAGAGGAGTTTTGATGCTAGAGTTTTGATCCTGGAGCCCACAGAGAAGTAAGATACATGAGGAAAGATAGAAGGATCCATTAGACACAGCAGATGCCCCAGGAAGAGAACTGAGCCATTCGTCTGACAGTTTACAGCTGGCCTTATGGAGAGAGCAGAGTAGTTGAACCCAGAGAGAAATAAGCCCCAAGACAGAAACAAGACTTGTCCCAGCCTGCGGCTGAGATTGGAAGAACCTGGGACCACGGAGCCTTGGGAGGAGGAGGAAGACTGAACCTTAGCTGACATCACCCAGCATCTTGCATCAACACGTGGCAACAGACTCTGGGTGAGAAAGTACCTCTTATGGTACCTTGAGTTGGACTCTTTAGGGCCTTGTGACTGTAAGCTTCTACCCCAAATAAATACCCTTAATAAAAACCAACCAATTCCTGGTATTTTGCATTAGCACCCCTTTGGCTGACTAATACACCTAATATATATAATTACTCCTCCCACATATATACAATATATCCACATGTTACATACATACCTCTTTATTATTTCTCCTTTTCCCTTTACTTATAATTTCAAGCTCTCCAAATTTGTTTATTTATTATTTTAATCAAAGTACTTAGCTAAATTTCTAAAATGTATTTTCTTTTGTAATGCTAAATAGATTGTATTTTATTTGTTTTAAATTTTATGGTGATTTTGATAATAAAACAATATTTTAAATTATTATAGTAGTTCCTAAATTTACCAAAAAATACATCAACATTTCCCTAAATATAGGAATATAGTAAGTCTCGTTAATTTTTAGAATCAGGTTTTTTTTTTGCTCAGTGATTTTGCATGTGTTTGTGTTGTTTTATATAATATCAATTTTACTGATCCCATTCCTTTTGTGTTACTTCCTGTCCCCTTCAACAATTACAATGTTAGCCTAGATTTTCATTCTGTCTTCTTCATGTCTCATACCCATGCTTAAATTAGTATCAAGCTTAATTTCCTCCCACTGGATTCTTGGGCAGTCTTTCACATCTTTCAAATCACTGATTCAGCTTTTCATCTCAAATATGGTCTTTACCATCAGTGTTTTTTGTATTTCCAAGCATTCTTATTTTTTATGCTAGTTATTCTCTTGTGGCTCTAAGCTCCTGTTTCTTATGGCCATATCTTCACTGTTATAGTTTATAATGCCAAGCATATATCTTGCAATATTTTTATCCTAGAAAATTTTTACAGATATGCATAGGCATTGTTTGTAAATTTTTTGTTTTATTCCAAGTTTTTTTGGCGGTTACTCATATTCAAATAGGGTGATATTTATCTAGGCCTGCTGTTTTCATGGTAAGTAGGATGAGTAGAATATTTTTGGTCCCACTAATTTCTTGAGTAGATGCTAACAAAGTACTTTCCCCTCCTTCAAATTGATCTAGTTCAATTTGAAATGTTCTATACACTTCCATCTAATGTTGACCTGTTCCACAGAGATTAAAATTTATTTCAACATATTTAGAGACATAGCACTGATTACTTATCTAAAAAATTCCATTGTTAAGAAAACATGTCAGGACCTATTGTTCATCATCATCATCATCATAGCTCTCACTTGTCACTTTATTGTATAGTTAACAGTCTTAAGAGCTTGTATTATTGTCAGATTAAACTAACCACAACCAGCCATAAGTGTAATGTAGTAGTGACAATTAAAATAATGGAAAATCAATTAAATCTGAAAAGCTCAGATTTTGTATGTGAAAAACTTGAATCCCAAAGAGGTGAAGTAATTTGCCAGAGAGATAGTAGGTGTTAGGGAACATAGACTGGGGTTTTATTCATGATGCCAAATGTTAGTGACTTTTCTATGATGATACACTAGCCCTTAAAATTCAGGAATCACGATCACAGGTCAGTAAAACATAAATGTTCACTAATGTGAGAGGAATATATCAATGGACCAGATCAGGCAAATGGTAATTAAGAGAGAATAAAGACAAACTCTACACAACACGAAGAGAGCGAATCATTTTTCTTGACCTCTACAAAAAAGTATTCTAGTAATGTCTGAGGAATGCTCTTTTGCTAGGAAGTGATAATGTGCCTAGACAGCCATGAGTAGATGAATGTTAAAGAGCCTGTCATCTGAAAATGGAGATTTGTAATTTAACTCACCTGGGAATCAGTATCATTTGATAAATTAAAGTTTACAAAGCATGCAAAGGTTAAAAACAAAAAAATAAATATATGTTTTTTGTTCTATGTAGAACAAATCCATCACTTTAGAACTTACTTAAGCTCACTTTCTTCATCAGTAAAATTAGAAAATCACATACTTTCTAATCATCTAGTTATTATGATGTCAAGAGAAGTTATGTATGTAAATAAAAAGCTGAAATTTCATTTGCCAGTTCATCTCAATAAATGATTTCTTTTCTTTATCTTTAAAAAAGTATGACTAAAAGTGCCAAACTTCAAGAGAATATATATTTATCACTTCAGTATTAGCTATTTAATAAAGTCACCTTTTTATGAATAAGAACAACTTGTAATGTTTTATTTGGCTAAATAAAACAGGGCCTCTTTCATTTCAGTAATGGAGACCCTACTGCCACCTGGTGATAGGATATCCAAATTACAGAATCAGGTCTGGAAATGTCATTGAAAAAAAAAATGAATTATTATTTAAAGAAAAAATTTTTTCTATGCCACATGTCTATTTTAAAATTAACTTTGAGACAAAATCCAGGCATTATTATAAAACCAATCTGTTGATTCAAAATAAGTTCAGGAATGAAAAACGTTCAGTGTAATCAATACTTTAAAATAAAGTAAATTTACTTTTTGCTTTGTTGTTTAAGTGGGAACTTATGCTACGAATGTAGGAAAATTATGTAATTCTCTTATTTAAAGCAAAAATAACTTGATGTTTTACATTTTAAAAATTATGGCAACTAGAAGCTTTAGTAAGAGAAATATTTTTGGTATTAACAAGGTAGTTTGCTTTATATCTACCTCAAGTCCTACATGCAAAACAATCAGACAATGAAAAGCAACAATGACAAATACTATCTTTATAAATTGATAAATACATGCATTCATTTTTGCTAATCCTAATCAGTCCCACTATAATCCTTAGTATTCATAAATAATCATTCATACTCCTCAGTGATCCTTGATGAAAATGAATCATTCCATCTTATTTTATGTCCAAAACTGCTTTCAGAAGCTCTAACAACCTCTAGATACAACAAACAAATGAAACTTTAAACAATGTATCACAGAAATTAGACTTCACACTCAGTCATCATTAACATTTCCCAAATTGTGAACATACTGACTCATTGATTATTCCAAATAAGATTGGAAAACTATGAAATAAATAAAGGTAATCAGACCTCAGTGTTCTCTCTATTATTAGTATGCTATTGTAAAAGAAGTAGAGAGTGTGTGTGTGTGTGTATGTGTGTGCGTGTATGTATATATATATATATATATATGTATGTATGTATGTATGTATGTATGTATGACCAACCCTTCCTTCCCTCCTTGAATTTATAACTAATCCTCTGAGATACACTGATTGTAGAAAATATGCTAAGAGTCTCTTATGGTATGCATTAATAAATTATTTTCATAGTTCTGTTTGGAATTGACCTTATGTCAAAACCGATATTGAGTAGAATGTAGAATGACAAAATATGTCATCCATACCACCCATTTTAAGTCCCTTTTGAAATTATGAATATAAGCATAATAGACTTGATTAAAATAAATTGGAACATTTTCAACCTGATCTTCATAAGTTTCCCTGCAATTAAGCCACTTCTTTGTAAAAGGCAGTTCAACAGAGTGGTTCAGAAAGAGTGACCAAGTGTGAGTATGGGGTTCAAATGCCAACTCCACTATTTACTAGGTTTATGAATGTAGACAAGTTGGTTAACCTTTCTAAGCCTCAGTTTCCTTAATTATTAAATGAAAACATTAATCATACCCAATTTTGTTTGAAGATCAATTCAGTTAATGCATTTATAAGGTATTTAGCACATACTATGTAGCAAAAATTATTATTGTTATTAATTAAACTATGAAAATGAATAAAAGATCATTTTAAGGAGATTATATAGCATTTTAGATTTTGCAAGTAATTGATATATTTTGTTTCTATAACCAATAATTTCAAGAACATATGCCCCTTCAAGGTAAACACATTTGGGATTGGATAAACATTTTTAATTAAACATTTTGGGGAAAGAAATTGAAAATAAGGATCCACTTTAGGGCTTAATTTGCACTCCAAGGATTGATTTGAAACTTGAATGTTTGGTACAAACAGATTTTTGAATATATTGATAGTCAGTTCAAAACTATCATAAATAAGCAACATAAATGTAATTTCCTAGTATTTCCATTAAATTGCCCAGAATAGTGATATCTTTGAAGAAATGAAGTCTTTCATTCTTTATGAATGTGGAATAATTTTATATATAAATTAATAATATATATAGCAAAACATAATGGATAGAAAGTATTCCTGGCAAAAAAGGAAAGTTTTAACAGAAGGAGAGTATTATTTTAAGTATAGGTTTTATGGTTTTTGTATGAAATTCTGTGGGGAAAAACTAGCTAAGGTGAGTATTCTTTGTCTGATTTTAGAACACCCAAAATGATGCTGTATAAATCTTCCCTTGCTGTACTGTATGTACACTGACTGGAACAAAATGAAAACCAAAGCAAATATGAGGTAAAAATGACTTTTTATTACTTTAGGTATTTCTAGATGTCAGATAAAAATGAGAACATTGCTAAAAATTTTACAGAATGACAGCTCTGCCTTATGGATAAAATTCTATAGTTTGATGTATGAGGCAGAAAATGTGAAAAATATTATGAAGTACTACCCTGACATAATGATGGAAAGCTTCTAGAAGTGTGCAAACACCAAAGAAATGTAATAGACTAAAGTTAAACAAAGAAGAATGCAATTCTTTTGAGTCTTGCCTACTCCAGAAATATGAATTTTGGTCTTCAAAAAATGCAAAATACTAACTTTCACGTTTTGTTGACTTCTAACTGTTCCACTTTAAAATCTCCCCTAAGACTAACTTCTCAACATATACCTTTGCTAATGTATCAAATACAAGATAAATATAGAAAGTTCTTAAGAGCAGTAATAGGTTTTCCATATCTTCCTTTACTGCAAATTAATAGACTACAATATGATAGATTACTAATATAATGTTTCTACACTTGTATTATCCCTCTGTATTTTGTCTTCTTAGTGAGTGTAGACATTAGATACCTTATTCCACAAAGTACCCACTACCTTTTTTTCTGTTCACACAATAGTTATATGTCCCAGAAAAATGATCTAGTCCAAGATGCTCTAACCTCACCATCCATAGAGTGGACACACAACCTGAATTAAGCCAACTAGTCTCTTTCTCTGAGATTATGTTCATGAGTTGATTCCCATCAATGGTGGCGTAAGGAGAACTTAGATCCTATGATCTGAAAACCTGGGTCTGCCCTGGTTCCTAACCTTTTCTAAATTTGATAAATTAATTGTTCCTTTGACTGTTTAAGAAATCTCATATCTTTCAGATGAATTCAATGAAAATTTTTTGCTAACTTAAGTGTTTGTGATTTCTCTGGCTTGCAATCAAACAAAAAGCAATATAGGTATTGTTAATGGTTGAACATTTGGAATATCGTATAAAATCTCATGTCAGAGGCAAATGGAAGAATGTGGCAGGTTAGTCTTAATTCTTTAATAAAATAAACCTCTTATTTCTGTAAGTAATGCTGATATGGAATTTTATTTTCAAAGTAGTTTGTTGGTTCAATGATTTTCCTCATGCATTTCTGATGTGAGGAGAATCTCCATGAATTAGCCCAAGAGCCGATTATCATTATATGTATGCATGTATCATTTGTACATTGGTTCTTTCTTAATGAAGGGATCCTTCTTTGAAAACGTCATCCATATAATTGTACATAATCTACATTTTGATATAAAATACAGACTAAAATTCAATGACTACAGAAAAACTCCCCTTTTATGTTATTTACACGTTATATGCATTATATGGATATTATAGAATATAATTCCATTGGATACATTTGTATAAAACTGAGATGTTGAATTAAATATTAAAGATTCATTGCAAATACGTTTTAAGTCTTTCATTTGCATTGTAAAATAATAATCCATAGTATTTTTATTAATATTAAATGAGACAATCCATGGAAAGTGCAGCATAAAGATGAGTATGTAAAATATACTCAATAAATATTAGTCATGATGTTGAAGATGATAATATAATGATGATGATAAAGATGGTACACATGAAGCCATTAATTTCTTTTATTTTTTTAATATATATTTTAAAAGATGCTTAGATTACATAAATGTTAACCAAAAATTACAGGGATTCCCATGGTCCCCACCTCCCACACCTCTCATAACATCCCACATAAACATCTTTCATTAGTGTGGCACATCACCCGCAATGGATATACACATCCTGGGGCTTTGCCATTGAGCATGGACCATAGTTCACATTGTACACCACACTCTCTCCCACACAGTTCTGCATGTTATATGCTTATGTAAAATGGCCTATATCGTCATTGTAATATCACTCGGGATAATTCCTGAGTCTTGAAAAAGCCCCTGCATTACAACTGCTTTTTCCTTCCTTGCCCTGAAAGTGTCCAGTGGCCACTGGCTCTACCTCACTGTAGTAATTTCTTCTATTGCTTGAATCACAATATGTCTACAAAAGAGTACCATTAAGTCCACTCTAGTCCATAGCTCTTCCCCCAATCCTGATGAGTTTGGGATGATGATGTCCACTCCACCTCCAAGTGAGAGGGAGCTTATATACCATAGATATGATGGATGGGATTATCTTGCCTACAGCTGCAGGCTCTCTTCATTCCCTGGGATGGCAATTGTCCATCATCGTCTCCTCACCAGGTGACTTGGATGAGTCCATTGAGCTATAGAGTAGGAGTTGCAGCTCCAACGAGATTCCAGGCACAGCTGGCACATGGGCAGGCCAAAGGCTCCAGTCTCTGGAAGTACACCTGCAAACTCCAGCATCACATATAGGTTTGAATAGAAGGGACTGATGGACCATGTGAAGGGACAACTTATTTGAGTCCAACTCTGTCACTCTCAGGAGCACAGATTCCAAAGTAGAGCCCACTGATAAGGCATCCATCTCTGGAGCTATACCCCCTTATAGGACCTGGGTGTCTCCTGAGCCCTCAGGAGCCCCTCTGTGTGGGGTGATATACACTTTGGTGTTCTATGAGATCCTACTGAGCCTCAGGGATGACCTCCCAACTTTCTTTGAAGTCTCTTAGCCACATGAATTCATTTGTCTTTACCTTTTCCCTTTTTTATTCAAGGTCTTTTTACATTCGCATCGCCAGTTGGCACTTGATATTAATCCCTCGTTGCCAGGGAGGCTCATCCCCAGGAGTCATGTCCCACGCTCAGGGGAAGGTAATGCATTCATAGGCTGAGTTTGGTTTAGAGAGAGGCCACAATTGAGCAACAAGGAGGCTCTCAGGTGGCAACCCTTAGACACCCCATAACAGTAGGCTAAGTTTCAATTACAAGAGCAAAGACTCGTAAGGTTAGTCATCAATAAGAAGAACCCATCATTGGACCATCCTCCCTTGCCAGACATTGCCCCTGCACTCAGTGGACTGTTTCTGCTCCCTTGGAGAATGTGGCAGAGCTCTCCAGGCTGGGAATTCAGTATTCCCTTATTTATTGAGTGATTGTCTACCCACTGTGACCATGCTCCACCCCTTGATCATTTGAACAATTTTATATATCTTTCATGTAGATTCAGGTGAACTTCCTCCCATGAAACCCCTATCCCAGACACCCCCCACCAATGATCCTCTGCTGCCCCCGTTGTAATCCTTCTGTGATCTAAACCTTCCTTGAAGATGAAGCCCATATAATAGCCAAATACAATTAATAGGAAAATGAAATAATAATGATAAGCTTAAATGTAAGAGATAAAATACATGGAAACAAAAAAAAAAAAAAACCTAAAAATTAAATTAAATTAAAAGATTGGGATATTCAAAATATGGGAAAAAACAAAAAAATTTAAAAATGTATTATTATTATTTTTCCTTTTATCACTGCATTATCAAGTGTCCAGTCTGTACCATGGCACCTTCCCCCTCTCACTCCCAGTGTCTCCCAAATTTTCATTTAATTTTCAGAGAAGTTTTAGATCACAGCAAAGTCATACACAAAATACTAGAGACTCTCATATACCCAACCTCCTTCCCCTTTCCTCACCCCATATTAAAACCTTTTTTATGTGGATGGTAGCATTGTTATAACTGTTATACAGATAGTGAAACATAGCTACTAAACATTGTCAATGGTTTACAGTATAATTTACAATTTAGATGGTACAGTTTAATAATTTTTTATGATATTTACCATGTCCTGTGTCCATTACTGTAAAGTAATGAAAAACATTTCCCCTGACCACTAAATACCCCCTGTTTGATCTTTTCTGTTGTTTCCTCCCCATCCCCCTGGGGCACATGACACTCCGCTCTCTTGACTCATTGGATGACAAGATTCATAGTTACATGCAACAAGAGGTCATGACACGCTGATTATCCTCCCTATTAGGATCCACCCTTGCTCCTAAGAGACACCCACCTGTCTGTTTCTGAGTGAATGGGTCCTCCCAAAGATGGGGGTCCATCTCCTTCCCACTCCCCGTGTAGGTCTCTACTCCCCAACACACCAAATTATGACATGATGAACACTCCACACTCCCCAGAAGCCTACTCCAGATGCATCCTGTCCTGAATGTCCCCCCAACCTACACCCTAAACCAGTGACACTACCTTGTCATATTGTAAAAAGAGCATTCCCACTCCTGCACTTTCAACATCATACCCACAAATCCCATGTTCACCTAGTCCCCCTCCCATCTGTCCTCCCAGTATCCTGGGTATTCTAACCTACACTTCCTAATCTACCCACCTGTCAACCTGCACCAACAAACCCAGTAATATCACTAACCACCTGTCCTATCCTTCAATATACAACTATACTCTATCACTTTATGATTATGTACATATGGGTGATGGTTCACAACCTTCTCTTCTCTTTCTCTCCCTTGTTAACCTGTCTTTCAGACAATGGTTCTCAGAGACAGCTCACTTTCCTCAATTCAAATCAGTGAGGTCATATATTGTTCATCCTTCAATGCCTGGCTTGCTTTACTCAACATAAGGTCTTCAAGATTCATCCACATTATTCCATGTGTTAGCACTTTATTCCTTCTTACAGCTGAGTAATATTCCATTGTATGTATGTACCAAAATTTGTTTATCCATTCATCTGTTGATGGGCACCAGGACTGATTCCAACTTTTGGGAATTGTGAACAATGCCGTTATGAACATTGGTGTGCATATATCTGTTGGTGTCTTTGTTTTCAATTCTTCTGGGTATATACCCAGCAATGGAATCGCAGGATCATACAGAAGATCTATTGTTAATTTTCTGAGGAACTGCCAAACTGTCCTTCACAGTGGTTGGACCATTCCACAATCCCACCAGCAGTGGTTGAGGGGTCCTATTCCTCCACATGCTCTCCAACACTTATATTCTGCTGTTTTTTAATAGCTGCGATTATGATGGTGTAAGATAGTATCTCATTGTAGTTTTGATTTGCATTTCCCTAATAGCTAGTGATGTTGAGCATTTTTTCATGTGCTTTTTAGCCATTTGTATTTCTTCCTTGGAGAAGTGTCTTTTCAGGTCACTTGCCCATTTTTTAAAAGGGTTATTTGTCTTTTTATTTTCAAGGTGTAGGATTTCTTTATATATGCAAGGTATTATGCTCCTATCAGATATAGGGTTGCCAAATATTTTCTCCCATTGGGTAGGCTGCGTTTTATTTTCTTAATAATGTCCTTTGAGGTGCAGAGGTTTTTAATTTTGAGGAGATCCCATTTATCTATTTTTTCTCTTGCTGCTCGTGCTTTGGGTGTGAAGTTCATGAAATCATTTCCTATTACAAGATCTTGTAGATGCTTCCCTACATTATCTTCCAAGGTCTTTATGGTTTTGGCTCTTATATTTAGATCTTTGATTCAAGTTGAGTTGATTTTTGTATAAGGTGTGAGATGGTATTCCTCTCTCATTCTTTTGGATATGGATATCCAGATCTCCAAGCACCACTTGTTAAAGAGGCCATTCTCTCCCAACTGAGTGGGCTTGGTGGCCTTGTCAAATATCAGATGACTGTATATGCGAGGATCTATATCAGAGCTCTCAATTCAGTTCCATTGGTTAGTTTGTCTATCCTTGTGCCAATACCATGCAGTTTTGAGTACTGTAGCTTAGTAGTATGTTTTAAAGTCAGGTAATGTGATACCTCCAACTTTCTTTTTCAATATGTCTTTGGCAATTTGGGGCTCTTACCTTTCCAAATATATTTTGTAGTTAGTTTTCCAGTTCCTTAAAAAATACAGTGTTGATTTTTATTGGGATTGCATTAAATCTGTAGATTAGTTTGTGTAGGATAGACATCATGATGATGTTTAGTCTTCCTATCCTTGAACAGGAAATATTCTTCCATTTATTTAAATCTTCTTTGATTTCCTTTAACGGTGTTGTGTAGTTTTCTGTATATAAATCCTTTACATCTTTGGTTAAATTTATTCCTAGATATTTGATTCTTTTAGTTACTATTGTGAATGGTATTTTTTTCTTGATTTCCTCCTCTGATTGCTCGTTATTGGTGTACAAAAATGCTACTGATTTTTGAACATTGATCTTATAGTATGCGACATTACTGAACTCCTTTAAAATGTTCTGTAAGCTTTGTTGTAGATTTCTCAGGGCTTTCTATGTATAAGATCATGTCATCTGCAAATAATGAATTTTTTCACATCTTCTTTTCCAATTTGGATGCTTTTTATAACTTTTTCTTGCCTCAGTGCTCAAGCAAGTATTTCTAAGACAGTGTTAAATAGGAGTGGTGATAGTGGGCATCCTTGTCTTGTTCCCAATCTCAGAGAGAAGGCTTTTAAGGTGATGTTAGCTTTGGGTTTTTCATATATACCCTTTATTATATTCAGAAAGTTTCCTTCTATTCCTATCTTTTGCACTGTTTTTATCGGGAAAGAGTACTGTATTTCATCAAATGCTTTTTCTGCATCTATAGAGATGATCATGTGATTTTTTTCTTTCAATCTGTTTATGTGGTGTATTACATTGATTGATTTTCTTATATTGAACCATCCTTACATACCCGGGATGAAATCCACTTGGTCATGGTGTATAATCCTTTTGATATGTTGTTGAATGTGGTTAGCAAGTATTTTGTTGAGGATTTTAGCATCTGGGATCATTAGAGAAATTGGTCTGTAATTTTCCTTTCTTGTTGTATCTTTGTTTGGTTTTGGTATTAGGGTAATGTTGTCATCATAGAATGAGTTTAGCCATATTCCTTCTACTTCTATTTCTGGGATGAGCTTAAGAGGAATTGGTGTTAGCTCTTTCCAGAATGTTTGGTAGAATTCATCAGTGAACCATCTGGTCCTGGGCTCTTCTTAGTTGGGAGGTTTTTGATGACTGAGTCTATCTCTTTACTTGTAATTGGAGTTTTGAGTCCATGAATTTCTTCTTTCATCAATGTAGGCTGTTTCTGAGTTTCTAGAAATATGTCCATTTCCTCTAAATTATCATTCTTGTTGGCATATAATTTTTCAAAGTATCCTCTTATGATACTCTTTATTTCTGTGGGGTCAGTAGTGATATTCCCTTGCTCATTCCTTACTTTGTGTATTTGCATCTGTTTTCTCTTTTTTTGTTGTTAGTCTGGCTAAGGGTTTGTCAATTTTATTGATCTTCTCGAAGAACCAGCTTTTGGTTTTGTTTATTTTTTCTAGTGCTTTCTTATTCTCTCTTTCATTTAGTTCTGCTCTAATCTTTGTAATTTCATTCTTTCTGCTTCCTTTAGGTTTAGTTTGTTGTTGTTTTTCCAGTTCCTCCAAGTGTGCAGTTAGGTCTTCAATTTTAGCTCTTTCTTCTTTTTTAATATATGTATTCATGGCTATGAACTTCCCTCTCAGGTCAGCTTTTGCTGCATCCCATAGGTTTTGATATGTTCTGTTGTCATTTTCATCAGTTTTAAGGTATTTACTTATTTCTTTTGAGATTTCCTCTTTGACCCACTGTTTGTCTAAAAGTGTGTTGTTTAACTTCCATATCTTTGTGCCTAATCTGTTTCTCTGGCATTAGTGATTTTTCAATTTCATTCCATTGTGGTCAGAGAAATTACTTTGTATAATCTCAATCTTTCTGAATTCAATGAGAGTTGTTCTGTGGCCTAGTATGTGGTCTATCTTGGAGTATGATTCATGTGCACTTGAGAAGAATGTAAATCCTGCTGTATTGGGGTGTAGTGTTCTGTATATGTCTATTAAGCCCAGGTCCTCTAATGTATTGTTCAGAGTCTTTGTTTCTTTATTGATTCTCTGTATAGATGTTCTGTCTAATGATGATAATGGCGTATTAAATTCCCCCGCTATAATTGTAAAGGTATTTTTTTCTCCACTTAGTTTTTCCAGAGTTTGCTCCATGTATTTTGAGGCACCCTGATTAGGTGCATAAATGTTTATGATTGCTCTCTCTTCTTGAGTGATTACACCTTTTACTAATATATAGTGTCCATCTTTGTCTCTTACAATAGTTTTGCATTGAAAAACTAATTTTTCTGATATTGGAATAGCTACTCCTGCCTTTTTTTGGCTATTGTTAGCTTGTAAAATTGTTTCCCAACCATTCACTTTCAGCCTCCTTGAATCCCTGGGTTGAAGGTTGGTTTCTTGTAGACAGCATATAGATGGATCATATTTCCTTATGCATTCTGCCAACCTGTGTCTCTTGAGTGGTGAATTTAATCCATTAACATTCAGTGTTATTACTCACAACAAATTTCTTACTTCAGCCATATTTTCTTTGGGTTAATGTATGTCATATGTTATTTTGTTTCTGTTTTTGTCTTTTTAGTTGTTTTTAAACTCTCCTCCAACTCTCTCTCCCTTGTTTTTTCCTTTCAACTTGCAGAACTTCCTTTAGTATTTCTTGAAGTGCAGGTTTCTTATTGGCATGCTCTCTTAATTTCTGTTTATCTGTGAATATTTTGAACTCTCCATCATTTTTGAATGCCAGTTTTGCTGGAGAGAGAATTTGTGGCTGGAAGTTTTTTTCTTTTAGAATTTTGACTATGTCATACCACTGTCTTCTTGCCTTCATGGCTTCAGATGAGAAATCAGCACTTAATTTATTGTGCTTCCCTTGGATGTGATGGTTCTCTTTTCTCTTGCTTCCTTGAGTATTATCTCTTTGTCTTGAACATTGGACATTTTGACCAGTATATGTCTTGGAGTTGACCTGTTGGGATTTATACTGTTTGGGGTACACTGTGCTTCCTGGATCTGCATATCCATCTCTCTCAATAGAGCTGGGAAGTTTTCAGCCATTATTTCCATCAACACTCCTCCTGTTCCCTTTCCCTTCTCCTCCTCTTCTGGGATGCCCATAATATGTATATTTGTGCATTTTGTGTTGTCGGTTAAATCCCTGATCCCTGTTGGATTTTTTTCTATCTTTTTGTCTATCTGTTACACTATCTGTTTTATTTCAGATGTATTGCTTTCCACATTACTAATTCTTTCTTCTGCCTGTTCAAATCTGCTGTTATGTGAATCTAGTGTCTTTTTGATTTCTTGGATTGTGCCATTGATCACAATCATATCCGTTATCTTTTTATGTATGCTTACAATTTCTTCAGTATGTTCTCCCAGTGTCTTCTTTATATCCTTAATCTCTTCCTTCACTTCATTAATTTGGTCCATGATATTTGTTTGGAAAGCTTTGATTAGTTGTTCGATGTTCTGCTTTTCTTCCTGGTTTTTCGTATGTTCATTGGACTTGTCCATGTCTTCCTGTTTCTCAGTGTGGTTTGTAATATTTTTTTTGCCTTATAGTCATCATTTTATCTCTATAGTTTTATTCATTTGATTAGCTTCTCTCTCTGCTCTAGAGTTTTATTTAGCTGGTGGTTCTGTGTGTGTGTTAAGTTTTCTCTTTGACAATTTTTCTTCTTATTTTATTTCCTTGCTTCTTTCTATGTTCCCTTGAAGGCATAAGATTAGGGCCAGAGGAATCAAAAGATGTGAGAAAGGAAGAAGGATAATAGCAATATTGATAAAAGTTAGAAGAGGGGCCATATAAGACTTAGTGAAATGACTATTTAACTCATGTAGGCAGTGTAGAGTAATAGGGAAAAAAGTGGAGTACCTACAATGGACTAGGAAACCAAATAGAGGAATATATATATATAATGATTTAGGTTAGAATGATGAGGAGGGAGAGAAAGAGTAAAGAAAAGGCTGAAAGGAAAAAGTTAATATTAATAAAAATAGAAGAAAACAGAATAGATAGAATAGAAATTGACACCCTTAAGTTGTGGGCTAATGAAAAAACGTGGTATGTAGAACCACAACAGAAAGCAGAAGGCAAGAAGATGAAGGAAGGAAAAGAGATAGCTTGGGAGACAAGATCAATTTAGACAGAGAATGGGAAATCCTTGAAGAAGAAGCACAGCAAAAAAGAGACAAGCTAGTAGCACCTAATTTAAAAAAAAAAAAGAAAGAAAGAAAAAAGAAGGGGGTAAGAAAGAGGAATGAAAAGCAAGATACAAAAAATAAACAGAGAAAAACCAACCAACTACACAAGCAAGCAGTCAAACAAATCTAAGGTAGAGCAGTGTTCCTTCTTGGGCCATTGTGGAACCTCTCAGCCTGCTTGTGTTTATCATACAATTGCTCTGCAAGGTTCTATCTGCAGGTTTTGAGGCAGACTTTAGTTATTAAACTAAATTAAAAAGAAAAATTTATTTTTTATTTTTTAAAGTGACTGTCTTCTTCTTCTTTTTTTTTTTTTTTTTGTGAAATAAGGGACCCAAAAGAAGTCCTCTTCTAGGCCACCCTCTTCACCAAGGAAACCCTAACTAGGCTTGTGAAACTAATCAAGCACTTCCAACTTCCTGGACTCCCCAGGGGAACTGAAGCTCTGATGCTTGTCAGTGCAAAATGATAAAATTGGCTGACTCTGCTCCCTCTGGAGCCAAGCTTCAGTGTCCCCTGGCTGCTGGGCAAATCAGGCTTCTTCAGTAGATTCACCTCTCCCTTTAGCCTGATGCTGCTTCAATCTGACTTATCTGCTCCCCAAGGCTATGAGGGGGTCCAGGCAGCCAAATCTGCAGAAAGGAAACCCCTTTCCACCTTCTGTCAGAACCCTCCCACTCTCGGAGAATGCTCTCTCTCACCGGGTTACCAGCGGGAGTTGGGGCATATCCCTGGGCAGCTAGGTAAATCTACTTCCTCAGAAGATTTGCCACTCCCCTCTGCCTGGTGCTGATTCAAGGCAGCTATTTTGTTCCCCAAAGTTGCAAGGGGTTCCAGGCAGCCAAATCGACAGAAAGGAAACCCCTCTCAACCCTTTGCCAGAACCCTCCCACTCTCGGAGAATGCTCCCTCTCACTGAGTTGCCGGCGGGAGTCATGGCTCAAACCAGCCTTTTTCCCTGAGGGTGGGGCTCAGCCATCTGTGTTAACCACCACAGGCAGGATTAAAACTCACAAATCTCTCCCAAGGAATCCACGCCGTCGAGCTTCCTCCAGATAGATGTCCCCGAGTTTCTCGCTCTGTCTGCCCACAGCACAGACCCCCAGTCAGGACCCTGTCCCCAATCAGCCGTCCTCAGAGAGCGAGTCAGTGAGTGCCCTCCTAAACCAACGCCATCCTGCCTCTTCCTAAACTCTGTTTTTATGAAGTTGATATCATCAGTCCCTCCTTCCAGTGTGAGAAATGACTCCCAAGGATGAGTCTTCCTGGCACCAAGGGATTGCCACCAAGCACCAACTGGCAATGAGACTGGAAAAAAGACCTTAACAATGCATGTCCACTTTCAAGTTTAAGGCACTGGATCTGATGTTTTTCTCTTTCTTCAATTCAGCATATGTGGAGTCTTTCTCCAGTCTCTAACATCCTCCACAGTATCTGTCCATTAATTTCTTTTAGATTGCCTTGATTAGGCTTTGAGAGATTTTATACAATCAAATCTATGCTAGGAATTTTACTTATTGCCTATTTCAAGAAAGCATCTCGAAAAGTATCACCAGTAACTGCCAATATTTCAAGTTTAAATACATAACAACTGCTATCACTATTTTGGGCTAAAAAGACCGTTTTTTACTTTATCTAACTTTTTGTGAACAGTTTTACCTATAAGAGACACAATGATATATAAAACAAATATCATATCCTTTAGGAGTAGAATGAATCCAAATTCTAAGAGACTATGTGGTAACCAAAGGCTAAAAAAGAATTTTCATTTATGGTTAGGATGTAGGAGGACATAAATGGCCTTTCTCCTGTGGTATAAACAAATTAAATCTGTGAAAATAAAAATTTTACCTTTTTATGGGGTTCATGAAGAGTGGTAGATACAAAATTCCCTGATGAGTAAGATTGTAGAGTAAAAGAAGCCCTTCATGAGTTACAAGCTTCTGTACCTGGAGGCGGTTCTCTGTTATGGATACGGTAGATAGAGGGATTTAACAGGATGATGGAAATCAGCCAGACCCCTTGCAGAAGAGTAGACACCACTAAGCAAAACGGTTTTCAGGCCCACACCCTTCCCTCAGTTTTGCCAAAAAAGCAGCAGCAAGCAGAACCAGAGAAAAATCACATAATCTTATGTTTGTGGTCCTAGTCTCTGTCAGAATTGAAAATTGAACATCGAAACTATATTAAACCCTTATTACTCAAACTCCAGCAGCTTGTGGTATTGGAGTTTGAATATGCACAAGTTTAATCAATTAAAGCTATGACCCAGCTCCAGCTCAAATTGTTTTCAGAAAAATTCTGAATTATCATCCTCTCATTCTAACCGCCTATCAGAGGAATGAGCTTCAGTGAACAAAAATACACATATGAAAAACAAATTAAAATATACTATATGTCAGTTTTATGTACAATTTCCACATGAAACTAAAAATTTTCAAGACATACAAAGAAGCAGAAAAATTTGACCAATAATAAAGAGGAAACACTGTCAATGAAAACAGACCCATAAGTTTTGCAATTAGTCAACTAGGATTTTTAAACAACTGTTATACTGATGTTAAATAATTTAGAGGGAAATGAGATACAATGGGTGAAGATTTAAGGTGTTTCCAGAAAGAAATGAAAACACTAGAATATTATCAAGTGGATATACTTGTAATTGGAGTCCCAGAAAAAAAGAGAAGAGGAAGAAAGAAGGGATGGGGGAAAAAAGAGTAAAGACAGAGAAGGAGACAGAAAGAATGGGAGAAAAAAACTACTTGAAGAAAAAATGCCATTTTTTTCCAAAATTAACAAATAATTCCAATGCTATTGATCCAAAATGTTCAGTTAATCCAAATTTAAACATTTCCATTTAATCGGATTTAAAACAAACAAAAATAACCTATATGCTGTTTGTAAGACTGCCAACTTTACATATAAAGATAACTATATGTAAAAGCAAAAGAATGGAAAAAGATGTACCATGCAAACACTAAGCATAAGAAAGCTAGTGTTGCTATATTAATATCAGAAAAAAAAAGACTTAAGATTTATCAGAGATAATGTATGATATTTTTCAGTAATAAAATGGTCAATTCAGCAAGAAAAAATATTCTAAACACATAAACAACTAATAATAGAATTTCAAAATTTATGAATCAAATTTGGTATAACTCAAGAGAAAAATAGAAAATACATACTTACAGCTGGAGATTTCATCACCTCTATCCCATAACTGATTGAATACTAGACAAGGATCAGCAGGGGTTAGGAATATTTCAACAATACTATCAAAGAAGTTAACCTAATTAACACTACCAGAGCATTACATGCCCAAACTGCAGAATGCACATTGTTTTTAAGTGCACATGGAAAATTCACCAAGAGAGACCATTTGCTGAACCATGAAACAAAGTTCAATAAATTTAAAGAATTTAAATCATACAGAGCATGTTCTCTGGTCACAGTAGAATTACCTTTTTAAGCAATGATAATAAAATATCTAGAAAATCCCAATATATGAAAATTAAACTTTACACTTCTAAATAATTCATTGAGTAGAAGAAGAAAATAAAAGACAAATATGAAAGCATCATAAGCTGAATGATAATGAAAACCTAACATATGTATTTTTGGGGAATGTGACTAAAACAGAGTCGAGTTTTATATTAGAAAAGAAGATAACTTTAATATTGATATTTAAGCTTCCATTTTACAATGCTAGAAAGCAATAAAACTAAACCTAAAGTAAAATTAAGATAATATTAAAGCTATAAGAGTGGTGCTGGAGTTTGTAGGTGCACTTCCAGAGACTGGAGTCTTTGGGCTGTCCGTGTGCCAGCTGTGCCTGGTATCTGGGTAGAGCTGCAATTCCTACTCTACAGCTCAATGGACTCACCCAGGACACTTGGCGGTGAGATAATGATGGACAACGGCCATCCCAGGGAATGGAGAGAGTCTGCAGCTGCAGGCAGGATAATCCCATCCATCTTATCCATGGGATATAAGCCCCCTCTCACTTGGAGATAGAGTGGACATCACCACCCCAGACTCCTCAGGATTGGGGAAAGAGCTATGGACTAGAATGAACTTATTGGTATTCTGTTATAGACATATTGTGATTCAAGCAATGGAAGAAATCACATTAATGTGGAGCCAGTGGCCCCTGGACACTCTGAGGACAGGGAGAGGGAAAAGCAGTTGTAATACAGGAGCTTTTTCAGGACTTGGAAATTATCCTGTGTGACATTGCAATGACAGATACAGGCATTTTATATCATTATATACCATGCAGAACAGTGTGGGAGCGAGTGTGGTCTCTAATGTGAACTATGGTCCATGCTTCATGGCAAAGCCCCAGGATGTGTATATCCATTGCAGGTGATGTGCCACACTAATGAAAGATGTTTATGTGGGAGGTTGTGGGAGGTGTGGGAGGTGCGGCATATGGGAATCCTATAATTTTTGTGTAACATTTATGTAATCTAAGTATCTTTAAAAAATTTATAAAAATATAAAAACATGAGAAAAATCAATGAAATAAAAGTACAGAAAAATTTAAAAACCTAATAATGGTTCTTTGAAAAGTTAATAAAATGAATAAACTCCTAGCAAGATGGATCAATCACAACAGACCAGTTATTAATATCAGGGATGGAAGATGCAAACTCACTACAGATCCTTACAGATACTTAAAAAGATAATATAGGAATGTTACCAGTAACTCTAAGCCAATAAATTAGACAACAGAGTTGAAAAGGGCAAGTTCCTCCAAAGTCACAACTTATCAAAACCTACACAAGAATAAAGAGAAAATCTGAATAGTTGTAAAAGAGAAAATGAGTTAATAATTACAAACATTCACCCACACTTTTGTCCTAGGTGGTTTCTTTGGTGAATTCAATAAATTATTGAATATTTAAGGAAGAAACAATTCCAATCTTTAAAAAAAAAGAAATATTGATAATACAGGAGAAGGAGATGCTTATCAACCTGTTGTATAAGACCCACATAATAACCCTAATACTAGGGACTACAAGAAGACTAAGATATATGAATAACACATATATGGGTTGCTGAATAACGTCTCCCAAAATGCTGAAACTGTTTAGCCACACACATAGCAAGACTATTCTATAATTTACCACATTGGCTAAAGGCTTCAAATTTCCACAAAAACATCTTGTAGTCATTCTTGTTTGTGAATGGCTTCTAGTTCTAGGTTATCTTTATTTATGTTCATTATCAAAGGGAAATTAATGTATGAATATTAACATGTAATAGAAATAGTACATAAGAGTTCCTGTAATTTTCTAACGAAAGTTATGGTATATGTTTTAAAAACAATATTGAAAGTTTTAGATATCTTTGAAAACCATATCTAGAGTGGACTAAAACTTGGTTATTCATTCTTAAATTCCTGAGTTACTTTTCAAAATGCCTGCAAATGGTGGGCACCCTCCCCCTGTCTAATAAATTACTTTTTGTTCTACTTTTATGAGGGCACAGTTGCTGTTCAGAATCCCTTCCTGTATATACAGAACACTTGGTGGATCCCAATAGAAATTAAAAATCTTTGTCATATTTGTGCAAACATTCTATCAAGTCATTTAAATTCAATTACACCAAACATAAGGGACTACAATGAACATATATACTTTTAGATTTTAAAATACAAATACTTATGGTATACATCATTAGTAACATTGCCTGTAATTATAAAATATACTTAAATTTCTTCATTAATTGTGTTATATCAAGGAGTCTGAAAATATCTCTAAACATCTGCCATGAATTTTGTATTGCCATGCATTACAGAGAAAGAGGATATTTAAAATATCATCCATTGAATTCTCCTGGAGAATATAAGGCACAGTAGTTTGTGGATATGATGGATTTCTGCTTGATATTTTTAAATGTCTGTAGAAAATGCCACACATACATAATTTCCTGGTGTTAATGCTATGGATTAATTTTGTTCTTAATAGAGTTGGCTTTTATTTTTTTTTGTATCCCTAGACTTCAATGGCATTTGTGTTGTGTAAATGGTTCTTATATTTAGGATGTGTATATCCTTTGTCTACTATGATCAGTTACAATGACATTTTGGAACAACTCTTTATATCTTCTTAGGTCAGTATTAATTATGCCATACATTTTCCTTCTATGCTTGGTCTAGGATTGCTAAATGTGCACCTGAATGCATAAATATGCAAAACTATATCACAAGAAGTATACAAGCACCTAAGAACATATTTAGAGTGAAATTGTACATGACTCTAATTTTTATTAACACAGCATTTACAAACTCAAGCATGTATAGAGTCATCATCATTGTCTATAAAATATATTTGATGTATATTGCCATTATTTCCACAAACATTATAAGCCATAACAATTGGACTACTCTCTTAAATAAGTACTTCTCAAGCTCCTGCTTTAGAGGATCAGAAGATTCATGAAACAAAAAAAGGGGTTGGGAGTTCTGTGCCTTTCCTACATCTTTTCCCTAAATTTATTTAGTTTAGAAGTGTGTAGAAGAGATGTTAAAATATTGAAAAACTTTTTCCCCACTCTCTTCTTCTGCTATACTTATTCTTGTATACTCCACTTGTTCACCATGATCCGAAACATTGACTTCCCTACTGTTTCTTGAGTATCTGGGCATGCTTCTGCCTCAGGGTCTTTGAATTTCCTACTGCATGTGCTTGGAACATCCTTTTGCTAGTATCCATAAATTTGCTCTATTGCCTCTTTTACAACTTTGTATAAAATCTCTGTTTTAGTTTGCTAGGCTGCTGAAAGCAATATACCATGAAATGAGTTGGCTTTTAATAATGGGAATTTATTAGCTTACAAACTTACAGTTTTGAGGCTGTGAACATGTCCAAATCAAGACATCACCAAGATGAAGGCCAGCTGATGGTGATCCTGGACTCCTCTGTCACAAGGCAAGGCACAAGGTGGCGTCTGCTAGTCTCTCTCTTCTCTTCCAGGTTTTGTTGCTTTCAGTTTCTTGTTTCTGTGGTTTTCTCTTTGTCTGAATTTTATTCTCTTTTAAAGGACCCCAGTAAGAGGATGAAGACCCACCCTGGCCCATGCCTTATATGAAGAAACCTCATGAAAACCTACGGACAATAGTTTTACACCCATAGGAATGGATTAGCTTTAAGAACATGATTTTCTGGGGTACATACGGTTCTAAACCACCACAATATCCTTCTCATTGGGACCTACTTTGATCAACCTATTTAAAATTGTAGTCACACCCTGTCAAGTCTTTCCATTCCCCTTTCCTTGCTTTTATTTTTCCTGCAGCACCATTCTAAAATACCTTAGTATGTTTATTATGCATCTCCTTCACTAGAATATTAGACACACGAGGGCAAGACATTTTGTTTGCTTGTTTTTTGTATGTTTGTTTCTTTTTTCTTCCTGTGTTTCTTATTGCTCTACCACCAGTACCTAGAATAATATTTGACACATAGTAGATATTAAAAAGATATTTATAGAATTGATGAATGATTGAATTTTCTATTAATGAAGTAGTCAAATATAATGAAGTAGCATAGGCCATGTCTGAAATGCCATGGATTACTAATTGGGTGGGGGCACAGTACAGTCATTTTGTTTTAAATTTGTTTTTATTGAAAACACAAAATTTAAAAAGTTAAATTAGTGAAACTTTATCATCCTGCCATTTTAGCAAGTATATATTAACTTTTTAAGGTTATATTTATCATGTATACAGTATATGTTATTGAAACATCATAGAATGTAAAATCTATTTTCATGTACAATTTAATTACATTACATATTTTCTAAATGTTCATAACTAACCTAATTGTTGTGAAACTTTCCTCATGATTATGTGCATAATTTAATAAATAATTTTCCTTTGAAAATTATTATTTTTGGCTTTTATTGTAGGTATAAAATGGAATCTCAAAATTCTTTTACTTTGCATTCCTTTACCATAGAGAATAGATATTCTTTCATTTAAATTTTATCCAATTAACTCAGTTAAGTTTTTTCACATATTTATTGACATATTAGATTGATAGGTTTACCAAAATTGACAGTGACATTATAGATATGTGAACACATTTTAACCATTCATAGAAGAGACACTTTCCATTTTATTGTATTTTTATTTTATTATTTCTATGATTCAGAAGTTTTAGTTTTTATACATTTTAATCTGCAATCTTTTGCTTTGTAAGTTTTTTTTACTGTTTTAATGTGGAGAAAGCTGTCCATGCTGATATTTCCCTATTAAATGATATAGTACATTTCTCTTCTTATCCATGAGGTATTTAGTTGAAGTAGGATATGAGGCAGTATTTGTCAGTGTGGAGCTCATTGCCACCTGCTCTCACAAGCACGTGGTTTGTTATGCAGTTTGTCCCAAGCATTCTTTGATCACTAGATCTGAAGGGATGCATTTTTACAAGTATCTGTGACTTACAGAGGCACATAAGAACTTGATGACTATTACACAGTGGATATCGAATTGGGTCTGTTCTGGGTTCTCTATTTTATTCTATCACCTTATGCTCCTATGTGTGCCATCAGCAAAGAACATTTTAAAATGATTTAAAAATAGTTTAATTTTAAACTATCATAATTTCTAAACAGGAAAAATGTCAGCTCACCCATATTTCCTTAATTTCAATATGTTCCTCAGCAATATCACTTGTTTTATTTCCATAGACAGTTTTAAAGCATTCTGTTAATTTCCAAAAATGTCTTGAAAATTTTCCTATTGGATTGGTTTACATTTTATATTTAACTTAAGAAATAGTTGTGTACAATAAAAATATTTTGTTTCATCCAAGAGTATGATATATGGTCTATAGTATATCATGTGATGTGTTAAATCCTGGCAACAAAAGAATGTTTCTAGTTCTTAGAAATTTTCAGTTGAAAAATGAAGTTTCAAATTGGCTCATTTTTTTCTGTGAAGATATCAATGAAACCACAGAATGTCAAAACATGAAACGTCAGATTGCTACTGTCAAAAGACAAACTAGACTTTGCTTGTCTTCATATTTTTCAGAGAGCCGAAATGTAAATTTTGGCAAATTCTATTCAAACTATAAACTTTCTATCAAAAAAAATTAAAGGATCTTTTCTGATAAATGTCACATACACGTTATAAACAACACTGCTGAAAATGGGTGTGATTTACTCACCTGTGATACTGAGGCTTTCTTAAAGAAAATCATGGGTTACTTAGTAGGTTGAGTAATGGTTCCCAAAGATTTCCAAGTCCTAATCCCTGGAACCTGTGAATGTTACTTTATATGGCAAAAGGCTAACAGATGTGATTAATTTAAGGACCTTGAGATGGGCAGATTATCATGAATTATCTAGGTGGTCACTAAATGTAAGCATAAGTGTCTTTACAGGAAGAAAACAGAAGGAGATTTAATGACAGCAGAGGAGGAAGGTGATGCAAGGAGGGCAGGAGGTGTAGAAAAGGCGATTTGATGCAAGGAAGGGTTTATGAGCCAAGGAAGGCAGGTGGATACCAGAAGCAAGGAAATGGATTCTCCCCTAGCATCTCCAGGAGGAACCAGTCTGCTGACACCTTGATTTTAGCTCCGTAAGACTCACTTTGGACTCCAGGCAACCAGAATTGTGAAAGAAAACATTTATGTTGTTTTGAGCCACTGTACTGGTTGTAATTTGCTATGGCAGCTATAGGAAATGAATATAGTTACTTTTCAATTTTCTCAAAACATGCAGAAGCACATAGTGAGATTTTTTACTTCTTATAGATGGAAGGAGATAGATTCTAAGGCCATGTGCCTACCACATGGCTATCACTGTTGCCAGCCATAGAAAAGATGTTATAATTTTGGCCTGCCATAAAATCATATTTTCAAAATGTAGGAAAAGAAGAATCCCCTTCTTTAATTTGACACTGCATTAAGGATAAGAATGCAGAAAATGGTTACTTTTTTTAAAAAAATTATGAGCTATTTTTCTAAATTGTTTGATGATCATTGAAGAGATCATAGGATCTTACACAAGAGTGAACTGGTGATACCTGAGTTGTTCAATGTTATGTGTAGATTATGATTAAAACTCATACATTGAAAAGAATCAATCATATTTTGGAATTAAGACTGTTTCAGGCCTCAAAATAAATCACCAAAGAAGAGAGTCAAGTCAAACAGGACTTGCTCAATCTCTTTATTAAACTGTAACAATTTTTGGAATCTAAATTTGATTTCATAAGATCAAATTACCCTATTATTTAAAATTGATTTCACTGAAAAAGAAAGGCTTAGCTTATGATAACATCCAATGTCCTTTAAAGTGTCTAAATATGATGGACCGTTTAGGCATAGATGGCTTATATGATTAATTTATATATATATAGTACCAGATTGGCGAACAGCTTGTTTTACCAAAACAAGCCTATTGATACAAAATGAATGGTAACTTTTGGAATGCTGGTAGCTAATTCTTAAATCTCAAAATCTGTTGCTGCTGGTCAGTAAAATACTAGGTATTCTTTGCTCAAATATTTGGATGCTAGATTGATCTAACCACTTTAGATTGTTATCAAGAATCAGCATAAACATGGGCCAAGAAAGAGTAGAACAGGAAGTCAAAGTGAATTTTACATTTAAATGTATCCAGTTTTACTCTTACTATAAGTTTCTTATGAAAGAAAATGAAAACATCTTACTTGCTAAATACCATGTACATCTTATACATGACACTGCTAAACGGCGTAGGATTTGCTACATGAGAACAATAAAGGTATCCTAAAGGCTATAGGTGGTTCAGAGAAGTATTATTTGAAAAGGAAACAAAAAGCGTAAAATGACCCTACTGTGTCAAGAAACAAAGAAATATTTGGCTGACAGACTTTAGGATGACCCCATGTTCTCCACACCCCTGGTATTCCCGTCTGATACCCTTCTCTTAATGTAAGTGGTACTTGCGACTTGCTTTTAACTAATAGAGATTACAGTAAATGTGATGGCTGTTGCTTCTGTGATCATGATACATGACATTATAACACCTTTTTGCTAAGATACTGCCTCCCTTGCTGGCTTCAAGAAAGTATCCTCTCATCTTGTGAGTCTCCCTGTGGAGAAGTCATATAACAAGGAACTGAGGGCAGTATCTGGCTGAGAGCCAGCAAGAAATTGACTCAGTCCAACAGGCCAAAAGGACATAGATTTTTCCAACAGCCATGTGAGCTTGGAAGCAGATTCTTCCCTAGTTGTGTTTTCAAGTAAGAATACAGCCCTGGCTATCATCTCTATTGCAGACTTACAGAGGACCCAGCTTAGGCATGCCCAGAATCCTGACCTACAAGAAACTCATATAATAAATGTGTATTGTTTTAAGCTACAGAATTTGCAGTAGTGTAGTTATGCATCAATAGATAACTACTACACATATTGTTAGATATTTTATTAAATATAAGTAATACTTGTTGATTATTCTCCTTTTAAAACGACCTTTGTGTATCTTAAGAATACCCAATAGGGACTATAAAATTTAAATATCCAATAAAGAGCTGAAAAGTGAATTGCTATATTAGAAGAAATAGGAAACATGATAAAAATGTTATACTTTTCTTAAGAATATTATTTGTTTAGTCATACTATTAATTAATACTAATTATCACTGTTAACTAGTCTTGTTATTTTGTTTAAAGAATAGTAGTTATATGACAGAAAGGTAAAATAAATAATATGGAATAATAAACTATTTCAAATAAGGACATATTTTGCACATGTTTATTTAAAATAATAACATATGTGTAAAATTATTTACCATATATTATATTATTATGGGTTTTTTGGTCTGATATGGCTGTGTCCTGCATTGGCTGTCTAAAAACTTGGTCACTTTAGTCATAAGGTTCCAAAGAAATTGAATGGGCAATGAGTTTTTGAGGCTTCAAGAGAGGCTGCTGTTGTTTAGAGAACATTTTAATTCAGTCTTGATACACTTTGTGAATCAAAAAAGAAATAAAAAAATCCGATTAAAATTTGTGTCTCGTGTTTTAATTTTGAAACTAGTATAGACAATAACTACTATTCTAGCTTTGATAAATTTTACCATTTAGGCTGGGCCACTTATATCTTGACCAGGTTAATCAGCTAGCTATAAAGGTCATCTGTTTAATGAGACTTGAGAACTCAGTCCTAGCTTGATCTTCAGATTGAGAGTAAACTTTATATCATCAATATAATACATGTTGGTTCTTTCAATTTAATCAAATATAAATCTCTTCTTACAATCTTGTGGTAATAAGCAAGAGTGTTTAAATATCCCTATGATAGCATAGTAAATATATAATAGAGTTTGTCCTATGTGAATGCACATTGATTTTGGGTGGCTTTATTTTCAATTTTTAAAAATATATTATTGAAAAGAAAGTATTAACCAAATTGATCACAGAATACCAATCCCCCTTAACTTGTTACACTGTTTGACTTGTTAACGCCATACTGGAAGAGCTGAAACTATTAGAGACACCACATTATGTAGTCCTTTATAGTCTAAAGTTAACCTCCTGGATCCATATAAATTTCTCCAAGGCCAAACTGGACTATTAAAGAAAGAATTCCTAGCCACTAATAGAATTGCATATAACATTTCCTTAATTAAAGGTGAAATAATGTTTTCCATCTGTATTAGTAAGCCCAAGGGGTGCTGATGCAAAAATACCAGAGGTCTGTTGGCTTTTATAAAGGGTATTTATTTAGGATAGAAGCTTATAGTCACAAGGCCATTGTAAGTTACTTCCCTCACCAATGTGTGTTGCCACAAGCTGGAGCAAGATGGCTGCCCATCAAAAGGAGGGGTTCAGCCCTCCTTTTCCTCCTAGGGCTCCATGGACTCAGCTCCTTTCTTTCTCAGCTGTATTTTAGCAAAAGGCTTGTCTCTCTCCTGGGAGCTTGTTTCCCTCTGGACTCAGCTGCTCTGCTCTCTCCACAAGGCCAGCTGTAAACTCTCAGGCGAATGGCTCCTCTCTCTTCCCAGGACCTCTGCCATATCTAATGGAGCCTTCTCTCTGTCCTCATGTTTCTCTGTATGTTTACTTCCCAGGGATCCAGCATCAAAAACTACAACTCTTTCTTCTGCCATGTTGTTTTTTCTGTTAGTCCCCGCCCACCGAAGGGGCAGGGAGTCAACTTCCTACTGATGTGGCCGATCAAAACCCCAATCTTAATTTAATAAAAGTGAAACCTCTGAATCTAATATGTAGATTAGAGGAACAGACGAGTTTACAAACATAATCCAATATCTATTTTTGGAATTCATAAACAATACCAAACTACTACACCATCCAAAGTATGTGATAAATTAACTGTTTGAATGGTTATAAGTAATTCTAGACTTCTTGTTCTTATCTGGCATGCAAATTAAGAGTACAAAGTGAGAATATTCTCATTGACCCAATTTTGTGATAATCAGGGTAGGTTAAACATTTGTTATATGAGAAACCATGCATGTGTCCCCAGACCTAGTTTTCTCCCTAGGTCTGGTTTTTAGAATGCTGGTGATAAACTAAGACTGATTTATTATATGACCATCCTGTATGGGAAAAGACTGTAAGTTTGAGTATCTTTGATCAACCTTGAGAGATATGGGAGGGGGATGGATGTGGTTTGGGTGGTTGGGCATCCATCTACCATATGGAGGGACCTGTGTTCAATCCCCGGGATCTCCCGGTAAAGATAAAAAAAGAAAAATACAGAAGGCACGTGGGACACCAGGTCCCATGCGTGGGTGAGCCACCAGGCCCCATGTGCAGGTGCACCATCAGGCCTCACAAGCTATGCAGCAAGATGATGATGTAACTGGAGAGTGACACAAGGGAGAGCCAAGATGAGACTCACCGAAAAACCAGGAACTGAGGTGGCACAGGTGGGAGGATGCCTCTCTCCCACATTGGAGATTCCAAGGATCGAATCCCAGTGAAGACAGGAGGAGAAAGATGAGAAGAGAGGGCAGGAAATGGACACAGAGAGTTGCCCAGTGAATGGACACAGAAACTGCAAAAATGGGGAGTTAAAATGGATAAAAGTAAATAAATAAATAAATCCTTTTAAAAATGTATAGGGGAGGAAGATGCAGACTATAGTTAGTAGTAATACTTTGACAATGCTCTTTCATGATTTGTTAACAAATGTTTCACAACAATACAGGGTGTTGGGGGGGGGTGATGTGTGGGAGCCCTGTATAATGTTATGCATGTTTGTTTTGTAAGTTCATGATGTTTACTGAACACTTTTAGTTTATGTATGTTCATGTATGAATGATATACTTCAGTAAATTGTTTAAAAAAGAAAGAGTGCAAGGAAGAGATTTGAATGATATCCCTTTTCTCAATGGTTTGGAAAAAGGCAGAATCTCCCATTTAGCTATCTTTCCCATTGCAATACAGACTCTGGTAAGGGTGCAGCCACCAACATACATATCTTTTGTGTATAAATTCTTACTTGAAGCCATATTCCCTCTTTTAAGTCTACTGTTGCATCACCATATCCCCCTAATGAAATTGCATTCCGCTTTAATATTTTGTGAGCAGGTTTGGTTATACAGTACTTGTGAACCCCTGCTTAACAATCCCAAAAAAGTTTCTTCACAATAAAATGCAAATGGACTTGCTTCCCCTGATAAAGTTTGTGCCAAAAGACCCTAGTCATCCTGATATTTTGAATTATAACCTTTCTTTGTATTGGCATCTTCTGAAGGTAGTTTAGATAATTCTCATCTTTGTAATTATCCATTTTTTCAACCCATTAAGGCTAGAATAAATTCATTATTTTCTTTTTACATTATTAAGACTTGGTGAAGTTGTTAAACTACCTATTTCTTATAGTGTTCCATTATAATTTTAATAGTTACTCATCTATCAACTTTTCTCATGTTATTTGTTATTTTTTTAACGCCTTAAAGAATTTGTGTTTATTCCAGGAATGCAAGTCTTGCTTAACATTAGAAAGCCAAGCATAGTAATTTTTTTAACAAATCAATTTAATTGATACATATTTATAAAGCATAAATCCATCCAAAGTGTACAATCAATGGTACTCAATGTAAACACATGTTTGTGCATCCATTACTACAATCATTCTTAGAGCACTTTCAGTGTTCCAATATAATAATAATAATAAACAAAAACAAACAAACTCATCTTCTTAATCTCTCTGTGCTTCCCTTGCCATTCATAGCTGCTATTCTTTTTCTTTCTCATTAGTATATTCATATTTACATTTTGCAAAAACAGCCTTATATATGCAAAATTATAAATATTTGTGTTATACATGAAGTTTTACTATCTTATACAGTCCCATGTTACATGTTTTAGCTTTCCTTTTAGTAATATACATGACCTTAGATTTTCCCTTTTAGCCACTGTCATACCTATAAAATAGCTCTGCTAGTTACAAACACCATTTTATGCTTTCACCATTTCTATTCATTTCCAAAGATTTACAAACAACATTTTTATCAATTCTGCACCAATTAACCATCAGATTTCCATTCTTTACCCTCTTTCTATTTTCTCATAACCTATATTCTAATTATTAACTCCATGAATTTACACAATATATTAAGCTCATAATAGTGCAATCATACATTATATGTCCTTTTGTGTCTGGCTTGCTTCACTCAACCTAATGTCTTTCAGGTTATTCCATGTTGTCATATGCTTGACGACTTCATTTCTTCTTAATGCTGCATAATATTCCATTGTGTGTACACACCACAATTTGTTTATCCATTCATCAGTTCATGGACACCAGTGTTGTTTCCTACTTTTGGCAATTGTGAATAATGCCTCTATGAACACTGGTGTGCAGAGCAGCTGCACCTGGAAAGAAACAAGCCCCAGGGAGAGAGATGAGCCTTATGCCAGCCTACAGCTGAGATCAGAAGAAGCTTGTTCCACAGAACCTTAGGAGGAAGGAGGAAGACTGAACCCTCACAGAGACCACCTGCCATCTTGTATCAATACATGGCAATAGACTTTGGGTGAGAAAGTAGCTCTTATGGTACCTTGAGTTGGACTCTTTAGGGCCTTGTAACTGTAAGCTTCTACACCAAATAAATACCCTTTATAAAAGTCAACTGATTTCTGGTACTTTGCATTAGCACCCCTTTGGCTGACTAATGCAGAATTTAGTTCCAAGTAGTGCAGTAGTGCTTTTGCAATTACCAAAATGCTTGTATTGTTTAATAAATGGGTAAGGGATATTTTTTGGAGGAATTGTGAGATGACTGATCAAAAAGGCCTAGATTGCTTTGAAGAGATTGTTGGTAGGAATATGGATGCTAAAGAGACTTTTTATGAGGCCTTAGAAGTAAATGATGAAACTATTTTTGGAAACTGGAAGAGAGGCGATCATGTTTTTTAAAGTTGCAGAGAACTTACCAAGATTAACTCCTGATGCTTTATGGAAGGCAGAAATTGAAAATGGTGAGCCTGGGCATTTAGGTGAAGAGCTTTTCAAAGTAAACTCAGAGAATGTGGCTTGGCTTCTCATTGCAGCTTATAGCAAAATGCTAGATGAGTGAGAAAAGCTGAGAACTGAATTGTTTGGCACAATGAAACCAGAACTAATTCTGTTAATTCCAAGCCTCTGGAAATCAAGCCCCAGATGATAGTGCCCCATTTGAGAACTTCACTAAACTTGAACTTGTAAATCAGGATTGTAATGTAGTTATCTAGGAAAGACATGTGGAAAGTCTTACTGTCTGATGGCTTGGACCCCTGCTTCCTGCCTGCTATACCAACAAGCTTTTTGAGAGATCTGTACAAACAAAACCACTGTCAGGTTGGACTAAAAGGGACATACAGGGGAGAGCTGGAAGGGAAAACAGCTTTAAAAGGAAAATCATGGAAACTGAGATCTGCAATTAAGACTTATCCTTGAGCCAAAAGAAAAACCCCACCCATGTGTATGAAGAGGGTGAGTTTCTCCCAGCAGATGAAGAGGGTGGATGTCCCAACCCACTGTTCAGGGAGTTTTGCCACCCCAGACTACTGAAAGGGTGGAGAGGATTGAGGAGAGTAAAACTGACACCCAATACGTCTGACAGGGGTCGGCCTGCTCGCCACAGATTAGGGAACATCAGGTCACCAGTTCATTGCTCTGAGAGGGTTGGACCAGAGATTAGGGAGAATGTTGCCTCCCTCTCACTGTATTAAAGGGGTTGAGACTCTACCCCAAAGATTGAGTAAAGTGTGGCCATCACCCCAACATTCTTGTAGGATGAGGTCTGGAGCTCAGTTACCACCCTGATGCTTGATGAGGGTGGAACCAAGAAAATGGCCATTGGACAAGCCTGTGGAAAGATTGGGTCCCCAAGAGGTCCCAGGAAGAAGAAACCATCATCTTGAGAATGTCTCTAGACTTTGAAATATAATGAAGTATGCCCTGCTGGTTTATGGAACTGTGGGGACCACTGATGAACATTTCCCCCCAAAATTCTCCTTATGACAATGCAAATGTTTATCCTTTGTCTGTCCCTTTGTATATTGGAAGCTGATAAATTGTTTTGTTGGTTTCATAGGTCTACAGCCAGAGGGGACTTTGTTCCAAAACAAACTGTATTTTTGTAAAGTGATTGTGATGTGATTTTGTACTTAGCATTGTTACAGATTTAAAGTTTTTTTAAAAAATATTGTTATGTCTTTTTGGAAATCAGAGGGTAGAGTGTGGCAGATTGATATTATTTATGAATTCCAAAAAGAGATATTGATTATATTTGTAAACTGTTCTCTTTCCCTGGGAGTGATAACCCTTTGATTTTATTAGATTCAGCTAAGAAGTCTGATTAAATTATGTTACAATTAGGGCTTTGATTCAACCACATCATTAAAGTGTAACTCCGTGTTGAATCCCAGCCCCCTTGGTGGGCTGATAAAACAGACTCTCACATTGAGGTAGACACACAGAGAAGATATACGAAGGATCCTACAGACCTGGGAAGAGAGATGAACCTGATAGTTTACAGCTGAGCTTGTGACGAGACAAGAGCAGCTGAGAAGCCCTGAGAGACAAGCCTTATGCCAGCCTACAGCTGGGATCAGAAGAAGCGTGACTCATGTGAGCCATAAGAGGGAGAGGAAGGCTGAATTGTTCCAGACATCATCCACCATCTTGGTTCAACATGTGGCAACAGTCTTTGGGTGAGAAAGTACCTTTTATGATACCTTGAGTTGGATTCTTTAGGGCCTTGTGATTGTAAGCTTCTATCTCAAATAAATATCATTTATAAAAGCCAACAGATTTCTGGTACTTTGCAACAGCACCCCTTTGGCTGACTAGTACACCAGGTCACAATGCAAGTCTATATTCAACTTCTTTAACAACTGCCAAACAGTCCTCCATAGTGGCTGTAACATTCTACATTCCCACCAATTGTGAATAAGCATTCCTCTCTCCACATCTGCTCCAACATTTTCAGTTTTCCAACTTTTTAAAAGCAGCCAATATGTCTCATTGTAGTTTTGATTTGCATTTCCCTAATCACTAGTAATATTGAATATGTTTTCTTGTGTTTCTTCACCATTTGTATCTTTGGACAATTGTTTTTCAAGTCTTTGCCCATTTTTTAATCACGAAGTTTGTCTTTTTAATGTTGGGTTGTATGATCTCTTTGTATAGCATGTATAATAAACACTTATTGGATAGGTGATTGCCAAGTATTTTTTCCCATTGAGTCAGCTATCTTTTCACCCTTTTGACAAAGTTCTTTGAGGTGCAAAAGTGTTGAAATTTGAGGAAGTCCCATTTAATTAGTTTTCCTTTTGTTGCTCATGCTTTGGATGTAGGGTTTAAGAAACTACAGCCTACCATAAGATCTTGAAGATGTTTTCCTACATTTTCTTCTTGGACTTTTATGGCTTTTATATTTAAGTCCTTGACCCATTTTGAGTAAATTTTTGTATAAGATGTGAGATAGGGGTCCCCTTTCTTTCATTTGGATATGGATATCCAGTTCTCCAGCATCATTTGCTTAATAGACAGCTCTGGCTCAACTGGGAGGGCTTGACCACCTTGTCAAAAATCAATTGACTGTAGATGTGAGGGTCCATTTCTGAGTTCTTGATTTGGTTCCATTGGTCAATGTGTCTGTCTTTATGCCAGTACCAGGCTTTTTTACCACTGTAGCTAAGTAATATGCTTTAAATCTAGACATAAGAGTACTCCAACTTTTTCCTTTTTTAAAAAAGATCTTTTTGGCTATTTGAGGCCCCTTACCATTCTAAATAAATTTGAAAATTGATTTTCCCTTTTCTGCAGAAAAGGCTCTTGGGATTTTTATTGGGATTGCATTGAATCTGTAAATCAGTTTGGGTAGAATTGACATCTTAAAGATATTTAGTCTTCCACTCCATGAATGCAAAATGTCCTTCCATTTATTTAAGTCTTCTTCAGTTTCTTTTAGCAAAGTTTTTTGGTTTTCTAAATATAGGTCCTTTATGTCCTTGGTTAAGTTTATTCCTAAATATTTGACTGTTTTATTTGCTATTATAAATTGAATTTATTTTCTGATTTCTTCCTCAGATTGTACTTCAGTAGTTGATAGAAACACTGTTGATTTTTGCATATTAATCTGTATCCTGCCATTTGCAGAACCCTTCTATTTGTTCTAGTAGCTTTGTTGTGGATTTTTCAGGAGATTCTAGAAATAGGATCAAATCATCAGAGAATAGTGAAAATTTTACTTGATTTTCTTGTGTTGAACCACCCTTGCATACCTGGGATTAAACCCACATGATTGTGGTATATAATTCTTTTAATATGTTTTTCTATCAGTTTGCAAGTATTTTTTTTAGAATTTTTGCATCGATATTCATTAGAGATATTGATCTGTAATTTTCTTTTTTTATAGTATCTTTATCTGGTTTTGGTATTAGGGTGATGATGGCTTTATGGAGTGAGTTTGGTAGTGTTCTTTCCTGTTCAATTTTTTGGAAGAACTTCAGCAAACTTACTATTAGATCATCTTTGAATGATTGGCAAAATTCATCTGTGAAGCCATCTGGTCCTGGACTTTTCACCTTTGGAAGGTTTCTCATGACTAGTTCAATCTCTACACTTGTGATTAGTTTGTTGAGGTCTTCTACTTCTTCTAGGGTGAGTGTAGGTGGATTGTGTGTTTCCAGGAATTTGTCCATCTCCTCTACATCGTCCAGTTCTTTGGCAAACAGTTGTTCATAGTATCCTCTTATGATCTCTCTTACTTCTGCAGGGTCAGTGGTAATGCTCCGCTCTCATTTCTGATTTTTTTATTTGTGCCTTCTATCTTTTTTTTTCTTTGTCAGTCTAGCTAAGGGTTTGTCAATTTTGTTGATCTTCTCAAACAACCAATTTTGGTTTTGCTGATTCTCTCTATTTTTTTTTTTTTTTTTTTTTTTGCTCTCGATTTCATTTATTTCTTCTCTGATCAATACTATTTCTTTCCTTCAGCTTGGCTTGATAATAGTTCACTGTTCTTTTTCTAGTTCCTCCAGGTGTGCAGTTAGATCTTCAATTTTAGCTTGTTGTTTTTTGTTTTTATTTTTATTTTTTGTAAGCATTGAGGGCTATAAATTTCCCTCTCAGTTCTGCTCTTTCAATGTCCCATAAGTTTTCATATGTTGTGTGCTCATTTTCATTCATCTCAAGATATTTGCTGAATTCTCTTGCAATTTCTTCTTTGGCCCACGGTTTATTTAGGAGTGTGTTGTTTCATATCCAAATATTTATGAGTTGTCCCCTTTCCTGTCCATTATTGATTTCCAGCTTCAGTCTGTTATGATCAGAGAAATTGTTTTGAATAATTTCAATCTTTTTAAGTTTATTGAGACTTGTCTTGTGACCCAACATATTGTTTATTTTGGAGAAGTATCCATGAACACTTGGAAAGAATGTATATCTTGCTGCTTTGAGGTGCAGTGTTCTATAGATGTCTGTTAGGTCTATTTCATTTATCATATTATTCAAGTTCTCTATTTCTTCATTTATCCTCTGTCCAAATGTTCTATCCAATACTGAGAGTGGTGAATTGAAGTATCCTACTATTATTGTAGAGACATCTACTTCTCTTTTCAGTTTTGCCAGTTTGTGCCTCATGTATCATGGGACACTCAGGTTAGGTGCATAAATATTTAGTATAGCTATTTTTGTTGGTGAACTGCCCCTTCTGTTAATATATAATGACCTTCTTCATCCCTTCTAACAGTTTTGCATTTGAAATCTATTTTGTCTGATATTAGAATCCCTACTTCAGCTCTTTTTTTTGGTTACTGTTTGCATGGAATATCTTTTTCTAACCTTTCACTTTTAGCCTGGTTTTGTCCTTATGTCTGAGGTGTGTGTCTTGTAGACAACATATAAATGCTCATTTTTTAAATCCACTCTATCAGTCTATGTCTTTTGAATGAGGAATTCAAGCCATTTACATTCAATGTTATTACTGTAAAAGCATTACTTACTTCATACATTTTGTTCTTTGGCTCACTGTTGTCATAGCATTCTATTGTGTGTCTTCTTACCTTTTAGTTTACCCTTCCTAATAATCTTCATTTCTAAACTTCCCTTCTCCAGATATCTTGCTCTTGTTTTTCCCTTTCAGGCTGCAGCACTTCTTTTAGTATCTCCTGTAATTCTAGAATTTTGATAACATATTCTATCAGTTTTGGTTTGTATGTGCCGACTTTGAACTCACCACCATTTTTGAAGGACAATTTTGCCAGCTACAGAATTCTTGGTTGGCAGTTTTTCTCTCTCACTACCTTAAATGCATCATACCATTTTCTTCTCACCTCCATAATTTCTGATGAGAGGTCTGCACTTAATCTTATCAAGTTTCCTTTTATTTATTTATTTTTTTTTGTTATGCTTTGCTTTTCTCTTGCTGCTTTCAGAATCGTCACTTTATCTCTGACATTTGTCATTCTGAATAGCAGGTGTCTCGGGGTAGGTATATTTGGATTTATTCTTATTTGGGGTGTGTTGTCCTTCTTGGACATTGATATTTATGTCTTTCATAAGGGTTGTTAAGTTTTTGGTCATTATTTCCTCAAATATTCTTTCTGCCCATTTGCCATTCTCTTCTCCTTCTGGGATACTGATAACACATATGTTTGTGCATTTCATGTTGTCATTCAATTCCCTGAGGCACTGTTCCATTTTTTCCATTCTTTTCTCTTTCTGTTCTGTCTTTTCCAGTTCAGATGAACTGTCCTTGAAATCACTAATTCTGTCTTCAAGCAATTCAAATATGCTCTTATGTGCCTCTAATATATTTTTACTTTCATCCATCTTGTCTTTCATTCCCATAGGATCTGTTACTTTTCTTTGAAAGCTTTCAAATTGTTCTTTATGCTCACCCAGTGTCTTTTTAATATCCTTTTTAAAAATTTGTATTTTCTTTAAATTCTTTGAATTGATTTAGTAGATTTGTGTGACTATCACTAAATATCTTAAATCCTCTATCTCTTCAGGATATTTGGTTTGTTATTTTGGTGGTATGATCTCTTCCTGTTTCCTAATATGGTTTGTATTTTTTTGCTAATGTCAAGGCATCTGAATATGTTGAATTTACTTTGGTGGCCAATATCTCTCTCTTGCCTATTGTTTTTTTTGTTTTGTTTTGTTTTGTTTTTTCCCACAGCTCTCCTTTGATATTTGTTTCAACTTATTCTAAGTCTTTAAAGTTGCCCAGCTTAAGTTATCAAAATCAGGCCAGGGACTCACTAATAAGGTGTAGATTTTCTCCTTGGGGTTAGGATACAGAACAAACTGAAAACAGTTTTGTCCATGCAATTTCCAGACTGGCCAGCAGATGGCACTTGTTGGTGTACCTTTACACAGAGGTGTTTCAGTCTCAACTTTCCTGTGTTCCTGTGTTAAAGCTCCAAAGCAGATATTCAGAGTGGGTTTTACTGGCCCAATTCACTGAAGAAAAGCCCTCCGACTCCCCCTCCTTTTTCCCTTGAAACAACTGACAGAGAGGAAGATGTCTGTTCCCTCTCAGTCAGGTGCAGTGAGCATGGGTTTTACCCTGGTTTAATATCTTGGGGATGGGGGAGGGGAGCCCTTTCTGGCCACTGCAAGGGCTTGGTAACTCAGGTATGTTGTTTCAGCTTCTTCATCTCTGTCCCTAGGAGTTGTGTAACAATGTATTGTTCTGTTGACCCCCAAAGTAGATATCTCAGATAGCTTTTGGCTCTTTCTCCATTGTTTTTGTGAGAGTATTGAGCCCTGTCTGTTACTCAGTCACCATCTGCCCACAATCCCTCCCAAAAGCAGTTCTCATGTTATTTTTAATCAATCTTCTGAACACATTTGACTGGTTTAATTGTCCCAAGGCTTTTTCATCCATTTTATTTGTACTGTTTTATGTTTCTGAAATCCTATCTATTTTCCCATCATTTATCCCCCTTCTGGGAAAGCTCAACAAAAAGGCACCTGACAACATCGGCCACTCTATTCTGCCTTTCTACCAATTGAGATCCCTAAGTAGTCCAAGCAATTGGAACCCCTTTCATCACAGCATCAATCATCACCTTGGTCAAATGCATGAAATTAGGGGTACTTTAATAACATCCTAAACCCAATCCACATGTGCTTAATTTTCTATATTTCAGCAGTCTTTTAAGGAGTATTTTATTTAATATCTAAAGGGGATTTGGATAATTCACCTCCTAGGGCATTGATTATATACCTTCACTTTTATACAGCTCAACAGATTGAGAGTTTGTCCATCTATATACATTTCTACCAAAGTTGAACTTAATGAGGATCCTGAGTAAGATCAAGCATCCTCTTTCACTTGGTAAAATCTAATGCAAGATTAACAGCTGCCTGATCACCAAGGCATATGATTTACTAAATATTAGTTTAACAGAAACCTGCTCAAGGTATTCCACAATGACATGACTTTATGATCAATATTCCCATGTTTCAGTTGTTCTTGACTTTCATCGTCTGTGAACTGTATAGTGATTATTGCTGGATGAGGGTTACATTTCAATCAAAGGAGATCTCTGCTTAATTTTTTTGGTGTCATGTCTTGCCCTGAATAAACAGGATCATCAGCTATATTTTGGTGGCCTTGGCAGACTGAGGTTCCTTATCAGTTTCCTCCATTTCCTCCAGAGCAACAAAAACAACCAAAGTGCCATTTTATTGGCTGACTTCCCTCTGTTTTATTTTCATTTTTAATCCATTTAGTTCTCCCTCTTTCCTATGGATCAACTACTTTCAATTCTCATTGACAAGCTTTTTATCCTTCCAGTAGTCAATCTGAGCATCCTCAAAGCAGAGGTGGCCAGGAAGCCTTCCTGACATTATTGTGATTCTCAGTCACGCCTTTCATCATCTTTCTTTCTGTTAATTCAAGCTACAGCCTTTATTTAAATTATAGAGTTAAGGGAATTACAATTATCCTGATCACAGTGCCAACCGAAGCAATTACACTGCAACAGAAAATTGAGGAAGCATCAAAGACTCAACAGGATAAATTCAAGTAAGATGCTAATACAGATAAAGGATCTGTACAGCAGGAGAAGAACTGTGCAGCAAATTATCTTAGAGGTCGGAAAATACCAAAAACAACCCTCAAAGTTTGTCCTCAATCACACAGAATCTGCTTCGTCTTCAAATTATGTGATATACTTTGATTTCAGAGGAGCCAAGACTTAGAAGTCTTTTTAGCTCTATTAGTCAAGTACCCCAAACCAGATTTTGTAACCAGTTAAAACAGGTACAACCCATTAATCTAGAAATTTTCAGTAGCCAGTGGAGACAAGTTAGTATAGGTTTCTCCCAGGGGAAATTTGGACTTTAAACAGGATGTTATAAAATACTACCTAGTACATTTCACTCTTATCTTTGCCAAGTGTCAGTACCTGACTTTCAAGCATCACCAGACATATGCATGAAGTTACCCCAGACTAGCTTTAAGTTAAATTTATTTTCACACACTTATTCTTAATTTCCAAAGATTTTCCTTTTTTTTTTTATCATGAAAGTGTGTTGAATTTTTAAAGTGCTTTTTCTGCATATATTGAAATAATTATTTGGTTTTCCTTATTCATTTAGTTGTTATGACAAATAAGGTTGATTGAGTTTTTTTTTAAAGATTTTATTTATTTATTCATTTATCCCCCCCTTGCTGCTTGTGCTCGCTGGGTCAGCTAACCACGCCGTGCGGGCAGGCTTGCCTTCACCAGGAAGCCCCAGGAACCGAACCCGGGGCCTCCCATATGGTAAACGGGAGCCCTACTGATTGAGCCACAGCCGCTTCCCAAGGTTGATTGCGTTTTGAATGTTAGATAAAGTGGCAATTTTTTAAGATAAATTCCACTAGATCATAATATATTATACTTTAGATGTATTGTTGGATTTGGTTTGGTAAAATACTGTTAAGAATTCTGCATCCATGTCCATTAAACTGTTAGTTTATAGTTTACTTTGTGCAATATCAAGTTTTCTTTTTTTTTTTTAAGGGTTTATTTATTTATTTACTTTTATCCATTTTTACACCCCCCCCCCGTTTTTGCTGTTTCTGTGTCCATTCGCTGGGCAACTCTGTGTCCATTTTCTGCCCTCTCTTCTCATCCTTCTCCTCCTGTCTTCACTGGGATTCAATCCTTGGAATCTCTGATGTAGGAGAGAGGCATCCTGCCCCCGCCACCTTAGTTGCTGGTTTTTCAGTGCGTCTCATCTTGCCTCTCCCCTGTGTCACTCTCCTATTATGTCATCATCTTGATGTGTGGCTCGCGGGAATTGGTGGTGCGCCCGCGCACAGGGCCTGGCGGCCCACGCACCTTCTATATATTTTTTTAATTTTTACCAGGAGGTCCCGGGGATCGAACCCAGGTCCCTCCATATGGGAGATGGATGCCAACCAGATATAGCCCCCTGCTATATCTCTTAAGGTTGACCAGAGATACCTAGAGTTACAGTCTTTTCCCATACAGGATGGTCATATAATAAATCAGGCTTCGTTTATCACCAGCATTCTAAAAACCAGACCTAGGGAGGAAAACGAGGTCTGGGGACACATGCATGGTTTCTAATATAGCGAATGTTTAGCCCACCCTGATTATCACAGAATCAGGACAGTGAGAATATTCGCATAATATCAAGTTTTGATAGCAGAGAAATAATGCTCTCATAAAATGAGTTGGGAAGTACTTCCTCCTCTATTTCTTGAAAGAGTTTGTCTTGACATAGTATAATTTCTTCCTAATACTGATACAATTCAGCACTGAAGCAGTCTGCACTTGGTATTCTCTTTGTGGGAAGGTTTTAGATTATGATTGCAATTTCTTTGATAGAGAGGAAGATTAAGATGTTTTATTTCTTCATGTATTGGTTTTTATAATTTATATTTTTCTAGGAATTTCTTCCCTCCACCTAAGTTGTCAAATTTATTGAAATAAAATTGTTCTAATATCCCCCTAATACACCTTTAATTTCTGTGGAATCTTTAGTGGTATCGTCTCTTTCATTCCGGATATTGATAAATTTTCCCATGTTGTATTTTTTAACTTTCCTGTACCTGTGAATATTTGAATAGGATGAATATATCACAGAAAATCAGAGAACATTGTATTTTTTGCATTTTTAAATAAACCTACACTTTCTCTAATAAAAAACATATTTATGAATAAGTTTTTCTTAGCTACTCTCTCCTTTCCCAGATGTTTATATGTAGTACTAATGAAGACAAAGTTGAATATTTGAATAACATCTTTAACTAATTATGTTCCATTGGGCAAAGAATATTTCTGATATATTCTTCCTGTCCTCCATAATCTAACATTAGAATATGTTGCTCAGTTGATAAACAAAAGTGCCCAATTTGTTTTGACGTGAAAAATGAAGCCTGAAACTAACTGAAAGTTAGGAAATAACAAATAATTGTGATTACAAAATCATTATACAGATGCCTTTTATTATAAAATAGTAAAAGGTTAATACCTGAAATTGCTGAAACTGACTGGACCCAGCCTAGCCCTGCTATTGTGATGGTCATTCTAAGCAGGTCTCACCCCTGTTTATGTTTACTCTAAACTTAGCCTTTCCCTTGTGTATACTAAATTTTGTCATCATTATTCTAAACTGAACTTACATTTGTTTATAGTTATTTCAAGACTAACCTCACCCTTGTGTATATTTGTCAGTCTGGTGGTAACCACTTTATTCTTCCTGTTTGAATCCATGAAAACTCCTCCTGCTTCCTATGGTTTGAGGAAGGCAGATTTGAGATACTGGTGTTAATGAACCTGCTTTCTCTCACAACCATCCCGGTGTAGACTGCAATTCATTTGCTCCAGGCAAGAACCCAGAGGGACCCATGCAGGGTTTTCTTTACAAACTTGCTAAAATCACCATGCTAAGAAACAAATAAAAGTTGCTTCCAGGGAAGCGGCTGTGGCTCAATCAGTAGGGCTCCCGTTTACCATATGGGAGGCCCCGGGTTGGGTTCCCGGGGAATCCTGGTGAAGGCAAGCCCGCCTGCGCGGCTGACCCAGTGAGCACAAGCAGCAAGGGGGGGATAAATGAATAAATAAATAAAATCTTAAAAAAAAAAAAAAAAAAAAGTTGCTTCCATTTTCCTGAGAGATTTGGTACTATTCCTCAGCTAAAAAAAATGACTAGCAAAATTTGAATATTGCATTAAAAAAAAATCAGTATGAAGTCACTTGCTGTATATAGTTAAGCTTGGTAAATATGGGTTTATCCAAATATATGTGTATACAGATCTATTAATTATATTCAAATACCAAATGCTCTGAAATTAGCAAGCTAGAACAAATTCTTCATGTCAAAATATATATGTCTGAAATTTAAATATTAATCATACATCACACTGGATTTTTTTTTCATTTATTTGTTTTACAATAAATAGGAAATTGGACTAAATGTGGTCTGAATTAATTTCAAAGCTCAGAGCAAAATTATTACATATGAAGGCTTACCATATATATGTATAGCAATTACTGCAAATAATAAAAAAACATGTAAATTTGGTATTTATGTTTTCTATAGAATAATAATGTTAGCTCCCATATAATTTTAATTTTACCAGTGTTAATATATTTGAAATTAGTTCTATATATTAATTCAACTCAATATGATTTAACTATACTTTGAGCATCTACCATGTAAAAAATTGTGACAAATACTATGAAATTTACAGAGATGAAAAATACAAAGACATTAATAATGTAATGGTATATATCACCAGTGACATCAGATATACAAAATAGTATATACTTTTGGAAGAAGGAGAAAAACCCACATAAAGGTAGATGAATCAGGAAATTCTTCATTATTATAGAGGTGAGGGAGGGATAGAGGAAAGGGGATGGGATGAGGATAAAAAGGAAAACAGGAAGAATACTTAGAATAATTAACTGCTTACTCTGCCAGAATAGTTCTGTATTTCATTAATATTTATGACAAACCTGAATTGTTGATACTCTTTCCTTTCTTTTATAAATGAAACTAAGAGAATTGAAACATATTGCCTAATATTCATGTACTTTCCATTGCATAATTAGATGTAATTTTGGAGACTTACAGGGGATCCTCCAAGTTATTCTACTTCTAAACCCCAGGACAATTTATCCTAGTGTGGCAGTTTAATATTGTTTATGAATTCCAAAAATAAATATTGGATTATGTTTGTGAACTGGTCTGTCCCTCTGGACATATTAAGTGATATTGAATTCAGAAATTTTTGCTTTTACTTGATTGAGTTGTGATTAATGCTTTGATTGGGCCACATCAGTAGGACATTGTGTCCGCATACCCTTGGTGGGCAATACTCACAGGGAAACTGCACCACAGAAAAAGGAGGTTGGAGTTTTGATCCTGGATCCTGGGAAGTAAGCACACAGAGAAACAGATACATGAGGAAGCAGAGAAGTCTCCGTTAAACACAGTCAAAGGCCTTGGGAAGAGAGACGAGCCATCCACCTGATAGTCTACAGCTGACCTTGTAGAGAAAACAGAGCAGCTGAGCCCAAAGAGATATGTGCCCTGGGAAGACAGGAACCCAGGAAGACTGAACCCTTGCAGATATCAGCAGCCATCTTGCTCTAGCACGTGGCAACAGACTTTGGTGAGGGAAGTAGCTTATGCATTATGGCCTGGCAACTGTAAGCTTCTACCCCAAATAAATACCTTTTATAAAAGATTTCTGGTATTTTGCATTAGCACCCCTTTGGCTGATTAATACAACTAGCCTGACCAGTTTTTTGTTCTGAAACAAACCCCAAATTGTTGAGCTATTTTTGAGACAGCCTAAGGTGTGGAGCAATTTCCTATCCAAAGATAGACTTATTTCCACCACACACATATACACAGCCTTGCTGGGGAAGTCGGGAACACACCTAGAGACTTTCCCCCACCTCCTTTTCTATTATGCAGATGTTTCAGTATGTTCCATTCTATGTCCTGGGGAAGATATTAGGTAGAATGAAAGGCCTGACAATACCTTAAACCCTAAACTGAGAACAAGTAATTCCAGCTGCTTAACAGGGTGGGAGCTCTCAATGGCAGGACTCTTTCCCCCTGGGGTTGTATAAGTATCCCACAGATTTCTGTCTCTTCTCTTAGATGAAGTGGGTGAAGTGAGGCATGTAGAGCTGTCATCCACTGACCCTGACCTGAGCAGTTTGTCTCACCAGAATGGCCATGAAAGGATCTCTTCCCCTGCTCTTTTGGACCCTTTGTGCCATGTGAGTAATAAAGCAATCATTTGCTGAACTTTTCTACTGTGCCTGAGCCTGTGTTCCCATGATGTTCCATATAGCAAATAGCTTCACAAGCTTCTTTCACCCACCACAGAACCTGTTTTAAAAGGGTTTTATGGATACTCAACATAGAAAAACTGCCAAATGATATAAAATTAATAACTAGAAAAAATAGAGGTAATAGAATATTTTAAAGTCAGAATTTTACATCCAGTTTCATACTATTTTGGGTGCCAAAGTGCTAATATGTAACTTCTGAGATTAGATAATGAGAAGAATGTGACTTTTGTCTTCAGTGCTCTTTCTCAATCTTTTTTGAAATACTCACCTTGGGGAAACTAGCTTCCATGTCATGAAGCATCCCTATAGAGAAGCCAACAAGATGAGGGACTAAGGACTTCAAACAAGCATGTTGAAGAGCTTATAAATAGGATGCCCTTCTAGTAGAGACTTTAGGTGATACTGCAGCCCTGGTTAGCAGCTTCACTGAAATATTAAGGGAGATTGAGTCAGAGGCACCCACATGATCTATAACCAGATTCCTGACCCATGAAGCTGTGAGATAACAACCAAACAAAGACACTGTTTTCTTAGATAAATTTTGGACTATTTTGCTGCACAGTAATAAATAATACAGTAGAATCAAATGTTGCTAAACTCTCACACTCTGTATTTTCCCTTAAAAAAATTGATAAAGCAATTCCCTCCTAACCATCCCAACTCAAATGTCCCAAATTGTAATGGAACATCTAAACTAATCATCAAAAATCACATTTAAAGTCACTGTTCAAATGCCTGAATTATATAGTCAAAGTTTGTAGTAAGCATTGGAAATAAATTTGAAATGAATCAAAATATATGAGAAATATATATATACTCTTAAAACAAGAATGTACCTTGCAAAATTGTTTTGTAATGATGTATTTTATCTGGAAAGTCAGTTATAATTGAGTTCTAAGAGACCCAGACAATATCATAAAAATACAAAAGTATTTGAATAAGAATATGTAAAGTTCTGGTATATTTCCCTTTTTATCATGTATGTGCAATTTTTTGCATTTATGTAATAGGTATTGGGATGAGTTATTTAATACACTATTTGGATTGTATATCAACATGTGAATTTTATACTGAATATGATATGTGATAATATCATAAATGAATGGACATGAGGCTGAAGGCTTTGGAAAGGAAAAAAATTATGAATATATCAATGCATTCAGCTATTACTTTTACATCAAGTCTTTTTTATCTTTTAATTACTTTGTGTCCTGAGCATTTTTGCAAGACACATAAAATTCTAAAACATGTTTTGATTTCCACTTGAAACCAAAAGTCATTCTGCCCATTCTCCTCTGAAATCCATTTTTCTTAAAGTCAAGGAAAGTGAGAAATAGAAAAGAAAATTCATCTTTTATAAAACTAGGAAAAAACACTAAACAAAACTTAAAATGAAATAAGGTTCAGTTTTAGTTTCTTAACTGCTAAAGAAAATACCATACATTGGGTTGGCTTAATGACAGAAATTTATTGGCTCATGGTTTTGAGACTAGAAGGTAAAAATTGCAATGTCAGCAATGTGATGCTTTCTCCCTGAAGACAATGCCTTTGGGAGCTGTCTGCCAGCAATCCTTGATCATTGACTTTTCTTTCTGAGATGGTTTGGCTAATGTGTCAACTCAGCCAGGTAATTGTGCCCAGTTGTTTGGCCAAGCAAGCACTGGGTTAATTGTAATACAAGAGAATTTATGGACTTCAGTCATCCATGAGTTTATTGCATAGATGGCTGATTACATCTAAAATCAACCAGGGAGATTGCCATCAGCAATGAGTGATGTTTTCTCCAATCAATTGAATGCCTTAAAATGGGAAGTGATTTCAGCGTTCAGAGAGAATTTCCCAGCTTGTCTTTGGACAGCCAGCGTTTCCTGGGAATTCATCAAGGACTTTCATCAGCTTTTCATCAGAGCTCCTGGTTTGCAGCCTGCCTGTGGAATCTGGACTTGTGCATCCCCACAGTCACATGAGAGAATCTTATAATATCTCATACTATTTACAGATATCTCCTGTTGATTCTGTTTCCTTAGAGAACCCTGACTAATACAGCTTGGTACCAGGAGTGGTTCTTGAGGAACAAAATCTTAAACATGGGATTTCTGAAGTGGTTCTGGGAATTTTGCAATTGGCTCTCTGCTCTAATTGGACTCAAGTGTACTAATGATTCCCTTTCCAATAATGAAGAGGCCACTAACCGTCCATGGCATGAGTCGGCAATGGAGATATGCAAAATATTATCACTAGATACCCCTACTTCCATGCCTATAGGAGGCAGGGATCTGGGTGAGGGTGTTTTCAACACCTTAACAGAGTTTCATGGAGTCAAAAGTTTCAATGATGCTGTCTGGCTCCTTCTAGATACTCTGAATACAGTTACAAAAGGGATGAGCTAAAGGCTTCAAATTTGCAACTTAAATGCCACATGAATGATGTGAAAATTTCTATGTGTGCTCTGAAAGAAAATCTTATTTCAGGCAGCCACAGGCTTGAGGTCTCTGAAAACCAGACTCAGACTCTCATTGTATGAGTAGAAGAGTTACAAAGGAAACTAAAATCTCAACCTTGCAGGGTGCCTTCTGTTAAAGTGAAGGTATTGATTGGAAAAGAGTGAAACCCTGGGGATGGAGACATATAGGATGATGATGATATCAGTGGGTACATTGGAACCCTAAATTTTGCTGAGACATTGCCAGATAAACCTGTAATGGCCTGCCCTGTGGAGACCACAACCTTGTATCACCCAGCTTCCAACCTGCCCGAGGGAGTCCATACCTCCTTCCAGCCCAGAAGTAGGTACCAACCGAACTAAAGCCTGAAATGCTCAGCCTCTGGCTTGCCCAAGGGAGTTTAGACCTCCTCCCAGCCCTGAGGTAGGTACCAGCCAAGCTAAAGCCTGCACTCTCCAGCTTCTGGCCTGCCCCAGGGAGTCATACAGTGAGCCTCAGAAAGAAAAAGAGAAAACTGAGAACCAAAGAAACCCCTTGTTACCTCAAGTGCAGAGAAATTTGCAAAACCACAGACAAATTTTTCACCCTAAGCCAGGGATTCTTAACCAAGGGTCTGTGGAAAGATTTCAGGGGATCTGTGAGTTTGAATTGAAAAAAAAATCAAGTTATTATCTTTATTTTCTCTGATCTCTAACTGAAATTTAGCATTTCCTTCACTTATAAATGTATGCAATAAATAAATTACAGTAGTAGTCATTTTACCTGACTGGCAAAGGGATCCGTGGAACAAAAAAGGTTAAGAACCCCTGTCCTAGGCTATTTCAGCTCATTTGCCTTGCCTCTCTCTCAAAATCACTTCCACAAAATGCTGATCCATGAAGAGCAACCTCCATTTAGGGGTTAGAGAAAGCTAGAAAGAACTGAGCAGGGCACCTGTGCCAAGACACCGCAATCCAAAAGGTGTGGGAGTATGCAAACAAAAGAAAAATAAATTATACCACAAATTAGATCAAATGTGAACAAATCAACAATGAAAATAAGGAAGGATTAAAAATAGGGCTTCACTAGAGTTGCTAGTGTAGTTGCTCAAGAAGCAACTACAGGATTACACATGGAGATAAAAAGTGAGCAAACTGATTTCAGGAAAAATAAGTGTAAGAGAAAAAATTACTTTACTATAATGAAAATTGAATTACAGTTAGCAAAAAACCGAGTTGGACAAAGTTTTGAAATTATGCAAAATCAAATTAGAAGTGAACAAAGAGTAAAAAAGAAAAGACAATGAAAAATATTGAAAATTAACAACTAACAAATCTCTGTCACTAGCAAACAATAAATAACCCTTAAGAAAATCATATATATAATAAAAAATATTTTTAAATAAAGGAAAACCTGTATTAGCACCTTAAATGGCCCAAATTTCCCAAGGTGGGGGGAAATTATGAATACTAGGCCAATCTTGATGAAGTACTAAACTACAATAATAAAAATATTCTAAGGAAATTTAAGTAAAAGATTAAATCATCTCTAAAAGAAACAAACAAAAAAAATACAAGCTCATCTCAGACTTAAGAGCAATGTTTATAATGTTCTTTCCTAAGAGAAAGCATGACTCAAATATTTTACAACTTATGTGTCTCAATTCTGCATTCAAAGTACATAGGAAAGAGATGCTTATTTTTAAGTGGGAAAGCTCAGAATTTTCTCAACTTGTGTAATGGAATGTATAAATAGATTCTCCAAAAGCTGTGATTTTAAGTTATAGATATTTAAGTAACTGCTTAACCGCTGAAATAACTAAAGTAAAAATATAACAAAAGAGGAGGCTGGAGGAAGTTTAAATGTACTAAGATCCTCCATTTTTTAATTCAGGGATCAAGGTAAAACTGCGTAGAATAAAAAATATTAAAACACAAATTAAAGTGAAAAGGATAAATAGGTTAGAAAGAATCAATATTATCAGAAAGAAAAAAAGTGAAAATATTCAGATCTGTAATTAAAGTTAAAATGCAATAGAAATATTAAAAATGAAAGCATAATAAAATTTTATAAAATGAATGGCAAATACTGGCATATCAGTAAACTTAAGTGCAAGGTACCCATAATACAAATGTCTAAGATTTTATTAAAAATATTTGGGGAGTGGATGTAGTTAAGTGGTTGGGCACCTGCTTCCCATGTACAAGGTCCTGGGTTCAATCCCTGGTACCTCCTAAAGAAATATATATGTGTGTGTATGTCTGTGTGTATGTGTACTTATATACACACACACATATAAAAATACATCAGGGGCTACAATGTTACTGCCAGAATATAATAAATTCTAAAGACAGCAATGGTAGAAATAAAGGTAGCTTATAATGTACAATCTTTAATGAAAATATAAGGGTCATAACTTTTTTTAGATTGAGGTGAAATTCACATAACATAAAATCAACAATTTTAAAGTGTGCATTTCAGTGGCATTTATACATTCTCAGTGTTGTACAAACATTACCTCAATCCAAAATATTTTCATCATCCCCAAATAAGGTCTGTACAAATTAAGCAGCCAGTCTTGATTCCCCTCACCTCTCCTCATTTCCTAGCAAACACTAATCTGCTCTCTCTTCCTATGGATTTATATATTCTGGGTATTTCATATAAATGGAATCACACAATATGGGACCTTTCTTGTCTGGCTTCAGTGGAGTGAGTTGCTAAATGTTGCTCTTTGGAAATATAGACTCAAGCATAGCAGAGACTTTCAGCAAATGATCGCTTTATTACTTACACATCACAAAGGCTCCAAAAGAACAGGGGAAGAGATCCCATTATGGCTGGTCCCATAGTGCGGCCAACTGCTTGGATCAGTGTAGGTGGATGGCAGCTCCACATGCCTCACTTTATGTTGGAGGGGAGGAACAAACCTTTGTTGTCCAATTGTTGGGTATTTATACACCTTAGGGGGAGGGGGCCTGCCACTGAGAGTTTCTGCCCTGATAAGTGGCTGGAATTTCTGGTTCCTAGTTTGGGATTTAAGATACTTTTAGACCATTCAGATAGACCTAATATCTCCTCCCCACACCACCCTGGTTGTGCAATGGAAACATATTGAAACATCTGCACACAATAGAAAAAGAGTGGGAAAGGGGATGTAGACTATGGCTGGGAGTTGGCTGGTAGGCAGCTTTTTTCATTTAGCATAATATTTTTGAGATTCATCCAAATTGTAGTAAATATTAATACTTCCTTTTTATGGCTGAGTAATATTTTATTTTATGGATATTCCACATTTTGTTTATGCCTTCTTCCATTGATGGACATTTGAGTTGTTTCTATCTTTTGGCTATTCTGAATAGTATTGCTATGGACTTTCATATACAAGTATTTGTTTGAACACTCATTTTCAATTCTTTTGGGTATATTGGCAGTTTGAAGCTTCTGTGGACCACAGACAATCATCTTCTCATGGTTAATCCATTCCTGACATGTAAACCAATGGTAGGTGGGAACTTTTGACTAAATTACTTTAGTTGAGGGCCTTTAATTAGATCTTATGACCCAGAGTGGGTCTTAATCCTCTTACTAGAGCCCTTTATAACTGGAGGAATAAAAAGTCACAGATACAGAAAAAAGCTGCTGAGACAGAAGAACCCAGGCACTGAAATCAATGGAACACAGAAGCTGAGAGGAAGCCACTTAAGCCAGAAGTTGAAAGCAACAAGGATCAGAGGGGAGGAGTGAGATGGAGAGTACTGCCATGTGCCTGATCATGTACAGCTCTGAGGGGAAAAGGATCTCCTGATGATGCTTTTTTTTTTTTTTTTTTTTTAATTTTTTAAAAGATACTTAGCTTATATAAATGTTACACAAAAAATATAGAGATTCCATATACCCCACCTACCACATCTCCCACAACCTCCCACATAAACATCCTAATAAACACACTAATAAACATTAGTGTGGCACATTAATCGTAATTGATAAACACATCCTGGGGTTTTGCCATTAAGCATGGACCATAGTTCACATTGTAGATCACACTGTCTCCCACCCAGTTCTGCATGTTATGTGATGATATAAAATGGCCTACATCTGTTGTTGAAATGTCAGGACAATTCCCAAGTCCTGAAAAAGCCCCCGTATTACAACTGCATTTCTGTCTCCCTGCCCCCAGAGCCTCCGATGGCCACTGGTGTCACATCAATGTTGTAATTTCTTCCAACAGTAAGCTTTTATCTTAATAAATCCCCATTGTAAAAGCCAACCCACTTCTGATATATTGCTCCCAGCAGCTTTTAGCAAACTAAAACAGACTGGGAGTAGAATTGCTGGGTCATATGGTAATTCTGTGATTAACTTTTTGAGAAACCACCAAAGTGTTTTCCAGAGTGGTTGCATTATTTCCCTCCCCACACCAGCAATGTAGGAGGGTTGCAATTATTTACTTCCTTGCCAACACTTATTTTTCCAGCTTTCTGAATTTCTTTTTTCTTTTCTTTTCTTTTCTTTTTTCTTTTCTTTTCTTTTCTTTTCTTTTCTTTTCTTTTCTTTTCTTTTCTTTTCTTCTCGCCTTTCTAGTGGGAGTAAAATGGTAGAGATATAAATGCAATTAAATCAAGATATAAATTGCATTTCTCTATTGACTAATGATGTTGAACATCTTATATGCTTGTTGGCCACATATTTAAATGCTAGAGAATTGTCTATTCAAACCTTTTGCCAATTTTTGTTTTGGATTGTTTGTCTTTTATTGTTGAGTTGTAGACATTCTTTATATATTCTGGACATCAATCTCTTATCAGACATATGATTTGCAAATATTTTCTTCCATTCTGAAGGTAGACTTTACACATTATTGATAGTGGCCTTTGGTGTGCAAAATTTTAATTTTGTTGAAATAAACTTATCTATTTTTTCTTTTGTTGCTTATACTTTTGTTTTCATATTTTAAAATTCATTGTTTTATCTAAGATACTTAAGAGTTATCCCTATGTTTTCTCAGAGGAATTTTATAGATTTAGCTTATACACTTAGGGCTTTGATCCATTTTGAGCTAATTTTTGGTAATGGCGTGAAGTAGGGGTCCAAGTTAATTCTTCTGCATATAGATATCCAATTGTCCCAGCACAATTTATTGAAAAAACTATTCTTTCTCCATTGACTTGCCTCGGCACCTTTGTTGAAAACCAATTGAATATAGATGTATGGGTTCATTTCTGGACTTTCAATTATTATCCATTGACCTATATTTCTATCTAGTTCTAAATGGCTTTGATTACTGTAACTTTGTAGTAAGTTTTGAAATTAGGAAGTATATGTCCTCCAACTTTATTTCTCAGGAATGTTTTGTCTATTTGGGATGTGTAGCCATTTGGGAATTTGATGTAATTATGAATTTCAAAGTATAATTGGATCATGCTTATAAACTGATCTGTTAATCTGGGCATGATTAAGTTATGATTAGGGCGTTGACTGGGCCATATCAGTAGGGCATTGAGTCCTACCCCTTGGTGGGTTGGGGAATAAAATATAAAAGGCATCACAAAGAACAGAGTTGCAGCAGGTTTTGAGAAGCAGTTTTGATGTTGGAGTTTTGATGTTGGAGAGAAGGCCCCAGGAGAAGAGAAGTGAGCTGTTCGCCTGATAGTCTAACGCTGACCTTGTGGTGGAAACAGAGGAGCTAAGCCCAGAGAGAAACGCAGCCCTGGGAAGAGAGGAACCCAAAAAGCCTGAACTCTGGCAAACGTCGGCAACTGTCTTGCTCCAACACGTGGCAATGGACTTTGGTGAGGGAAGAAACTTATGCTTTATGACCTGGTAACTGTGGACTTCTATCCCAAATAAATACCCTTTATAAACAACAACCCATTTCTGGTATTTCGCATTAGCACCCCTTTGGCTGACTAATACAGGTTGCTTACAATTTCACATGAACTTTAGAATTGCCTTTAAAATTTCTGCAAAAAAAAAGGTATTGGCATTTTGATAGGGATTACACTGAATCTGTAGATAGCTTTGTAGAGTATTGCCATCTTAACAATACAAAACCAAACAGTGAAAGCAGCATGTCTATTGATTTATTTAGTTTTTTTTTAATTTCCTTCAAAAATATTTTGTAGTTCTCAGTGTAAAAATCTTGCACATCATTTGTTAAATTCATTCCTAAGTATATTATTTTTTAAACAAATCAATTTTATTGATACGTATTGAAAAAAACATACAATTTATCCAAAGTGTGCAATCAATGGTATTTGGTATCATCAATTCAATCATTATTAAAACATTTTCATTATTTTAATAATAATAATAATAATGAACACAAAAAACAGACAAACAAACAAATAAGAAAATTCCTCACTTCTCAATCTCTCTGTTTCCCCTGCTGTATATAGCTGCTATTTCTGGCTATTCTTTCACAATTATTTATTTGTTTATAAAGCAGTTTTACTGAGATATATTCACATATCATATGATGTATACAAAGTTTATAATAAATACCTTTTAATATAATCACAATGCTATAAATTCATCATCTAAAAAATGTTGGAACAATTTCATTACTCCAAAAATAAAGACTCCACATTCCTTAGCATTTCTTCCCCAGCCCGACATAACCACTAATCTAATTTCATCTTTATAAATTGATCTATATTTACATTTTATATAAATGGAATCATACAATATGTAGTACTCTGTGTCTGGTCTCCTTCACTTAGTGTGATGTTTTTATTTTTTTGTCTGGTATTAGCATTTTGTAGTATTATCCTACATTTGTTCAGCTTTAAAGAAAAACAGTCATATATGCAATTTTACCTATATTCATACTTCACATAATATATTTATATTTCACATAATAAATTTAGTTCATAAGAGGGCAGTCATACAGTATTTGTCCTTTTGTATCTGGCTTGCTTTACTCAACATAATGTCCTCCAGATTCATCAATGTTGTCATATGTTTCACAACTTCATTTCTTCTTACTGCTGCATAATATTCCATCGTGTGTATACTCCACAATTTGTTTATTCATTCATCAGTTGATGGACACCTGGGTTGTTTCCAACTTTTGCTTATCATGAATAACACTACTATGAACATCAGTGTGCAGATATCTATTCATGTCACTGCTCTCAGTACTTCTCAGTACTGTTTCTCAATACCTAGCAATTGTATTGCCAAGTCCCATGGCAAGTCTATATTCAAATTCCTTAGGAACTGCCAAAAGTTCCTCCACAGTGGCTGTACTATCTACAATCCCACCAACAGTGAATAAGTGTTCCTATTTCTCCACATCCTCTCCAACATTTACAGTTTTCCAACTTTTTAATAGCGGCCAGTCTAATAGGTGTGAAATTACATCTCGTTGTAGTTTGATTTGCATTTCCCTAATTGCTAGTGATGTTGAATACTTTTTCATGTGTTGCTTCATTTGTATTACTTCTTTGGTCAATTGTCTTTTCAAGTGTTTTGCCCATTATGTTTAATCAGGTAGTTTGTATTTTTATTGTTGAGTTGTATGATCCCCTTATATATCATGGATATTAAACCCTTATTAGATATGTGATTGCCAAATATTTTCTCCCATTGAGTTGGCTGCCTTTTCACCCTTTTGACAAAGTCATTTGAGGTGCAAAAGTGTTTAAGAACGTTCCATTTATCTATTTTTTTATTTTGTTGCTCATGCTTTGGGTGTAAGGTTTAAGAAACTACTGCCTACCACAAGATCTTAAAGATGTTATCCTACATTTTCTTCTAGGAGTTTTATGTTTGTTGTTTTGATATTTATGTCCTTGATCCATTTTGAGTTAATTTTTGTATAAAATGTGAGATAGGAGTCTTCTTTCTTTTTTTTTTTTTGGATATGGCTATCCAGTTCTCCCAGCACCATTTGTTGAATAGACTCTTCTGGCCCAGCCAGGTGGGCATTAACAGCCTTGTCAAAAATCACTTGACTGTAAATGTGAAGATCAATTTCTGAGTTCTCTATTTGGTTCCATTGGTCAATCTGTCTGTCCTTATGCCAGTACCATGCTGTTATTTACCACTATAGCTAAATAATACCCTTTAAGGTCAGGAAGTGAGAGTCCTCCAACTTCCTTCTTCTTTTTTAAGACATTTTTGGCTATTTGGGGCCCCTTACCTGATTATGGGCTTTCTGATTTCTGCAAAAGATGCTTTTGGGGTTTTTATTGGGATTGCATTGAATCTGTAAATTAGTTTAGTTAGAATTGGAATCTTAACAATATTTCGTCTTCCAATCCATGAACATGGAAGATCCTTCCATTTTTTTAAGTCTTCTTCAGTTTCATTTAGCAATGTTTTGTAGTTTTCTGAATACAGGTCCTTGGTTAAGTTTATTCCTAAATATTTGACTTTTTAGTCGCTATTATAATTGGAATTTTTTTCTGATTTCCTCTCAGAATGTACGCCAGTAATGTTTGGAAATGATATTGATTTTTGAATATTAAACTTGTATCCTGCCACTTTGCTGAACTCATCTATTAATTTTAATAACTTTGTCATGATTTTTCAGGATTTTCTAGATATAGGATCATGTCATCAGCAAATAGTGAAAGTTTTACTTCTTCCTTCCCAATTTGGATGTCTTTTATTTCTTTTTCTAGCCTAATTGCTCTAGCTAGAACTTCTAGCACAATATTTCACCATTGAGTACAATGCTAGCTGTAGGTATTTAATATATGCACTTTACCGTACTGAGAAAGCTTCCTTTTATTCCTATCTTTTGGAATGGCTTTTTTTTTTTTTAATCAAGAAAGCTGTTGTATTTTGTCAAATGCTTATTCTGCATTATTGAGAGGATCATGTGATATTTCTTCTTCAATTTATCAATGTGGTTTATTACACTAATTGATTTTTTGTGTTGAACCACCCTTGCATACCTGGGATAAAACCCACTTGATCGTGGTGTATAATTCTTTTAATGTGCTTTTGAATTCTGTTTGCAAGTACCTTGTTGAGGATTTTTGCATCTATATTCATTAGAGATATCGGTCTGTAATTTTCTTTTTTCATAGTATCTTTTTTTGGTTTTGGTATTAGGGTGATGTTTGTTTCATAGAATGAGTTTGGTAGCATTCTTTCCTGTTCAATTTTTTGGATGAGCTTGAGAAAATTCCATATTAGGTCGTCTTTGATTGATTGGTAGAATTCACCTGTGAAGCCTTCTGGTCCTGGGCTTTTCATCTTTGTGAGGATTTTGATGACTGTTTCAATCTCTTCCCTTGTGTCTGATTTGTTGAAGTCTTCTATTTCCTCTGGGGTCATTGTCAGTGGTTTGTGTGTGTTCTAGGAATTTGTCTATCTCATCTACATTTTCTAGTTTTTTGCATACAGTTATTCATAGTATCCTCTTATCATCTCTCTTTTTCTGTGGGGTCATTGGTAATGCCCCTTCTCACTTTGGATTTTATTTATTTGTGTCTTTTCTCTTTTTTTATTTGTCAGACTACCTAAAGGTTTGTCAATTTTGTTGATCTTCTCAAAGAATTAACTTTTGATTTTCTTAGTTCTTTCCATTGCTTTTATGCTCTTGATTTCATTTATTTCTGTTCTGATCTTTACTATTTCTTTCCTTCTGCTTGGTTTGGGAATAGTTTACTGTTCTTTTCTAGTTTTTTATTTTATTTATTTACATCTTCTCCCTTTTTATTCTTTGTTAGTGTAGCTAAGGCTTTGTCAATTTTATTAATCTTCTCAAAAAACCATCTTTTGGTTTTGTTCATTTTTTCTAGTGTTTTCTTATTCTTAATTTCATTTAGCTCTGCTTTAATCTTTATTTCCTTCTTTCTGATTGCTTTGGGATTAGTTAGTTTCTTTTCCTAGTCCCTCCAGGTGTGCATTTAGGACTTCGATTTTAGCTTTTTCTTCTTTTCTAATATAGGCATTTATGGCTATGAATTCCCCTTTCTGTACAGCTTTTGCTGCACCCCATAGGTTTTGATATGTTGTGTTCTCATTTTCATTTGTTTCAAGATAGTTGCTGATTTACTTTGCAACATCCTTCTTGACCCACTGATTATCTAAGAGTGTGTTGTTTAACTTGCATATCTTTGTGCCTATTCTGGTTTTCTGCCCTTTATTAATTTCCAGCTTTATTCTTTTGTGGTCAGATAAATTACTTTGTTTAATTTCAATCTTTCTAAATTTGTGGAGACTTGTTCTGTGACCTAGCATGTGGTCCATCCTGGAAAATGATGATGTGTACTTGTGAAACTGTGTATTCTACTGTATTTGTGTGTAATGTTCTGTACATGTCTATTAGTTCTAGATCCTCTAACATATTATTCAAGGTCTCTGTTTCTTTTTTAACCTTCTGTTGAGATGTTCAGTCTAATGGTGATAATGGTGTAATAAAGTCCCCCGCTATAATTGTCAAGGCATCTATTCCTCCCCTTGGTTTTTCCAATGTTTGCCTGATGTATTTTGGGGCACCTTGGTTAGGTTCATAAATGTTTATGATTGTTCTTTCTTCTTGGTAGATTACCCTTTTTTAAAATATACAGTGTCCTTCTTTGTCTCTTTCAATAACTTTGCATTTAAAGTCTATTTTTTCCAATATTAGTACTGCTACTCCTGTCCTTTTGTTTATTGTTTGCATGTAGAAGTGAAGAAAATTGTTGATGAATATTACTTATGAAAATAAGTAGCAAAAATTTAAATGAAATAATAACTTGTAAGTACCAGCATCAAATTAAGTTCATCCAAGAAATGTAAAGATATTTCACAATTAAGACCTTTGTTAATAATAATGAATGAAAGGAGAAAACTAGATATCCATAGATGCTAAAAAAAAAAAAAAAAGCACTTGTTGAAATCCTGTGTCCATTAATATAAATATAACATACAGGAAGATACTTTACATAAAATAGGGTGAGATATAGGGAAAGTAGTTTGCAGCAACATCTTTAAAGTGAATTTTTCCAGCAAATATAAAGTTAAACAATTATCTCAGCTAAATATCAGCCTTCTGAAAATATTAACTGTTCAATAGAAATAATTATTTAAAATATTTTAGTATTGCCATATTCATGAAGTATATAAACAGGAAATATTTTTGCAAATAGTGTTATTTCATGTCTGCAAAACTCTAAAGAATAACCCAGATTGTGTTTGGAAATCCAAGAAACTGTATTTAAAAGTTAGCTACACAATTAATGAAAAAAAAAAGAAGCCTAACATTTGTTTTTATAAATATAACAATAGAAAATTTACTGAGTAAAAGATTCCATTTACAATGGCAAAAAAGAAAAAAGAAGAAAATATGATATATGTTGGCAATGTACTAGAGGAATGTGGAGTTCTATGTAAAGGAAACTTAAAATGTTGTGTGGGACATAAAATAAGATTTGAATAACTGGAAGCACAAAACCTGTTCTTGGTTTGAAGGCCTTAATATTTAAATAAGTCATTTCACCTCCATATTAGCCTGAAATGTAATAAAATAATTTTTGGAACTTGACAGTTCTAATATTAGTGTTCATAAGAAATAATATGTAAAATGCCCAAGATATTCTGAAAAAAATCATTAAGGGGAAATAGTTTCATCAGAAAAATAAAAGATATTACAAATACATGATAATTAAATTGCTTTATATTGGCCTTTAAATAGGCAGGCAGATTAATGCCATTGATTAGAAAACCAAAAAATAAACACAATTACAGGAACTTAGAACATGATAAATTGCCAGTCCAAATTAGTGAAGATAATAAGTGTAAGCTGCAATTAAAGTTAGAATAAACAGCTAACCATCAAAAAGAAAATAATTCTGATTTTTAAATTCTCTTTACACAAAAATTAATTGCAAAAATGAATCAGAGATTTAAGTATTAAAACCTGGATCTATAAAAGTGCTATAATAAACAGAAATATGTTTTAAATTATTTTTAATTGGGGAAGTCCTTTATAAGCAAACTAAAAAAATTTAGATGGAATGATGCCATTTATGAAGTCATATGCATATCATGAATATGTTTTTATTCTTTTAATTTTTATATTGAAGTTTGAAATTCTGCCTTGAGTACATGTCTGAATACATAAAGGAAAAAGAAAACGGAATGGTGATCATAAAAAAAAAGCAAGAATCCCTCTAGAATTTCAAAATAAGCAGAAACACCCTCAAACACAATTGAATTATTCTGAGTAATTTTCTTTAAATGACTTCAAACTTACAGAGATCTTTGAAATTTCTTTACGGGTGAATTGAAATTCATATTGGGTTGCATGTGAAAACATCCTCAAAAAGTTGCTTAACTTTCATGATGCCACAGAAGTGTTATAGATAGTATCCCTATATCCCATCTCATAGCACGGCATACTGTAAGGGGCTTGCAGGCTTTTGGCAAATGTGGATACTTAATTTTTTTTAACATATTTTTTTACATAGGTTGTGAACTTACAAAACAATCATGCACATGTGTAGAATTTCCATACAAAACTCCTTCACCAATACACCACACAGTGGTGTAATATTTGTTAGAGATTATGAGATAGTATCATCAGACTATTACCACCAATCATGGACCACAGCATACATTTGGCACACTTTTTCCATACCCTCCCCCCACCCCCATTATCAACACAGTACATTTTTGGCATAGATGCACGAATATTACAGTATTTCTTTTAACCACAGTCCATAGGGCACACCAATGGTCTTTTTCCCATGCTTCTCCACATTCCCACCATCCTGCAATAGTGATGTACATCTGCTCTAGCTCAAAGAAGGACATTCTGGCATCTTTACTATCAACCACAATTTTCATCCACCTCTGGCTTCACTGTGCCATTCAGTCCCTATATTATTCTCTAGTTTTCTTTCAATTGACATTTACATCCTTAGTATAAACTTTTCAGCCACAATCCCATTTATAAACCAACTGCAACTTGCTATAATGTGTTACCATCAACTGTATCCATTTCCACACTTTTACAGTCAAATTAATTAAAACTGCTACATACATTAAGCATCAGTAGTCCTTCTCGGTCCTCCTTTTATTTCCTAATAACCTATACCCTAGGTTTTTACTCCATGCATTTATTATTTGTATTTAGTTCATAATTATGAGTCCATACAATATTTGTCCTTTTGTGTCTGGCTTGCTTCACTTAGCATAATATCTTCAAGATTCATCTATGTTATCATATGTGTCCTAATTTCATTTCTTTTTACTACAGCATAGTATTGCATCATATGTATATACCATGTTTTGCTTATCCATTCATTGGTTGATGGACACTTGGGTTGTTTCCATCTTTTGGCAATTGTGAATAATGCCACTATGGACATTGGTGTGCAGATGTCTATTTGTGTCACAGTTTTCAGTTCTTCTGGATATATTCTTAGTAGAATTGCTGGATCATGTGGCAGTTCTGTATTTAGCTTCCTGAGGAACTACCAAATTGTCTTCCACAGAGGCTGCACCATTTTACAATCCCACCAACAGTGAAGGAGTGTTTCTATTTCTCCATATCCTCTCCAGCACTTGTTTTCTGTTTTTTTAATAATGGCCATTCTATGTGGTGTAAGATGATAGCTCATTGTCATTTTGATTTGCATTTCCCTAATAGCTAGTAATATGGAACACTTCTTCATGTGCTTCTGGCCATTTTTATTTCCTCTTTGGAGAAATGTCTATTCAAACCATTTCTTATTTCCTTAAATTGGATTTTTTGCTCTTTTATTGTTGAATTGTATGATCTCTTTATATAGAATAGAAATCAAACCCTTATTGGATATGTGGTTTCCAAATATTTTCTCCCATTGACTGGGCTGCCCTTTCACGATCTTGATGAAGTCCTTGAATCACAAAAGTGTTTAAGTTTGAGGAGGTCCCATTTATCCATGTTTTCTTTTGTGGGTCGTGCTTTCAATGTAAGATTTAAGAATGTACCACTTATCACCAGGTCTTGAAGATGTTTTCCTACATTTTCTTCTAGGAGCTTTATGGTTCATGCTTTTATATTTAGGTCTTTGATCTATTTTTTATTTAATTTTTATATAACGTATGAGATAGGGATCCTCTTTCTTTCTTTTGCCTATGGATATTCAATTCTCCCAACACAATTTATTGAACGGACTGTTCTGCTCCAGCTGGTTGGGTTTGACAGACTTGTCAAAAATCACTTGATGATAGATGTGAAGGTCTGTTTCTGAATCATCAGTTAAGTTCCATTAGTCTATGTGTCTATCTTTAAGGCAGTACCATGCTGTTTTTACCACTGTGGCTAGGTAATATGATTTAAAGTGTGGACACCTAATTTTGACTTTAATATTTCTAATAGGAACAACCCAGACTTGGGTCCTACATTCCACATTGTTTCACATTAAAATTAGTGACCAAAAAAAAGGATATTCTGAGACATTCGTTATATCTATTTACTAACTCACTGTATAAAAACATTATCATTCAAATATAGTATCCTGTGGGGTTCTGATATCAACTTGCAGTTTCTCTAGCAGATCTAGTGTAAATATCAGCCAGTCCTAAGGATTTTCTGGTTCTATTTTTCAACATTTTCTTTCTTCTGTACAATTATGTTTATTCAATTTCTCATTTCATTCATCTTTATTAAAATTTAAGATCATTTCTTACAACAAAGTACACAAAGAAGCTTTATGCTCCACTATAGAGGTTTTAATTATTATCCTTACACTTGATTTCTGAGTCAGAATCCCAAATGTCTTCTCTGTGAAAATTATAAAATACTTTGTATTGCCAGTTGGCACTTGGTATTAATCCCTCGTTGCCAGTCAGCACACACCACTCAGAACTGAGTGGGAGAGAGTGTGGTCTACAGTGTGAACTGTGGTCTATGGTTGGTGGCAAGGCTCCAGGATGTGTAAGTTCATTGAGGGTGGTGGGCCACACTGTGGGAGATGTTTGTGTGGGATGTGGTGGGAGGTGTGGGAGGTGGGGAACATGGGAATCCCAGTGGGTTCCGTGTAATATTTTGGGTAATCTAAGCACCTCTTAAAATATATGTATATATATATATATATAAAAATAACATTTTTGTAAGCAAATACACATATATGCATATATATTTATATATCATATTGCAAATGTTTGTATGTACTGTGAGAATTTTCATTTTTACCCATAATAAAAAATAAAATAAAATAAAATAAAATAAAATAAAATAAAATAAAATAAAATAAAATAAAATAAATAAAACACTTTGTAGCCATTTGGCAATTTGATGTAATTATGAATTCCAAAAATATAATTGGATCATGCTTGTAAACTGATCTGTTAATCTGTGCATGATTAAGTTATGATTAGGGCGTTGACTGGGCAATGTCAGTAGGGCATTGAGCCCCACCCCTTAGTGGGTGGGGGAATCGAATATAAAAGGCAAGGCAAAGGACAGAGGGAGCAGTTTTTGAGAAGCAGTTTTGATGTTGGAGTTTTGATGTTGGAGAGAAGGCCTCAGGAGAAGAGAAGCGAGCTGTTCACCTCATAGTCTACAGCTGACCTTATGGAGGAAACAGAGGAGCTAAGCCTGGAGAGAAATGCAGCCCTGGAAAGACAGGAACCCAAGAAGCCTGAACCCTGGCAAATGTGGGCAGCTGTCTTGCTCCAACACTTGGCAATGGACTTTGGTGGGAGAAGAAACTTACACTTATGGTCTGGTAACAGTGGACTTCTACCCCAAATAAATACCCTTTATAAAGACCAACCCATTTCTGGTATTTCACATTAGCACCCTTTTGGCTTACTAATACAGAATTTGGTACTGGTAGTGGGATAGTGCTTTTGCAATTACCAAAATGTTGGAACAGTTTTATACATGGGTAAGGGATATTTTTTGGAGGAATTGTGAAATGATTGATGGAAAAGGCCTAGATCACTTTGAAGAGACTGCTGATAGTAATATGGATGCTAAAGATATACTTTCTATGATGCCTTAGAAGTAAATGATGAAACTACTATTGGAAACTGGAGGCAAGGCAATCCATGTTTTAAAGTTGCAGAGAACTTAGAAAGATTAACTCCTGGTGTTATATGGAAGACAGAATTTGAAAATGGCAAACCTGAACATTTAGCAGAACTTTCCAAGGTAAACTTGGAGAATGCAGCTTGGCTTCTCCTTGCAGCTTATAGCAAAATAGTAGATGCGCGAAATACACTAAGGACTGAACTTTTGGGGACAAAGAAAACAGAAACTGATTCCGGAACTTCCAAGTTTCTGGAAATCAAGTTTCCAGATGAAAGTGCCCCATTTGAAGACTTAGCTAAACCTGGAACTTGTAAATCAGAATTGAAGATGCAGTTATCTCAGAAAGACTTGTGGAAAGTCTTACTGGCTGATGGCTTAGATCCCTGCTTCTTGCATGCTAAACCAACAACGTTTTTGAGAGAGCTGTTTGAACAAAACCACTGAGAGCTTGGACAAAAAATGGCATGGAAGGGAGAGATTGAAGGAGAAACAGCTTTAAGAAGAAAACCATGGAACCTGAGATCTGGAATTAAGACATCTCCTTGGGCCAAGAGAGGAGTCCCATTCATGTGTACAGAGAGGGTGAGTTTGCCCCAGTAGTTGAAGAGGGTGGATGTCCCACCTGATATCCAGGAAGAGTTTTGCTGCCCCAGGGTACAGAGAGGGTGGAGCCCATTCCTCAGGGATTAAGGAGGTTGAGGTCGATGCCCCATAAGTCTGAGAGGGGTGGGCCTGTCTCTCATGGATTAGAGAAAGCCAGGTGGTCAACCTATTGCTCTGAGAGGGTTGAACCTGTATGCCAAATGTTAGGGGAAATGTTGTCTTCACCTCACTGTACTAGGGGTCCTAAGATTCTAACCCAAAGATTGGGTAACCTGTAGCAATCACCCCAACACCCTGGGAGTGTGAAGTGTGGAGCATGGTTGACACCCAGATGTTTGATGAGGGTGGAACCAAGAAAATGGCCCTTGGGCAAGCCTGTGGAAAGGGTGGGTCCCCATGTGGCCCCAAGGAGAAGAAACCATCATCTTAAGAATGACTCTCAGACTTTGAAATCGAATGGAGGATGCCCTACAGTTTTACTGAACTGTAGAGGACTCATGGCTCATGTTTAACACCCCAATTTCTCCTTATGGTAATGAAAATGGCTATTTTTTGCTTTTCCATTTGTGTATTGGAAGTGGGTAAATTCTTTTGTAAGTTTCAGAGGTCTATAGCAGATGGGATTTTGCCAGAAGACAAACTGTATTTCTTTAAACTGCCTATGATATGATTTTGTACTTGAATTGTTACTGATTTAAGTTTTTTGAATATTGTAATGTATTTTTGGAATTCAGAGTGTGGAATATAGTCATTTGGCAATTTGATGTAATTATGAATTCCAAAAATATAATTGGATCATGCTTGTAAACTGATCTGTTAATCTGGGCATGATTAGGGCATTGACTGGGCCACATCAGTAGGGCATTGAGCCCCATCCCTTGGTGGGTGGGGGAATCGAATATAAAAGGCAAGGCAAAGGACAGAGGGAGCAGTTTTTGAGAAGCAGTTTTGATGTTGGAGAGAAGGCCCCAGGAGAAGAGAAGCAAGCCATTCACTTGATAGTCTACAGCTGACCTTGTGGAGGAAACAGAGGAGCTAAGCCTGGAGAGAAATGCAGCCCCAGGAAGAGAGGAACCCAAGAAGCCTGAACCCCGGCAAATGTGGGCAGCTGTCTTGCTCCAGTACTTGGTAATGGACTTTGGTGAGAGAAGAAACTTACACTTTATGGTCTGGTAACTGTGGACTTCTACCCCAAATAAATACCCTTTATAAAGACCAACCCATTTCTGGTATAACGCATTAGCACCCCTTTGACTGACTATTACACACTTGTTTTTCAATTTGACCTTTAGAATTTTCTGAAAAAGTAAACATTGATACTGATGAGATCTGTAGGACCTTACACTATTTTATTAATATAGATTACTCCAAAGATTTTTTTTTTAATCATTAAAAGAATGCTTTTGCCTGGGATGGGGGGTGCATAGGAGCGTGTAAGCGATAATTTTTTAAAATACAGAAACATGAACTATGACTTGGTACTCAAATTTGTTAAAAATACTTATTTGAAAAGTAAACCAAAACCATCATTTTAGCCTGGAGCAGAGCTGCTAAGCCAACTAGGAAAAAAAAAGCCTTCTGTGGGACATTTGCCTGCAGGTAATATCCTTTGTTAAAAGTGCTGCACAGCAGCTAAGTCACCAAGTGGGCTGTATGAGAAATTGTAAAACATTAAGGCTCGACTGCTTAGCTCTCTTCCTCTGAATCCTTGTTCTAGAATTTAAAAGGGAAAATAAAGTTATAGCCTTAAGAAAGAAAAATATTCTCGTTGTACAGTTTTCAACTTGAGAAACTCTGAGCGAGTGCCTACATGTTGCAGAGGTTTTAGATTAGAAGTTAAGGGGAAAAACATCAATGCTTCCTGATTCTTGTGATCCTATGTGATTGCAAAAATATTGCACTCACTTATTGCAAGAGACTGAACCAGAAAAATCTAGATTCAAAAAGCCAAACCTAAATTATGACATAAAAGCCAAATGTCAAAATGAATTTTTGTTTTTTTTTCCCATTGCTTCATGTATTTTGTTTTCACCCTGTACTGCTGCCAAAGTAAATTATTAAAACGGTAAACTGGCTACATTAGTTTAAACAGACACTGAGCGTTTTGATGCTGCTTTTGCTATTTAATGTAGACTATAACCTATTGTATACTTTGGTTATTCTACATTGCAATTGTGGAAGATAATGATATTGAGAATGGATGGAAATGATGAATTATGAATAAAGTAATTATGATGCAGTCTCCAAACAGAGTACAAAGCAAACAAAGTAAGAGCAGCTTTATGAAATATGTAGAGGGGTCACAAATGCACTTATGGAATTAATTAGCTAGTTGTGAATTGTATAACCACGAATAAGCAAATTACTCATGCAGGTGAGGGAGATGTTCTCAAGGTATCAATGTAAATATTTAAGTTATAGATTCAGTTTCTAGAATAAAGCAAGTATAATAGGCAATCCAAAAATGATTTTAGCCTTTGACTCTTAAGTATATCCCTTTAGTTCATTATTTATTTATTTTATAAGGATGAGTCTATTAAATAAGGATTAAAACTCAAGAGATTAGAAATAAATCCATGTACTTCAGAAGGAAGTTGGGTAAATATATCTTGCTTTGACGAACTGTTCTTCACGTGCTACTTTCCAAACTATGCAGTTAACCTTGACATTTTCCTCTTAATAAAAAGCTAGCACTATATAATAAATTTAAAGTGAAGCTAGAGTAAATAAACAGTCTTTGTGGATGCATTGTAGTATTTGACCTTGATGTGAAAAATATTTTATTTTAATTCACATCCTTCATTGTCAACAATAGGAAACAGAACTAGATATGCCTAGGTGAGGTTTCATCTCAGATTTCTCCAGGGTTTTCTGAGATGGTCTGGATTAATGGAGAATTCATTTATGGAATCTCAATAACAGTAGTTCTCAGGGCTGTGCCTTGAAATCACCTGAGGAATTAAAAAACAAAACAACATATACCTGAATTCCAGCTTCTGAAATACTGATTCAATTGGTCTGCGGAACAACCTGGGCCACAGGAGTGTTAGAAACTACTCAAGGGTTCTGATCTCTATAGCAGAAGGGCCTTGTGCCCTGTACATTATCAGTATGACTTCTTTCAATGACGACAAATGCCTTCTTAAAAAAAATTTTGACACAGTTTCAGATTTATAAAAATGTTGCAAGGATAAGACCAAGATATCCCATATCCCATTCACCAAGAGTCCCCACATGTTAATATATCACCACATATTCTTTATCCTTCTCTAACGCCCCTCTTCATATGCACACGTACACACACACAAATATATACAGATGCTCCTTACTCAACTTTATTCTAAAATACTTCAAGAAAATTCTTTTGTATAAACACAGTACAATTGTCAAAAGAAGGAAATTCACATTGATACCATGCTATTATCTAATCTACAGATATGGTTCAAATTTTTAGCATCTATGGAGATAATCACATGCATTTTCTTCCTCTACTTATTAATAAGAGTATGACACTAATGGATTTCCTAATGTATTATATTTTTAATATGACTTTTGGATACAGTTCACCAATATTGTATTTTGAAATTTTGTGTCAATACTCACAAGTGATATAAGTGTGCAATTTCCTTTTCTTTGTAATGTCATTTTTCAGACTCTGGTATACTTCTTTAAAAAATAGGCTATTTTTCTCGATTGTCAATTCTTTTGAAAAATGTATGCAACATTACAAATATCTTCTTTGAAATTTGGTAAAAATCCCTAGTGAAATCATCGTGGCTTGGTGCTTGATTGAGAGTATTTTCTTGATAATTTTCTCTATATTTTCTAGACGATTGCTCTGTTTAAGCATTCTCTCTCTCAACTGGGATCAAGTTAGGTAACTTATTTCCTAGGAAATTATCCATTTTATCTAAGATTTGAAATCTATTTATATAGATGTTTGTAAAGCATTCCCTTTTGTTTAAAAAATGAATTTATGGCTCTTATTTCTTATTTTTTATATTTTTGTCGTTTTTTCCCCCTTTTTGAGTTATTTTTTTATTTTTAAAGAAGCTTTAGATTACATAAATGTTACATCAAAATATAGGGGATTCCCCTACACCACAACCTCTCCCCTCCCACACTTCCCCCATTAACAACATCTTTCATTATTGTGGTACATTTGTTACAATTGGTGAACACATATTGAAGCACTGCTACTAATCATGGACTATAATTTACATTACAGTTCACACTTTATCCCACACAATTTTGTAGGTTATGGCAAAATATATAATGGCCTATATCCATCATTGCAATACCATGCAGGACAATTCCAATGTCCAAAAAATGCCCAATGTTGTACCTATTCTTCCCTCTCTCTGCCCTCAGAACCTCTGGTGGCCACTGCCTTTATATCAATGATATAAGTTCTTCCATTGCTAGAATAATAATAAGTCTACTTTAGTCCATTGTTCATTCCTTAATCAATTTCTTTAATTGAAATCCACAGATTAAGATAAGTGTTTATGATATCTTTTTTTTTTCAATTCTAGAATGTCAGTTTTACCTTTTACTTATGAATTATTATATTTACTTTAAATTTCTATATGGAAGAGTCTTTTCTGGTAAATATTTTTTGTTGCATTATAATCAGTGAGTGCTATTTGTAATATTTATAGTTTAAACTATCAAATAGTCTGTTTTATCTCAGCTGAAATAAACTCAAAAAGTCATGTGTATAATATCTTGAAATTCAGCCATGGCTACAAAAACTCTTCTTAAATCTGAAAGTAGCAGCTAAGGAAGATATTGGGAACAGGGCTAAGAATGGGGTGCCATGCAGTAATGTTTAAAGTCTACTAACGGCTGATTAACAATTTGAAGATGCAAAGCATAAGAAACTACCATATGGCTTACATAGAAGAAAAAGTAAACTCCGCAATTGGATCTATGGATTCAGAGCAATAGAGCTTGGATTCTGAGCCCTGTCTACCCACTTTACATGTAAAAAAAAACTGTGTGGAAAAAACTGTAGGAAGACTCCAAAGCCAAACTCCCTGGGTTCAAAAAATTGCTCAGAAGCTTGAAGGCTATGTGATAGCTGCTTTATTATTTTTTCCACAAATCCTTATTTAGTGCCTACTTTTTGCCAGACCTATTAGAAAGTAGACATACACTGATGAACAAAGTAGATAAAGAGCCTGCCTTTAAGGAACTAAAAGCTTACTACATTGATGAAGGTGACAGAAAATTAACATTAGCAAAATTTAAAATAATTACAATTTTTTTTGTAAGTGTTGTGCAGGAAATAAGTTATTCAGATATGTAATTGAATGGTGGAAGAGGAGGGGATTACATTTAAAATGAGAAGAAAAATCTTTGGAAAAAAATGAATTAAAGCTTCTCTTCTAGCATGTAAAATTTACCTTCTCCTGGTTCACTTTTGCCTTTAAAACATGTGGTTTTCCTGGTTGTTTCCACAACTGCAATTAAATATAGCAGAAGTTTCTTCTGGTCCATTTGGCGAAAAAGATGTTTTGTCAAATTTTACAAATATTTAAAAAGCTGTAGATTGAAGCAATTCACGTCAATACCACTGATTTATTCCTTTTACTTCAGGATTGCAAAGAAAATTTCTCAATTGTGGACTATGTGCAATTAAATATATCAGATATGGAATTCCCACACTATCAGCATTGCTACTGTTTGTCTTAGAAAACGTCAATATTTTGGAGATGAATAGGCTATTTACTGTTAAAAGTCAGTAACTGAAAAAATGGGTACCTGTAATGAAGAAATGATTTAGAAGAAGAGAAACTTTTTACCAAAACTTTAATAAACTTACAACTGTTCAGTCTGGTTTGTTTTGTTATTTTATTTTAGGCAACTTGGTATCATCAATGGGAATAAAAGATAAAGAGAACAAGAATAACTGAGGTCACTAATATAATACTCAGTTCTCACTTCATGTTCATATTTTTCTTTATTCCATCTATAATAGAGTGTCTATGTGATTATTTTCCCCTATACTTATATTGCAATAAAAGAATACCCAAAACTATGTTTCTGTAAGAAGAAAAGGAAATTACATGTTATCTTGAGGAAGGAAAAAGGGGAGCATTAATTATAAAAAGCAATGTCTAATGCAACTCTGTAAACAAACAAACAAACAAAAAACCTATGGAAATCTCTGATATTAAAAGAGTCCACAGGTACATTAATATGGACTTGAGCACATGTCCATGGCACAAGACACAGAGAAGAGAATAGGGAAGCATAAGGATTAAAAACTGAACATTGAATGACCATAAAACCTGAAATTTATTTAATTATTTTTGTGCTAGCTCTAGACTTTGAATATATAATATCTAACCCCTTTACAGCATTACAGGGTGGGTATCGTTATTCAATTATGGAGCTAGAGCAAACTATGTTCAATAAAAGTAAATAACTGCCTGCAGTTTCCTCAGCCATTAGGAGAGCTATCTCGAAAGTGTTAGGGGAAGGCCCTTCTGAGACGTAGAGAACAGGGTAGTCTCCCAGACAGGAAGAATATGATCTGGAAATCATTTGACAATACAGTCTGATGAATTATGTACCAGAAAAGGGCCAGATAGTCACTGAGGCAGTTGCGTTACTGTTGGAGAAGGGGAAAGTTGGGAAGGTGTAGCTTGTGTTTTCAAAAGGAGAATAAATTCGATTCTGTAAATTATAAGCAGATGTGATTATATAGTCCCTGGGCAAGGTTGTAGAATCAGATATTCAAAATTTGTGTGCTTAAAAAGTCAAAGCATTAACCACTAGGAACATTAATGGGTTCATTTAGTTTACGTCATTATGACTAATCTAATTTTCTTTTTTTCTTGTGTGGATTTTAGCACGGCATTTATCAAGGTTTTCCATATAGCCTAGTGGATGGGAAAAGGAATGTGGGTTATGCAGCAAGAAGTTTCTAAAGGCATTTTTTCATGACATTTTAATCAATAACATGAATAAAGATATTGAATATATTGTAGAAAATTTGCAAATAACAGAAAGTGGTGAAGTATTAGAATCTAAAACAATGTCATTGTAACAGAGTAATCAGCCAATTGGGTCAACTTGAAAGTGGATAAAGGCAAATCTTGCCTTTAGCTGGAAAAAGAGATAGAAGAAAGTGGTAATGTGATTTAGCAACAGCACCTGGATTGTGAAGAGGTTTGGCATCTGAATATTAGTTAGTAAGCTCAATATTGATCTGCAATATATTGGTACAATGTACCAATTATTCTTAATGCTACCCTGCATTAATAGAATAGTAGTTGTCTAGTTTTAATGTTAATTGAAATTACTTGACATGCTGGTTAAACTGCAGAATTTGAGAATATTGATTTGGGTTCAAAATAAACAAAGCATTTCTTATTACAGAGCTATCCAAAGATGAAAGAAATTGCCTCTGGGGATTGTATATTCTAAATTATTGCAGTTCTCAAAAATAGAAACTTGTGAAAATATATCCAAATAAATGATCCACATATAGCAGGGAATATATATCCATATAGTTTCATGAACGTTAGAAGTAGTCACTCATGCACAGTTGCTCCAAATGTGGATAATATCTATCAATATTTACCATATAAAAGAAATTTAAAAAGTTTTTTAAAAATATGAATTATTAATTCAATTAAAATAACAATAATAAACCTGTTACATGTTAGCAACATATTCTTATAAACCATAATTCTAATTTCCAAAAATATATTTGTGAGAAAAGTAGCATTTTTGCAGATCTGTTCGTTTGACTCAATAGAAGACTACTTCTACATTCAATCTATTGCATCTTGTTATTTTATTTGAAATACATGAAGAAAATCGTGCCTCATATAGATATATAAATGGGAAATGGAAAAGTATTTTAATACCTTTTTCAGAATTTTTTGGATATTCTTTTTGATACTATACCAAAACTCAACAAGTGGTAGTTTATTAAAGGTTATTTGCAATGTGAAAACACATCAATTAATTTTTCTTTGCTGCAACAGAGAACTGTAGTAAAATCCATTGATCTATCTTGCAGTTTGAATAGCCATTTATCCATGAATGATTTTGTAACATCCTACATTACTCATTTGGAAAACATGGTTCACTGAGTCAAGTAGATCTTCCAAATGTTGAAACATTTCATTACAGAGCATTAAGAAGTCGCATTATTAATATTACAAATATATGATAATTAATTTTATGTGTCAACTTGGCTAGGTTATGGTGTCTGTTTGTTCAGACAAACACTCACCAATTGCTATGGTGCATGTATTTTGTGGATTTAAATCATTAGTCCGTTGATTGCATCTATGGCTGATTACATCTCTAATCAACTGAGGAGATTGCCCTCAACAATGAGAGAAGTCTCCTCATCCAATCAGTTGAAGGCCTTAAAGGAAAAACTGATTATTTCAGCAGTCAGAAAGAATTTCCATCTCTTCTCCAAATAGCCAGCTTCTCCTGGAAATTCATTGTCACCTTCATCATAGTCCCTAACTTGAGGCTTCTGGAGAATTTAAGTTCACTTTCACTGAGTTTCCACCTTGTGGCCTGCCCTATGGAATTTGGATATCCCAGTCTCCATGGCTGCACAAGCCAATTCCTATAATAAAACTCTTAATAGGTACATATATATGTATATACTGCTGGTTCTCTTTCACTGGAGTATCCTGATAGTATCAATATTATCAGAAAAATCTGAAGTATTGGGAAGCTGTCAAACTCAAAGTGCTGGGTGCAAGTTGTTGTTTTTTTGTTTTTTTTGTTTTTTGTTTTTTTTAACTTTATTTTGTATATTTAATAATTGAAAACATAAACAATTAAAAACTAAAAAGTAAACACAGATGAATAAATATATACATTTCTCAATTAAATGTAATGGATACATATAATTTTCTTTTTTTGAATCAAACAATATATTACACAATATATTTGGTTCATAGTAATGCATTCATACAGTATTTGTCCTTGTTTTTTCATTCTAATTGGAGCCTTAAGCTCAAATTTATTATTGGCTATGGATATTGTCATTTATTTCCTTGAAGTGACAGGTTGAATGCTTTCATTTTTGAGAAGATATTAGCCACATACCCTTGTCTGAATAACTATATTTGGTATAACATTCATTTTACAAGTAATAGAAATGGTGTTCCATGGAAAAGAGGACATTTCAGCCTGCAACTCAAGCAATTGCATTCCTTAGGACAATCATCCTACCATAATATTTAGCAGAAATATTATATACATATATATATCTTATTTTGTTGTACAGATTAATAAAAAGATGTGCACTCTTTTTTCTTCTCCAAATGCATAATGATGAAGAATATAACTACTAGTACACTTTGATGCCACTGCCTTGATTCATGCTAAGTTGCCAGCAATTTTACCTATCTTCATTTCTGCATTATCAATGTAAGTGCAACACAACGCAATAAGTCAAATCATGTCTCAGTATATTATGAAAATAATTTTGACCTTGTGAACCCCTTGAAAGTTCTCAGGGACCACCCATGTTTTGTGGACCATGCTTTGAATCTACTGGTATATTGGTTAAAACTGGTGGGAAAGTGAGTTTTACTGCCTTGGTGAGAATCACAGTACTGACTCTATGTGGGAACAAATCATTTAATCTTGCTTGCCTCATTTTGCCCATTTATAAAATTGAGATAATAATTATTCTTATCACATAGGGTGATTGAAAATTAGGGCAGTAGCTATCATATAATAAACATTCAAATTTTCTAAGCTCTTAGTACAAACATTACTAAAGTACACTACTAGTTATTAACTTGGTAAAGCACTATACATACTATTCAATGGAATAATTCACTGCTCTATTACCTTTAAAATATTTGATAATTTAAACTTTCCACTTCTGTTAACAAATTTTCTCCATGAGACTGAAAAAGTGTCAGTCTACTTGAAAATAGTTTAATAAAGAACCAGTACTCTCTCCCAAAATTGTATAATTCCTGAAACTTTAGAAATAAAGGTTTCAACTATGGTCAAATTTGGGAGATGTAGAAGTCATATATAGTAAGCCAATGTAAATTACCATTTTACATAAATCTATAAAATGTGATTTTAATTACCTTCATTTACAGTTAATAGATTTTTAGAATGGAATTTCTAAACTTTATTCAATAAAGTATAGCCATAAAACTGTAAGTAAATTGTAAAGTAAGCCAGAAAACATACTTTGTAAATGAGGGAAATCAAAATTTATTCTGTATCCTAAATAAATGTCTATCAGCATATTGGCAAATGGTGTGTATTGCTTGTCAGAAACTTTTGGTAAGTGCTCAGCATTCTGAAAAAAATACATACCCCTGACCTAAAGTGGACTTTTAACAATAGGATGAACTAATAAACAGTTAATGTGTGTTTATGGTAACCATATATACATACACACAAACACATGTACTTTAATTAAAATTAAAGGTCAACATTTTAAGACATAAATACATGTACCTTAGTTTATTCAAGTTGCATGTCAAGCCAACTGTTTCCTTTCAGTATTTATGCCTAGAGATATTAGACATTTTTAAAACAAATTATTTTCTTTAATATCGTAAGATTAAAACTAGCACAGAAAATGCAATATAGAGAAGTAGTCAGAGGAAGAATTACAAACATTTTACTAGTAATTTGATCTTGGACCAATTATTTAATGAAGCCAATGTTTTCTCATATTTAAAGTGGAGATTATAAGAAATATAGACATAAATAAAGCACTTATCTCAGTACTTTACAAATAATATTCAGTAAGTGTTAATATTATTATTATGATCACACTGGAAAAATCCTTCCAAAAACCGATTTTTTTACCATTTGCTTATGTGAGAAATTCGCACATTAATAGTAGTCTACTGCTTTTAAGTGGTTTTGATATAATTCAAATAATCTGGGGTTCGAATAAAGGGGATAAATTAAATCTGGATCAGGAAATACTTAAAAATGAACTCCAAGTTATAACAGCAGCAGAAATGATCCACAATGAAGTAGTTACCAATCCATGCCATAAATGTCAAAAAGTTGTGCTCACTGAAAAACAGAAACTGCATTCAGAGCTCAGAGACATCTCTAAACTTCATATCATTGCTACAGAAGAGAGAAAGAAAATTCTTTAAAATCTAGGAAATTCCCAACAAAGTTCCCTGATTTAGAAAGAAGGAGCTTAAGAGAAGGCATATGAAGCCAGGGAGCAGCCAAGGAAATCAGTAATAGAAATTCATATCTACTACAAAAGCTTTCACAAGTCAAGAAATAAAAAAAAGTCAAGATATCAATGTAGCAGTTTGATATTATTGATGAATTCCAAAAAGAGATTATGTTTGTAGATTAGTCTGTTCCTCTGGGTGTGATACACTTTGATTGTATTAAATTCAAAGGTTAGATTTACTTGATTAAATTAAGAGTAGGGCTTTGATTGGGCCATGTCAGTAGGACATGGAGTCCCTGCCCCCTTCATAGGCTGATAAAACAGACTTTCACACAGAAGTAGATACATAGGAGAACACAGACAAAGGCATGGCAGAGGACAGAACTGAGTTTTGATGCTGGAGCCCCAGAGAGAGATGAGACATTCACCTGGTAGTTTACAGCTGACCATGTTAAGGGAACAGAGCAACTGAGCTTGGAAGGAAATGAGCCCTGGGAAGGGAGACAGCCCTCCAGCCCACAGTTGAGATCAGAAGAAGTTGGGCCCATGCTTCTTCCTCCATTAAGAGGAAGGGGAAGTCTGAACCCTCACACCATCACCTGCCATCTTGCTTCAATATGTGGCAACAGACTTTGGGTGAGGAAGTACCCCTTATGGCACCTTGAGTTAGACTCTTTAGGGCCTTTTGATTGTAAGCTTCTACCCCAAATAAATACCCTTTATAAAAGCCAACAGATTTCTGGTGCTTTGCATCAGCACCCCCTTTGGCTGACTAATACAGTTAGCATTTCCCAGGACTTCCTGATGAATTGTAAGGGGAGGCAAGTTCCAAAACCAGAGTATACTTCCTTATGGAAATAGTGTACACACCTATAGAATACAACTGAAAAGTGGTAAATAATATTTAACAAAAGGAACAAGGTTCATGTCTTCCAAAGAACGGGAACACAAAACCCCAACACACAGTTCTCCTTTCTCAAGACGATCAATATAGAAAAGTGGATAAAACACAATACCTACTTCATAAACTGTAGCTTGGATGTGAATAAAAACAGGTTTCATATATATCATGAAGGTGTCTAATAAATCAGAACAAGTAGAAATTCTGGGTCAGGCTGCCTTTACCTAGCATAAACAATAATAAAAATAACAGCAGATCAATTTAAATGGAAGAATAGGGGCAGTGAATGCAAAAGAAAGATGAAGCATCTGCAAAGAACTTATCTCCAGGAAAAACTATGCTTCTCAATTACTTCTAACATATAATTATCTTATATGAAAATTGGTTGCATGGAAAGAAAAACAAATCAAAGGAGTCAAAACAATAAAATATAATGAAATAGAGGACTATAATGCTAAGGAAACACACCATTAAATCACAATTCACTAAAAGAAAGAGTTAACAAATTAAGAATATCAAGAATTGAAAAAAAAATAAATGATAGAGATGACAATATTAAGATAATCATAGTGCATATGGAGGAAGACAAAGGGATAAAAGCAAAGGGAGGAAAGTAACTGATATGGAGGGCAGAGACAGGCCACAAGATTGCTACCAGCAACTTGATCAGAAGAGCATTCAAAGATGGAACAGAAGAACATTTTCCTGAAATACAAGAACTATATCTGCAGGTTGAAAAGGCATACTTGGTTCAAAGGGATGGGGAGTTGTCAAAATGCTGATATTGATATCTGATATTGAACATCAGAACAAAAGAATATTGTGTCTGTGTGTGTGTGTTTCATGCAACCAGTCTACAAGAGCAAATGAATTCAAAAGAAATGGATCTGTCTGTAGAAATGTGTAATTCCAGAAGATAAGGGAACAATATCTATAATCTACTAAGGAAAGAAAAGTGTGCTCCTCATTGTTATACCCAGATAAGTTATTCTTTATGTGTAAATGCAAGAGGCAGACATTTTAAAGCATGCAAGAAGACAGAGTATTTTATGCATGTGAGATAGCCTTGGGGGGAAAAAAGCCTTTAAATGAAATGCACCCAAACTAGCCATAGCAAAGTAATTGATGTCAAGCAGCAAAAGTATTCTCACAGAAGAGTTAACACTGAAGGATTGAAATTTTTTGTGGTAGGGGAGTGTAAATGTCATAAACATTGAACTAGTACATGTAATATATCCAGAAAGAATGGAGATTTGGGGGTGATAAGAGAGGTAGTGTAGAAGTACTAATTTCTACATTTTTAATCACAGAGACTCAATGGACTGCCTCTTTAAAATTAAATCCTGGCATTAAAACCTTACTTCAAGCTCTTTGTGTAAATCAAAATTATTCTTAAAATCTTAAGGGAATCTTTTGGTATTAAAATATCTCATAATGAAACATTTATCTAAAGTTCAGAAATTACTTGAGATTCAACTCGGTTCTTTTTCTATTTGTAAAAGTGTATTTAAATTAAATTTAAAACAATATAATTTTGAAATTCACCCATAACACAATTTTGGTTTACATATAACTATGTTTGTAACTTTTTATTTCTCTTTCCACCTCTCCATCTATGCATAAGTATAGAGGGATGTATGCAATTACGTTCGGCTAATGTTAACAATATGTATTCCAAAGGTTGGAATTCTGGCAGATTTTTCTCCCTGTTTTAATATTTTCTGTTGTTTATTTTTTTAAATGTCCACATACCATTTTTATGAAAACAATGAAAAGGTTTTTAAAAATTATTAGCAAAAATAAAGGAAATGATTCTCTAGTGATTATGGCTGGGAAACAAATTACCCCCAAACATAGTGGTGATAAAAATGTATTATGTTCATGTATTCTGTAGGTCAAGAATCCAGACAGGGAATGGGGGAAATGGCTTGATTTGTTTGACCATGCCTGGATCCCCAACTGGAAAACTCAAAGGATAGCAGCTATAAACACCTGGAGTTTTGTTCATTCACATGTACAGAGGGTGATGCTAAGTGTCTGCTGAGGGCCTCAGTTACCTTCTATGAAGGCCTCTCTCTTGGGCTCTCCACATGGGCTAATTTGTGATTCCTCATAGCATGATGGTTAAGTTAGAGTCAGGCCAGCTTAATGGGCAGATGACCTGTGAGGTGCACAGTGACCTACACTTACAAGGACCTTACTCTTCCCTTAATGCTCTGCTCTCATCACCTTGAAATTCTTAATACTTTTTTGATAAGGGGTTCCATGTTTTCATTTTGCACTGGGCCCTACAAATTGTGGAGCCATTCCTGATTCTGAGAATGAGCATCTCAGGAAAAAGTCAGGTGGAAGAAATATAACCTTTGATGGCCTGGTCTTGGAGGACATGCAGCATCACTGTGGTCTTATTCTTAATCCTCATTCCTATGGGTATAAACTGAGGACATTTTGAAGATTTAATTATCAATTAAGGTGTGACCACCTGAATCACGGTGTTTCTTATCCATATTACTGGAGGCCGTATAAAGAGAAGAAAGTAGAAGCCAGAAGTCAGAGAAAACCACAGAGAGGAACCAGAAACTGGAAGTCAGTCGAAACTGGAATAGCAGATGCGAAAAATGAGAGATTACCTTATGGTTAGAGGCAAAGATGCAAGACAAGGAACCCAAAGATTTCAGAAAGCCAGAACTAAAATACTACAGTTTTTGGGTGAAAGCATAATTTTGCCAATGCCTTGATTTTGGAGCCCTAGCCTTCTGAACCATGAGCCAATAAATTCCTGTGGAGGCCATTGTGTGCATTTGTCATAGCAATCACCTTCTATTCACTGAGTCATTTAAAAAAAACTCATCCATAATCAAGGGGAGTAGAAATAGACTCAGAGAAATAGACTACTTCCTTGGGAAGGGAATATTTCTATAGCCATTTTTGGAAAATTTGAATGCCACAAATGAAACAATTATTCAAGAAGTTCACATACCAACATTACCTTAAATATGATCTTTCTTCACAACTCAGTGATATCAAGAAAAATTTATGCATATGCCTGAGAAATACTTAAAAGAAAAAGGTTTAGAATCAAACTTCCAGGGTTTGAATCCTAGCATTGTCACATAATTTTAACTTTTAGCAAAGTACTTAACTTTTCAATGCCTAAATTTCCTCACCTATAAAATGAAAATAATTATAAAAATTACCATTTGGGATTATTCATGTAAGGATTAAGTGAGTTAGTATATGTCAAAATATTAGCCATCAATATTTTATTATTTTGTTAGATTAATAAAATTATGAGAGAGGGAATATTAATGAAAAATGAGACAGACATTGATTCCCATTTTTAATAGCTTAAGTGTCCTTTTCAGATTCATAATTGATGATTACTTTAGAATTAAGCTAATAGGAGCAGTCTGCTTGATCAATATCATTTTAGAGTAAATGTGTCACATTGCTTAGAAGCAATTTGATCCAAAATTTTCTTACCATTTTCTTACAAATTGCGTAGGAACATCATACAAGCTAAAATTGAGATCCTTACTTTTATAAGCTTATGCAATTACACTGGATTATTAATTCCATACATTGTAATACTACATATCTTACTCCAGTATAGAGTTACTCTTTGAATTACCACTTTTAAACAACAAGCCTAAATTCCTTGAAGGCAGAAATTACATGCATGTTTTTATTCCTACAAATTCCTTATATAGAAAGAACGGAAACTCAAGCCTCTGATGAGTAGAATTTAATGGAAAGTCCCTTGAAGAGATCAGACAACTCTAGTCCTCATGGATATCTTTGCTTTAATTCAGATTGAACTAAATATATTCCATTTGCAACATTTAAAAAAAATTTTTTTTATAGCAGGCATAGATTACATAAATGATACATCAAAAATATAGGGGATTCCCATATACCCACTCCCTCCCTCTCCTACATTAACAACACATCTTACATTAGTGTGGTACATTTGTTACAGTTGATGGACACATATTGGAGCATTGCTACTAACCATGGACTATAGTTTACATTTTAGTTTACACTTTGCACGGCACAATTTGATGTTTTGACAAAATTTATAATGGCCTGTATCCATCCTTGCAAAGTCATGCAGGACAATTCCAATGTCCCCAAAATGCCCCCATTTGCACCTATTCTTCCCTCTCTCTCCCCTCAGAATCTCTGGTGGTGGTCACTGCCTTTATATCACTGATACAAGATCTTCCATTGCTAGAATAATAAAAAGTCTATCAAAACTATAATAAGTCTACTTTAGCCCATTGTTCATTCCCCAATCTTGAGGATTTTGAGATGGTGATGACCACTCTGTTTCTAATTGAGAGGGGGCTTAGATCCCATGAGGCAGATAGATGGAACTGTCTTGCTTGCAATCGCAAACACTCTCTGTTACTTGGAATGAGCGTTGTCCATCATCATACTTTTGTTAGTTGTCCTGGGTGAGTCCAATGAACTGGAGAATAAGTGTTGCAACACTGCTGAGAATCAAGGTCAATCGGCATTTGAACAGACCAAAGATTTAAGTCTCTGGGACATGTGTTTAACAAGGATAGCACTAATTATAGGTTCAAATAAAAGGAAGAACCTTGTGTAGGGAAACTGTAAATGAGTCTAACTCTGTTACAATGGGGAGGATAAATTCCAAAATAAGGCCCACTGACAGGGTGCAAAATTCCTAAGATTGTCTCCCCTGCTTATAGTGTCTAGATGTTTCTAGAGCTCTCAGGAGCTCCACTGTTTGAGGCACTATTTACTGTGGCAGTCAATGAGATTCTGCTGAGATATACATAAGCATAACCTCTGAAATGACCTTCTGACTCACTTTGAAATCTCTTAGCCATAAAAACTCATTTGTATTTAATATTTCCCCCTTTTGGCCAAGGTCTTTTTCCAGATGCATTGCTGGTTGCAGCTTGGTAATGATCCTTCGGTGTCAGGAAGCCTCATCCCTGGGAGTCATGCCTTAATCTAGGGGTGGGGGTGGGGGAAAGATAGTGCATTTATATGTTGAGTTGGGCCTAGAGAAAGGCCACATTTGAGCAACAAGAAGGCTCTCAGGAGGTAACTCTTAGGCAATATGTAAGAATAGGCTAAGTTTCAGTTTCACAAGAAAATGTTCATAAGTACAATCATCAATATCAAGGGCCTGGCGTAATGGCCTGTCCTCTTTCACTGTCCATGTACTGGGGAAATCTTGCCATTCTATTAGAGAATAAACTCGAATGAGTCAATGCCCCATGAACATTTGAACATATTTATGTGCCCTAGAGGCATGCCCCAGGTGCATCCCTGTCCACACATTCATGCCACACCAGTGATCTTCCTCTGCCACAGTTGTGACCCTTCTGTGATACAAAACCTCTACAAAAACACCACCAAAATAATTACCAAATAAAATTAATAAGAAAATAAAATAATAATTTTAAAGTAACAAATAAAAACAAAAATAAAAAGTTAAAAAATTATTTTAAAATAAAAATGTTAATACATTGTGTCTTTCATCACTGTATGATTTTATCTTTTACGTACAGTGACAGTTTCTTCCATATATTCCTCCACTGTCTTATTTTTTTTCACTTTATTGTCAAAGAAGCTTTAGTTTACAGAAAAGTTACATAGAAAATATAGGGGATTCCCATACACCCAATGCCCTCTACTTTTCCCACTCTCCCTTATTAATAACATTTTACATGAGGATGGTAAATTTATTATAACTGATGTACAAATATTGAAGCATTGCTACTAACCATGATCAATGGTTTATATTATGGTTTACATTTTGTACCATACGCTTTTAGAGGTTTTGGCAAATCTTAAAATGGCCTGTAGCTATTATTGCAATATAATGCAGAAAAATTCTAATGCCCTAAAAATGTTCTATGTTCCATCTATTCTATTCTTTTGTCCCCCTCCCCTCAGAACCTATGGTAACCACTACATTTCAATTTTTGAAGAGTAAGATTCATAGTTACATGCAATAATATTGAGGGTTTGACATATTGGTATATTTTCTTTTATTAGACACTGCATATATTCTCGAGAAATTCTTGTCCCTAATTGAGAACAGTGCAGGAGTTTAATATTTTTCTTGTTTATTGTGTGGGTCTCCACCCACTGAGACAACACACTATGACAAGGAGAACATTTTTATATCCCATAGAGACATGCCCTAAGGTTGCTCTATCCTGCATATCCCCACACACCAGACACCCTACACCAGTAACCCTCTCCTGCCATGTTTGCCAAAAGAACATTCTCCACATTGTAGTTTTAACCACGCACTTGGAAATTCCCAGTGTTTACCTGTTCTTTCCTCCAACCCTCCCTCCAGTTCCATTTATAGTCCAACCCCTCTCTACTCTCCCTCACATTCCAGCATCGTGGAACCCAATCAAATTACCGCACATCTATCACCCTCATCCACTGCCCAACCACACCCTTCTACATTATCATAGATTTTGCCCATACTGAGCATTGGCTCACCACCCTCTACTCCCTTTTTGTCTCTTATTAACCTATCTTCCAAACTCTAGCTCTGTGAATCTGCTCAACTCGCTTAAGACATATCTGTGATGTCATGTAATATTTGTCCTTCAGTGACTGACTTACCTCACATAAGATCTTCAAGATTCATCCATGTTATCCTCTGTGTTAAAACTACATTCCTTCTTACAGCCGAGTAATATTCCATTGTATGTATATGCCACAATTGCCACTTGCAACATTTTAATGCATGGTCTCTATTCTTGGTACAACAGTATGTTGTTCATTTACTAATGTTTTCCTGTATCTTTAAGTTCTCCCCAGTTATATCAAAAGGTCTTCACCATAAGAAACCTTGCTGTGACATTTTACTGGCATCATCTTGTCATTGAATGAAATATCCTTTCATTTCCTCTGTATTATTTTAACCGAATATGTAGAATGTTCTAAATTTTCTTTCACCATTTTATTGTTAACCAAAATTGCTATCTGAAAACTCAAAACCTGGAAAAGGGCCAGACCACCAAAGTCTAGTTCAGAGGTTGAGAAAATTATTAAGGTGAAGATACCCTCATTTCCTCTCCTAAATGCCAAGATCAAAACAGGGGGGAGTAGAGGAGGGTCATAATCCCTAGGAATATTAGGAACTCTTATTTCCACTCTGGTAGGGATGTATCAACCAGATCCAGGGGACCACAAAGTCAGGCCTTAGCATTATTGATTATTATGGTACAGAATGTTATGAAGGGGCAAAGAACAGAGATAGCCCCTGGTGGTAGTCTGAGCACCTCAGCTGTATATGCCATCCAAAAATAGTGATAAGATCACGGAAATGCTACTTTACATAATAATTGCCATTCTTCACAATACATCTCTTGGTATACTTGATGTAATTGTTTAAATATCAATATTCAACCAATTCTTATCTCAAAAAATTCAGCCAAAACATCTCAAAGACCCAGATGGACAGTCAGGATTCAAATGTCTCCTTAAATACAGTGTAGTTTTATCCCTTTAACCATTTAACTTTTTATATTACTTTGGGCTTTTTAAAACAGATCCTGTGACAGTTTGAAATTATTTTACAAACTCCAAAAAGAGAAAGATTATATTTGTAAACTCATCTATTCCTTTGGGTATGATACCCTTTGATTGCATTAAATTCAGATGAGGGGCCTTTGATTAGATTACCTGTTAAGATTGCTGTAGGGCTTTTTACTGGACTGTGTCAGTGAGGCATGACTCAAGTTACTTCCCCATCCCCTTGATGGATATGATACAAATGGACTCACATAGACAGACAGAAAAAAAGAGAGCTCTGCCATTTTTGCTCCTGCCATGTGACAGAATGGAAAATCTCAAACAGCTGAGGCCCCCAGGAGAGATAAAGCATTTGTCTGATAGCTTACAGCTGAACTTGGGAAGACAGCAGACTAGCCTGATATAGGGAGCCAGGAAAGAGACAAGCCTATGCCAGCTTGCACCTGAAATTGGGAAGAAAGCAGAGCAACTCATTCTGAGACAGGAAGCTCAGAGGGGACAGCAGAGACCAGGCAGAGATTGCCCGCCATCTTGCTTCAACACCTGATAGATGACTCTGGTGAGAAAGCACCTCTTATGGTGCCTCGAGTTGGACATTTCATGGCCTTGAAACTGTAAACTTTTACCCCAAATAAATATCCTTTATAAAAGCCAACACATTTCTGCTACCTTGCTTCGGCAACCTTTGGCAAACTAAAACAGATACAATGCATATTTCAATTGCAGACATTTGTTCTTCTCTTCTAAAGTAAAATTAAAGCAATTTACATAATGGGAAACTCTTCTTCTATGCTTTGAAAATACTTTCAAAGTTAGGTCCTGCTTAATAAGTGGGGTTCTGAGGATACCTGAAACATTAAAATACTAGAAAAAATGGTGCTAATGAATTAATTAAATTTTACTTATATTTTCTTCTGGGTAATATAAATCTCTTAAGATAAGTTTGTAAAATATTATTGGCTTTTTTGGTTAAATCCATTATGGCAATCGGGACATAAAAAGACCGGCATATCTCTGGAAGACAGTTTGGCAGTTCCTCAGGAAGCTAAATACAGAACTGCCATATGACCCAGCAATTCCTCTCCTAGGAACATATCCAGAAAAACCGAAAACTGTGATACGAACAGACATCTGCACACCGATGTTCATAGCGGCATTATTCACAATTGCCAAAACATGGAAACAACACAAGTGTCCTTCAACCAATGAATGGATAAACAAAACATGGTATATATATATATATGATGTAATACTATGAGACACATATGACAACATGAATGAATCTTGAAGACATTATGCTAAGTGAGGTAAGCCAGACACAAAAGGGCAAATATTGCATGGTCTCATTGATATGAACTAAATATGAGGAATAAATGCATAGAGTAAAAACCTAGAGAATAGGTTATTAGGAGATAAGAGGATGGCTGAGAAGGACTACTGTATGTAAAAGTTTTAATTAACTTGACTGTGAAAGTGTGGAAATAGATAGCGTTGATGGTAGTACGTTATAGTGAGTAGCAGCTGGTTTATAAATGGGAATGTTGTTTGAAAGTGTAGTCTAGAGATATAAATGTCTATGGAAAGAAAGCTAGAAAATAATCTAGGGACTGAATAACACAGTGAATGCAGAGGTGGATTAGAATTGTGCTTGATAATACACAAGAGTGTCCTGTGAGCTAGAGCATATATACGTCACTATTGCAGGGTGGTGGGACTGTGAAGAAGCATGGGAAAAATACAATTGCTGTGACCTATAAGCTATGGTTAAAAGCAATACTGTAATATTCATGTATCTATGCCAAAAATGTACTGTGTTGATAATGGAGGAGTACAGAAAAAGTGTGCCAAATGTACGCTATGGACCATGGTTGGTGGTAATTGTCTGATGATGTTATCTCATAATCTGTAACAAATGTTCCACCATGGTGTGGTGTGTTTATGAAGGGGTGTTGTATGGGAACTCTAAACATGTGCATGATTGTTTTGTAAGTTCACGACTTCTGTAAAAAATAATAATAATGGAGTGGGTTGGTGGAAAATACACCAAAAGTAAGATATGGACGGTAGTTAGTAGTAAGATTTTGATGATATTGTTTAATAATTTGTAACAAATGTCAGAAATGCAAGGTGTTGGTGGTGGATTGATGGATGGGACCTCTGTATGATGTTATGCATGTTTGTTTTGTAATTTCCCAACTTTTACTATACACATATTGTTTATGTATGTTCATGCATGAATGATATACTTCAGTAAAATAATAATAATAATAATAATAATAATAATAAAGACTGGAATATTTTTTTAAAGATTTATTTAGTTAATTATTTATTCCACCCCCCACCCCGCCTTAACACTTGTGCTCGCTGTCTGTTCTCTGTGTCCATTGACTGCTCGTTTCCTCTGTGTCTGCTTGTCTCCCTTTGTTGGGTCATCTTGCTGCACCAGCCCTCTGCGGGCGTGGCCCGTCAGCTCTCTGCTGGCGCAGACCAGCTTGCCCTCACCAGGAGGTCCCAGAAAACTGAACTCAGGGCCTCCCATATGGTAAATGGGAGCCCAATTGCTTGAGCCACATCTGCTTCCCATGACTGGCATATTTTGACAGGGAATTGTCATTTTTTCAGCTTTATTTATTGGAAGAATTTTATTCCCTGATTTGCTTCATTTTAAAAATTAAAATTAACTTGTCTTTTACCTATGTGTTTATTTAGTTCTAATATTTAAATAAGTTAATTATAAAATTTTATGACCACTCTATGTTCACTGTCTTGCGCAACAACTGGGGAAAGGAAAATCTTCCAAACTCAATATAAACAGAATTAAAACCATGTAAAATCAGAGGCTCTGAATGTATAAGCAAGAAATAATTATGTTACAGACAAACAAAAGTAAGTGACAGAATTAATTAGTAACCTTATCAAAATCTTTATTTACAAATAAGGAAAAGCTTTCTGTATTATAAGAAAATAAAAAGGTGGTAGAGGGGCAAAGTGTAGAAGAGGAGGGCAGAAAGGAAAGAGGAAGGACACTCATTTTAATGACTAGCTTTCCTTACCAATGTTAATCTTTCTTGAATGTCTAATAAAAAGAGGTCCCTCATTTAAAAAGTGGAATGTAAGAGAGAATAACCAGTTAGGATCAACAAAGTCCTCTCTTACAATCACCTGGAAAATTATACCTATTCATTTATGAGGATTCAAGTGTGAATATCTCCAATTAGGTAATGTTAAATATTAGGAAAGAAGAGTTTTGACAGGTAGAGGAAAAACAAAAAATTTAGAAGAAATTTTGAGGGTAGGACAATATAAGGGTAGGGCAGCCTAGACAGGGTACAGGGTGGAGTTCTGGACAGCTAGAGAATGGTCAAGTAAGACTTAGGGGAGAGAAGTATAAACAGATTTGGAGTATATACATGAGAGTGTAACTTAACTATTTTGCCTAGAACTCACATGCTTTGGAACACTGTGCTACTTTGCAAATATTCCCATAGGATTTGTTTTTCTTTTTACAGACATTTATGTCTTTAAATCTGAAATACAGCTCATAAAAGTGAGCTAGGCCAGACCATGAGGGGCCAGCTAGATTATAAAGTTATGAGAAAATTACCTTAAGGCAGGCTCAGAATTGTTGTTATTATTGAACCAGGACAAAGCTATGCAAAGAATTTATGAGAAAAGAATCAGTATGATTGGAAACAGCTCCCCAATTCCTCCCTACTTCCTCACAAATGTGTGGACAAATTACAGCAGCCAAAGTCACTTATGTTGTGTATAGAATTTGCTCGACCTAAGAAGCCAAGAGTCAGGGGCTGGTAGACTTTCTCTACTTTTTCTCCAATACTCTAATCTTATTTCTTCTATGTTCCTTACCAGTTTGCCACTGAGTCACCCATAAATCAGTATAATTAAATATAAGCCAAGTGGACAACCATTGCTCAAAATTTGCCTGCTGAAAAGATTTTCCTTCCCACTGACCTAATAAATAAGGTTTTAATGCTACAGACTTCCACTGTTGTTTGATTATATCATTATCATGTCAACATAACCAGACACCAGGTACATTTTCTTCCTGGTCACCTGGCCACAGGAACTCTCCACAAGGCTGTAAAAAAGGGTGGAGAAAGACATGATGGCACATGCACTGGGAGTCTGAGCTACCTGTTCACAGAAAGTATTTGTGCCTTCAAGAACTGAATGAGCCCAGTGTTATTCTGCAGTTTTACTTGTTAGAGAGCTGCTATGCATACACTAATACATATCTTGGCCTATCAGGTGTCACCCAGTTTGTGATGAGCATCCAAGTTTGCATGATCATGTGGGATTCCATAGTCAGATAATTATTTCCTATAATGGTCCAACTTAAGAAAGAAAATCCATTTTTATGTAAAAAGGCATGGCTTTGCTTCAAAATTATAGTAGTCCATATGGTAATGTGCTACTACATATGGAACTCCAGTGGTATCTTCTTTACATGGATTTGCCCAACATTTTAATTTTCTCTTTATTTGTTTATTTTTGCCTATAATTGTAAAGTTATGTAATCTATTTCTGCTATTTTTGTAGTTTCCCTTCCATTTTTTTCTTTCAATAAAATTGAATAATTCATTCTTTTTTATTTAAAAAAAAGTTATTGAAGTATATCATGCATACATGGACATACATGAACAATAAGTATATAGGAAAAGTTGTGAACTTACAAAACAAACATGCATAGCATACAGGACTCCCATACAAGACCTTACCACCAATACCTTGCATTGTTGTAGAACATTTGTTAAAATGATGGAAAAACATAGTCAAAATATTACTACTAAGTATTGCCCATATTTTACATTTGGTATCCTTTTCCCCAAACCCACCTGATTTTTAACACCCTGTATTAGTATTACATGTTTTTTATAATTCAGGTATTTGTTCTCTTATTTGTTCTGTTAACAGGCCATCATCCACCACAGGATTCTCTGTGTTATATAGTCCTATTTCTTGTACAATCCATTCAAAATGTATACTCAGTGGCTCTTATTTTCATCACAGAGTTGTGCTGTCATCACCTCAGTCAATTTTATAACTTTTTATTACTCCAAAAGGGAAAATCCCATACCACTTTATACTCCCCTATTGTTGACCTTTACAATTGATATAGTATCTTATTTGCCATTGCTGCAAAAATATTAGAATATTACTCTTAACTATCATCCATAAGTACAATGGTTGTAATTTTCCCATGTATCACCATATTCTTAACACTTCGTAATAGAAGAATATTCTTACATTTATAGTGTTAATTACAATCTTCATCCACACCGAAATCAATGTTATACAGTTCCTAGATTATTATCTAGCTTCCTTTCAATTCACTCTTTTTTTTTCAGGTCAGTAAAAAGAATTTATTGAGAAATGGAGGGAAAGAACAAAGCTTGCTAAAAAATGGGAGAAAAGGACAGAAATACATACTGAGATTTGATATAGGTTCCTCTAGGCAGAGAGAGCCCCAATTGACATTTACAAGAGCTGATGCTTAATGTATATAGCATTTTTTATAAGGTTAATTGTAAAAGTATGGAAATGAATAGAATAGTTAGTAACACATTATAGTGAGTATAACTAACACTGCTGATTTATAAATGTGATTGTGGCATCACAAATTTGCCTTCAGTTTTTAACAGGCATTTCTGACAACATATAAAAATTATTCAATATTGTTCTGCCTCACAAACAATATAAGGAACTTAGGATGTTTTACCTCATTAAAACTTCTTTATACCTTTTAGGTTAATATCATCAAATATTTATTTTCAACTTGTTTCACGATCCCCAAACTTAGTTATTTTTTAAATTAATTTGTTCAGTAAAATTTTGCTTAAATTTAACCCACATATTTATCAATTTCTTAGTTTACCATTCCATTCCATCTTGCATTCAGATCTTTCTATCTGCATTTAATTTGCTTCTTAAAGAGGCATATCCTTTTTTATGTAGTTCTATCAACAATTGTTTATGGGTCCTAAATATTCTTCCTCTGTGTATCTGGAGATGTCTTAAATTTCCCTTCTGTCTCAAAACTTTGAAGGTATTATTCCATTGTCTACTGGCTTCTATTTTTGTAATTGAGAAGTAAGCCATCTTCTTTAAATCTTCAAATATTAATATTTGTAGACATTACTGTTTTCTCTTCTGTTGCTTTTAATATTTTACCTTTGTCTTTCTTCTTCTATAGTTTCACTCTGAAATGTTTAAGTTTGTATTAAATACTTACGTCCATATGAGACCCTTCATAATTCCAAAATCTCACCTTTCAAGTCATTCTGGGAAATTCTCAACATTATTTATTTGAGTTTTGATTCTCCCCATTCTATCTTTCCTCACCATTATTAATTTATTCATTCATTTGACATATAGTTATTGAATATCTAGTATGTGTTAAGCTCTCGTATGGGTATTAGGGATACAGCAATGACATTAACATTACATCCTACATGTAGACTGTCAGTAAACAAAATAAATAAGATACATTTTATGTATGTGTTAAGGAGAAAAATAAAGCAGAGATGGGAAATGATGAGTTCTGGTGGGTTGTAATTTTTAAAGATAATGTAGGAGGGACTCACAGAAAAGTTGATATTTGAATAAAGAGAATAAAAAAGGAGGGATAGCTCTGGGAATAATGCTCCATGCAGAGAAAAAAATCTATGAAAATACGGTAAGGCAAAAGCATCCCTAGAATTTTAGAGGAGGTCAGTATGATTGGAGAAAAGTGAACAAAATAAGAGTGGAAATTATGAGTTGAGAGTTAATGGGGCCAGGTTCTTCATGACTTTATTCCAACTTTAAGAACTCTGCCTTTTCTCTGGGTGAGTTAGGAAGCCATTAGAGAGTGCTGAGAGAAGGGGTGACATCATCTGACTTATGTTTAAGGAGGATCCTACAGGCTTCCATATTCAGAATAAACTAAAGAGTAGCAAGAAAAGAAGCAGGAGTCAAGTTAACAGGCTACTGCAGTAACACAAGAGAATGATAATGGTAGTTGATGATATAGATGGTAAGCACTTGTTATATCCTTGAGCCAACAGGATTTGCTGATAAGTTGGATGTGACTTTTGAGGGAAAGAGAAGTAATGGCTTCAAGAATAATTGGAAGGCACTAAGTTAGGCAGACTTAAAGGAATAGACTGGGATTTTGGGAAATCATGTCAGTTTGGACCATATTGATTTGGGATACTATTCTGGAAGTTGTATATATGTTACACACAAAAGATATAAGCTTGGAATTATCGGTGTAGAAATGATGTTTAAAGCTATAGTACTGGATGATATCACTAAGCAAGTAAATAAATCAGAGAGGAGAGAAGTAGTTCACACATTGCCCAGTGTTAAGATGTCAGAGATATGAAGAAGAACAAGCAGAAGAAACCAGTAAAGAAACTAGAAGTCCAGAAGTGTGTGTATGTGAAAAGGGTTTCAAGGAGAAGACAGTGATTATAAGTGTACATTGAATGTTTTGATTCCATCTTCCCTATCTCATAACCTCTCTTTCATATTGTCAGTGCTGAATTCTGGATAATTTCCTCAGAGCAATACAACAGCGTGGTTGATAGCACAGAACAAGAGCCAGTCAGCTTGTCCCTGACAAATCCCATCCACCCAAAACACACTGAAGAACCTATGAATAATAACAATAAAAATAACAACAAACAAGAAAAATAATATAACATGCACTTAAAAATCATTAACTTGTGCTTAGTAAGCACTCAATATGTTTTAGTTTTACTTAGCTTACAGTTCACTAATTCTTTATTCAACTGTTTCTAACCAGTTGTTTTACATGTTGATCAAATTTTTTATGGTGGTTTTTCATTTCTGGAACTTTTATTTAGCTCTTTGTATTGTCAAGTACTCCTTTTTTTTTTTTTTTTTTTTTTTTTTTTTCTTTTTTGATCTTGGTCTTTCTTGTAGTTTCAATTTTATATTATTTTTTATTCATTCTTAACATACCTTTTCATAATGTCTACAAGAATAGGACATACACTCACCCTTTCCAAAGATGAGTGGGTTCACTCTCTTGGCCCAAGAAGATGTCTTTGGTCCAGACCTCAGCTTCCATGGTTCTTCCCTTGAAGTGATTTTTCCTTCAATCTGTCCCCTTTTTTGGTCACTTTTAGTCCAGGTTGGCAGTGGTTCCATTCATACAGATCTCACAAAAAAAAAAACAAAAAAAAACAACCTGTTGGCTTTATATATAGCATGTGGAGGTTCAAATCATCAGGCAAAATGCCATTCCACAAATTCTTCCTGAATAACTGTATCTCCAATCCTGACTTTCACTGAAATGGCTGACTGGTTCCATGTTCAGTTAAACTTTCACATGGAGCGCTATTCTCTGGGGACTCACTTTCCAAAAACTCAGAATTTTCCAAACCATCCATTTCTGGTTTCTTTATACCCTGTAGTTCAGTTCTCAGTGTATCCTTTTCTTCTCTCATGTTACTATAAGCTGCAAGGAGAAATCAGGTTTCCCTTTCCATACTTAGCTGGGAAATCTATAAATATCCAAAGCTAAATATCAAAATTTTTCTTCCATTCAACATCAGAATTCAATTTCGCCAAGTTCTCTGCCACCTTAAACCATGAATCACTTTGCTTCCAGTTTCCAATAACACATTTATCATTTCTGCTTAAGGCTCATCAGAAGTAGCTTTAGCATCATATTCCTACCAACAGTCTCTTCAAAGCAATCTAAGCCTTTTCTATCAAGTGCCTCACAATCCTTCCAACCTGTGTTTCCACATTTTCCGTATTTGCAATTGCAGCACCCCATTCTCAGTACCAAAAATCTGTTTTAGCTTCCTAGATGGCTTAAAGCAGATACGATGAAATTGTTAGCTTAAAGCATATAGGTGTTAGTCCGAGAAAATGTCCAAATCAAAGCATCACCAAGGCAATGCTTTCTTCCAGAAGACCAGTTGCCAACCATCCTTGGCTCCTCTGTCTCATGACAAGGCACACGGCGACATCTGCTGGTCTCTCCCTTCTCTTATGGGTTTCATTGCTTTCAGCTTCTTACTTCCAGTTCCCCCCAACCCCCACCCCCCGACCCCTCTCTGTGTTCAGTTCATTTATAAAGGACTCCAGTAGGGGAATTAAGACCCAACCTGAATGAGAAAGTCACACCTCAACTAAAGTAACCCCATCCAAAGGTCCTACTTAATTTTCCCTTTTTTTGTCTTCACTGTTTTATAACACTCATGCATTTCTTTTTACTTAAAAAATCCTAATTCAAAAATAAAATGATTAAATACTTTTGTTTTTTGGTAATGAAGAAATTGTTTGGATTTGCAGCTAGCGATTTCTCTATTTACCCATTACTTTTTCAAGTTTTTCAAGTTTCAATGTTTTAATCTGAACAGGATTGTTTTTCCCTTTATATTGCTTTTCAATATTGTCAGACATTTCTATAATGAAGACAAAATTATTACAGTAAAATTTCATCTTTATTACATTTCATGTACACTGCTCCTTCAAGTACAATCATTTAACGATTAGTTTCAAAGAATTTTAGGTCAACAATAATTCTACTTTCCTCATTATTGCTGCTATATAACTGCGTAAGGGTTGCCAACATTTTTTGCTTCACAATGATGCATCTTTAAAAAATTCTGATTGTTTTTCTTTCATAGAAGTTACCATTGCTGCAATAAATTTCAACCCAAGAAAGCAGTCATTCACAGGCTGAAGCAGTTCTTCAATCATGTAATAAATGTCACATGCCATAGCATCTGAGGTCAGGAAATCCAGGGACACTGAAATTACAGTTATACATCACTTTAAACAACTTATACCAAATTCAACAGTATGTAAAGTAAGGCATTCTTTCTTTTTTATATAGTCAAAAATTGAATGAAGAATCGGACCTTAATTTTGATGATGAAAAATTGCAAAATCAATTTCCACTTATACTATTTTGGAGGTTTACAGATCTATGAAATGCACTTATTGAATCTGACAAAAAACGGAAAAATTAATTTATATTTGCATATATTATTAGTATTATTATTGGTGGAGTTCAGAATCCTATGTGTGATCATACGTGTGATCTTTGTGACCTCCCTATATAAGCAATAACAAAGGCTTCACCTAGCAGGCCTCAGGGGAAAAACTGCTGCCCACTCAGACTTGGGTCACAGCCAGAGCATAACAGTTTCCTGAACGGAATTGCATTTAAATACTCAGCCTCCACCAGGAGGGAATATGGTCATGCTATTAAGCAGATCTGCATTCCTAGCCATTCTCTATTTGGAGACTTCTTTTGGAAGGGGCCTAAGCTGAGGCACTTTTCAGGTACTTTTTCTAAGTACTCTTTAGTCAGGGACCTTGACAAAGACATTTTTCTTCACAATGACTCAGTAATTTTTCACTCCTAACCTTTCCTCCTCTCCTTCCCCCCAGCTTTCTCCCAGGATCTATAGAGAAATAAGAACATTTGTTTGGGACTCCTCAGCAGAGAGACAATTCCCATCTGCCTGTGTTCCACGTCCTCTGATTCTAATCTGACATTGTTCTGTGGGGAATAAGGGAACATTGAGGAGTTGGCACCTGTATATGCCTTTTGCTTCCACTCTCCCTGTAAGTGAATAAAGGCTTGTTGTTATTTTCAGTTTGGTTTGTTGTCCTAACTGACAACCTTGCACTTGGCAGTTTGACACAGCTCATAACTCTTCACTTTCCATTTGGTAGTTTTCCTTTAGCAACTTTCTTTTATACAACTAATGACCAAGTGTCTATCAAAAATATTGTATACCTGGAATTTTCTAATAGAAACAATGTTCCCTTACTTCTAAGAAGAGATGAAATTACAATATCTATCCATATTTATAGAGTACGCAAAGTAGATTGGTAAGTATCAATTGGTATGTCAGAAAATGACAGCACACAAAATGAAAATTATGGAAATCATCTGCATGGATGTCTTACTCATGATACTAGTGCAGCATTTCCTATGTTCAAAATGGTTGTGTTTTCCTGTACCATTTTTTCATTTATATGTAGATTTATATAGTAATAATGCAATACTCACACCCTAACAATTAATGTAATGTAAATGTTGAATTTTCCATCCTGACACTTTAGGCATCAAATTAATCTCTCATGAATAAGAAGTTGTTATTATTCAAGCTACATTAGTAATGAGACCAATATTATGTGCAGGAAAACAAAGTTTCATTGTCTAACAGATGCCTAATTAGGGGGTTGAGCACTTGAAATCAAGTGAAGCATAGAAATGGATTATATAGCATTTATATGTAAAGCACTTTATTTATCAATAAGGACATTAAATGCTGCTTTCAAGGGAAACTTACCAAAGCTTAGTTGAACTTTGAGCTATGAATTTTTCTTCTTTTTACCATAATTTAAATGGCAGGACATATCAAATTTGTCATTATAGCTTCTGTTAAGTTAAACAATTGGTGAATTCCCCCAGTGATAAACAACTCAATGACCATAAAACCTGAATCTTGTAAAGTTTATTTTCAGAAACACACTGTGAATATTGTGAAATATAACAAAAAATCAATGAAATGTTGATGCAATGTAAGTTTTCAGGCATTGCTAAAATCCACAGATGAGCTGAATTTGGAAGATAGATTTGGTAGATACGAAATGTTCTGTGAAAAACAGCTGCTTTGTATAATGTATATGTCTAACAAATAATTGATGGTAGTAATCTTTTTCAATTTTATTTCAGAAAAAAGAAAAAGTCTTAGTCTCTTCAGATTTTTACCATATACATAGCAGGGTTGGAATATTAATAATACTTCTGACTTTTTAACACATAGACACTTACACTACAATTACCCAGTCACAACAATTGTATATGTTATTTAGCACACAAAAAGCTGTGGGAACAAGATTAAATAGTAAGTGTGGTACTGATCTGCCTTTCTGGGGATGGTAGGTGAAGTTTAAGCTTACTTTAGCAGAACATTAGGGATTCCTCATATTTACAATGGAAATAATGGCATAAAGAAACTCTTGTAGTCTTAGAGGCAGTTATTGCTATGTATATGTTAATTTTCATAATTAGGCAAACAAAACACATAAATACACACATGCATACAAGACATACATACAGACTTTGGAGAACTCAAGTTTCGTTACTTATAACCCACAATTCCATCAACTTATCTTCTATTTAATTTTTCATTTTCCCCTCTTTCAGTCCCTCCTTTTTTTTTTTTTTTTTTTTGGTCTTTCTTCATCCCATCCTTTCTAATGCAGACTAAACTGAGGTTTGGTTTTGTTTGTGTATATTAATGTGTGTTTTCATAAAAAGAATTTTTCCATAGATGCCTATAGGACCATAAGATTAAGGGAATCCTAGGGGTATGCCCAAGCCTTGGTAAATTGCTTAAAATACAATATTTGTTTTGGCATCTCAATTGTAGGAAACCATTTGAACTATTGGATTTATCTGTATCAAATTAATGTCTAGAGTAATGAGAAACAGTATATAATTAAACAATAATACCCTATATTTGGAGTATCAGCCACAATATACAAAGTGCTTCTTAATATTATGGTTATATTGTTTATTAAGAGTCTAAACTGATGACTCTCTTCCCCATACCCATTCGCCTACCTGTGGCAAGCACCAGCCAGACTTTTGAGAACCACCCTGGTCTGCTCCTTACTCTTTTTCCTACTCTAGCACCTTAGAGCAGAAGGGTTTGGTACTTGAGCTGGTTCTAAAATAACTTGTCCCATTCCACATTGGTGAATGTGAACTGGGATGGAAATAGGGTAGATAGAGTAACCATATCAACTGAACTGCCCACTGATGGACAGTCTATTGGTTGTCACTGTATTTAGCTAACACTATCATGCCATTGACCCTCAGTATAGAAGTTATGAAATGCTGACTCTGTCTGTGACTCCTTTGGAAGACATGGCTGTTCGAGTTGTAAGCCAGCCACTTGATTGTGATTGGAGGGTTCTGCCCATTCATTAAGCTGTGGATGGTTTTTGGTCCTACTTGTTTGAGGCTCTTTCTAAAACTGAGGCACGTATGCCATTTAGTCCTCAGGGTTTACCTTTGATGTAAATTTAGGAACACCATTAAATCAAAGTCAATGTCTTATTATGCACATGGAAGTATTTAAAAAATATTTTAACTTTATGACATCTATGGATTGCTGTGGCTTTGCTGAGGTCATTAAAAGATGGCTGTGTGGTGTTAAAGGCAGAAGTCTATATTCTAGCAGGGGGTTCAATTACCCACATAATTTTCAAAGTATGCTTAGCAAGTACTATAAAGTATTAAAAGGACTCAAGTTAAAAGAATTCTATCGCCTAAGAAAATGTGCATGTGTGCGTGTGTGTGTGTATGTGTGTGTGTGTAGAAAGAGAGAAAGGGAGACCTAGAATGAGGGAGTCAGCAAATGGCAAAGAGAAAGAGATAATCAAGGTAACTGTGTTTCACTATAGATTTCCTAGTTAGCTTGAGAATCAGTGTGTGGGCACAAAATAGAGCTTATTTCAAAGTCAAAGTCAGTAGAGTTCTTGATGAATTATAATGTAAGTGGAAGATATGGCATGTCAATTTCTGAGATACTAGTAAATGCTTGGAAAAAAACTAAAATGGGAAGAAATAGAGGGCCCCAGTAGAAAAGGCTTTTGCAAACGTTTTTCAAAGAATCCTTGCATAGGAAGTGGTAAAAGACCCTACTCCCACTTTCCACCCCCACCCCCACCTCCCACTTTTCATTATCTCACTTAGGAAACAGCCAATCAAGGTAGAGAACAGCTTGTTGGCTTGTAGCTACTGTCAGTAGCTGGCTGCAGAATCTAATTAACCACAGAAACGGACTTTCCCGTTCTTGGTACAACCTGATTATATTAGTGAAGTGAACTCAGCTGAACTTTAGCTTATTATAATAATAAATTCTCCACCTCTGGGTGGGATTTAGATGCCATTTTTTGAACATGTGATGTATGCCCAAGTATGTTGTAGCATATAGAAGCCTAGATCATGTGCAGTTAAGAAGCCACCTGCAACCCTTCTCACTTGTCAATCTACCTGTCCTAGCCACTAACCCCTCTCTGGACACAAATCAATATAATGCTGCTACTTCCACTATTCTAGGACACTGGTTTGAGACTTACTCTTCTATTCTCCTCAGGTTAATAAAGGCCATTCCCTTGTCCGATCAATCTTGGTATGGAAGATAAAGGAGGAAGATGAGAAGCTAAGGGATGAGGATAGCACAGGTACAGACAAACAAATCATGGAGCAGAATAGGGAGTCAGAAGAACCAACAGGGAATGGGATGTTGATTTGTAATACAGATGGCTTTGCAAGTCTGTAGGGAAAATGTTCATTGTACTGGGAAAATGAACTATTAGGAAAAAATAAATAAAACTGACTCTATATACTACACACACACATATACACATGTATGTGCATGAATAATCACAGTAAAATTCAACCTAAATATTTATAGCAAAATATTCAAAGTGTAAAAAATATAGTAGAAAATCTTTATGAACACAGGGCAGGGAAGGAGTTTTTCAGCAAGACTCAAAAAGCATAAACCATTAATATATCTGACTACTTTAAAAGTAAAATCTTCTGCACAACTGAAGGAAAATGGAATTCTGGCTCATACTGTGGTCCCTTGCGTGGGGATAAGATATTTACTACACATATAAATAAACACAGGAGTTTATATAAAGGCCTCTATGAATCAAATAGAATGTACAAATAGATAACTAGGCAAAATATATGAAGCAGGAAAAATTTAAATAAATTTACAAAAGAATGGACAATCTTGTCAGTAATTAGGAGGAACACTTCTTTATTGCTCTCTTTCCTTGAAAGGTTGGACCTTTTCCCCACTCACACTGCCATTATCTGTTAATAGACAATTCTCCAGAAACTAAATTACTCTATTTTATCCTCCACTAGCATGACTTCACAGTTAGACCCATCATCTAGATTAAGCCTTAAGTCCTATCTGTGCAATTCATCTTTTCAGTTAGCTATACCATTTGGTCTTTGGGATTCATATTGCTCAGCTTCACTCATCAAGTCAATTTTCTACTCTCCAGTAGTCAGAACTAGTCCTGCTATTAGTATCCTTCAGTGCTTCATCTTCAATCACAACATAAAATTTAGCATTAGCAAGCATATTGTTTTCAAGTTTCATACTTGTAGCATGTCAGTACTTCATTCCTTTTCGAGAGTTGAATAGTATTCCATTATATGGATATACCACAGTTTGTTTATCCATTCATCAGGAGATGGAGAATTTGTTGTTTTTTTTTCCTACCTTTTTGCTGTTGTGAATAATGCTGCTTTGAACATTCATGTACAAGATTTTGTTTGAACACTTATTTTCAATGCTTTTGAGTAGCTACTCAGGAGTGGAATAGCAATAGTCTATTCAACTTACTGAGGAATCACTAAAATGTTTTACAGCAGGTGAACTATTTTACATTCCTCCCAGCATTGTACAGGGTTTCCAATTTCCCCACATCCTTACTAACACTTGATATTTTCTGTCACATTTTGTTTTCATTATAGCAACCTAGTGGATGTTAAGTGACATCTCATTGTGATTTGCATTTTCCTAATGCCTAATAATATTGAGCATCTTTTCATGTGTTTGTTGGCCAGTTGAATATTTTCTTTGGAGAAATGCTTATTTAAGTCATCTGCCCATTTTTTATTGGATTGTCTGCCTTTATGTTGCTGACTTGTAAGAGTTCTTTATATATTCTGGATACTAGACCCTAATCAAATATATGACTTGTAAATATTTTCTCCCATAGTTGTATTCATATTTGAATCATCAGTCCAGCCTATCTTTATTATCATTGCATACATTTTGCAAGATAACTAACATGTATTCAATAACATGTAAATAAATATATTTTATAAAATACATTTGTATCTGCTGCTATAAGACTATATAATTCAATGTATAAGAAGAAAACAATAATGCTTTAAAAATATATTACCTATGAGCTTTTGTTAACCTTGATATATAAAGATTATTTTTTTTAAATAGTGTCACCTTCCTCATAATTCTCCTATTATTCTAACCAGGAAAATATAAAGGAAATACAGCTAAAAATATATCTAATATTACTTTTCCAAAAAATGTAGGAAGACATAATCTTATATTCCAAGAATTAGTTGTAAACTAGATATTATTTTCTAATTTTGAGAAAACTTTAAATCTCATTCTTAGGGAATAGAATTCTAATGATTACAAAACTGAGACAGATGGCTCTTCATTACTCTAAGTAAAGGACAGCCTCTTGGATATAAAATCTACACCAGATGCTTCAGGAGCTTTTTTTATTAGAAATAAAACAAGGGGGTAATGTTCAGAAAATGCTCATTATCTTATTAAAGGGGTATTAAGCCATACTGAACATTCATGAATCAAATATTAAAGTGTATATTTATTAGATAGCTCTAAAAAGGTGCAATATTTAAAATGTGCAATTGCTTTCTTGTGCCTCATCTATTAAATTAAAATAGTCCTTAAATTTTAAGGTTCAAAAACACCAGAAAAGCTTTGTTGGCTTTCATTTTGGATTTCTTGGGATCCTATTGATTAATATGCTCTTTTTTTATTTCAATGTACTACAGTATTTAAAGTTGTGTTGATAAGGCAATATAAGTTAATATGCAAAATATAGATAAAACTGTCTAAAAGTAATGGTTAACTTTTAGCTCCCAAGCTTGTCAAATCTGGTAATGAATGTGTAACACTGAGTTGCTTTCTTGAGGCTGGTGTAATATCTAGTGATTGTTGAATTTTCTCTTACTGAGATTTGAAAGATCAGGCATTTAATTGCAAACTGGGAAACTTCTATCTGCCAACATACTGTATGGTAATTCCACTTAGGTTGTAATGACTGAATATCTGGGAGAAACTCACCCACATTGCCCAACATCCACAGTAAGGCTAAAGAAAGGAACCAGTTTCATTTCTAAACAGTAAGTTGTGAAATATACCACATATTTACAAATCAGGTCATTTATAAAATTTTTAAGGCCAAGAATCAAACCTCATATGCAATAGTTTCTGGCATGTGTGAGCTCTTAGAGCATATTTCCAAAATTGGTTACATATTACAGTGTCAAACTCCTGTTCATTGCACTTTTTGACAGAGAAAGTTGCTATTGGTTTCCATTCTCTCTGTTTTGTTAACATAGTCTATTTTTTAGATTTCTTAAATCTTCTGCATACTGCAATCGTCTAATAACTATTGCTTAAAATGCTAGTCCTAAGTCCTGTGTCAGTCAGAATCATCTGGTATCTTAAGAATCTCTGAGTATCCTGAATGGTTGTTATAGAGACAATAAAACTTGGCAATTATTGCTTTAGAATTCATTGTTATTCAGCAGTCAAGATGTAAGTGATGATCATGCTTAATTTTCTCAAGTCTTTTTTTATATTTAAAGGGTGTTATTTTCAATAGCTTTATAAATTCCAATTATTCATAGATTCTTTTCACATTTGAAGTGCCCCACTTCTACCTTACAGGGATAACAGTTCAAGAGATGTGAGCTTCTTTATATCCAATAAGATTTTTAACTTGTTCAAAATCAGCCAGGCATAGAAAGCTCATTAATAAAGATTGTGGGAAAGATGAGCTGAAGAAATGGCTTTCTGAGAGTGAGAGAGAGAAAAAAAAAAGATAACCTGCCGCTCTGCATTTTCTAGAGATTACAGAAAATGAGATTTAGATAGCTATGATTTCTTCTAAAGTTCAGGAATTCAGGACTTTAAATTTAGCTATGATTCAAATCAATGCACAATATTGATAGGGCTAATATACAAAATGCATCAGGGCATAGATTTTTGGACTACTTTGGCTAATGCAGAAAAACTATAGGTTACTTTAAGTAACCTATAAAGCTTGACATTAATTCCAGAGCAGCTACCATGGCTAAAAGCATTGCTCCCTGTACATTGGAATGCCACCCTGCAGTTATTTAAATGCAGATATACATTTCTAGTAATAAGAACTCATAAAGAAAATATTTAAAGAAAACCTCTTCACAAATTATAGTAAGCACTGTTTACGTATATATGTCAGGTATTTTGAAATAATCCTTGCACTAAAAATTCAAGCATCACATTCTTAAATTGTTCCTCTCAGTGGAACAATTTCTTCTCGGTTTCTAAGGTAAGATATATGTACCTGAAACTGTAATATTAATTATTACATCAACAAAATTCATGCTTACAGTATTAATATTTTCTAAGTCAACCCCACTATCGAGCATTTTAATCAATTTATTCTTGGATGAAGTATGATATTTAATTGAAGAAAATCTAATTGCAAAAGGAAAATAAGTAGACTATGTCATAGTAATCTTCAAATTTAGACAGCAAAAGTACAAACCCAGGAAACTATTTCAGTAATATATGTATGCTATTGTTGGTTTTTGCATGTTATTGGTCTCTCAGTTATAGATCAAGGAAATGTTTCCACTTTTTTCTAAAGATTCATTCAAATCAGATTTCACAGGTATTTATTGAAGTTCACTTTGTAATTGTAGCATATACCTCAATTTATAGCACTTGAATCTCAGAATAGAATGGCAGCAATGTAGCAATGTAACAGTCTAGTAGTAATTCCAATGCTTTTGTGACTTTAGTGATATATATATATATATATATTTAAATATATATATCTCCATCTGTACATATATGGATATATATACTTTTCAATATGTACCATTATTCTGGAACCAAAGAGCCAGAGGTTCAAGATATGGCTCTAATTTACTAAGTTTATGTGACTAAGACCAAGTTACTTGATTTTTTTTTGAGCTTCCATTAATTTATCAGTAAAATAGATAACAATAGCACCATAATTCTATGATTGTTATATGGAATATGTCAGTTGCTTCATGTAAAATGCTTCTGATAGTAATAAGTTCTCAGTAAGTGTTCGTTGTTAATTTCATTATTACTTTGTTGAAGTTCTTTACCTGAAACATCCCCTGAATTGTTGCTAAGAACCTGCTACAGCATGATGGCTGAATGAGAGTTGGGTTGTGTGATCTTGGGTTTGTTCTCTTAGGAATATGATTAACAACAAAAAATAATCAAAAAGAAATTATAAGGATCACTTTATCAGCTGAAGGCTTTGAAGGTAGGGTCCCATCTTTAGTTACCCTTGCACTCCTAATACTTAGCACAATTCTTGATAACTAATCTTTTCTACATAAATGTCTGTTAAGTGACAATCATGTTATGGGCATTTGTATAATGGAAAAAATACCTTAGGTTATTTAGAAGGAAAGGGCTCATGGTATTAATCTTAGAAGCTCTGCAGCCAAATCTAAGAGACAGCAATACAAAATGGAGCCAGGTCCAATGCTTTTTCAGAGAAAAAGTGAAAAACCAAGGGAACCATAGAGGCAGACTCATTGTGACTTTGGGCAGTGAAGAGTTGTTTCTGTTATAAACTATCCTTACAGTTTTGTGATGGGAAGCATACAAGTTGTCATAGAATTGGCAACTATAGCACCTGGAATCATGTCATTTTTGAAATAGACTTGTCAGGAAATAGGCTTTGGAAAGGCAGGAAGCTAGGGCAAAGGCCAAAAAGCCACTCTATGGGAGGTAGATATATCCATTCTAGGTTTCTCAGACCTAAAAGGAAAACAACAATGCAGTTTTGTGTTCCCAAAGTCAATTTCTGACCTGAATCATCTTGTTTTGTGACTACTATGTTGTTAACTTTTTTTAACCTTGTAGAAAGTGTGGCTGTTTTAAGTGAATGACTGAGTTTTCTGAGAGAAGAAAAATAAGTAATTATTAGGCATTTGATATATTGTAGACAATAAAGATGAGTGATTCCTTAAGAGATTGCTTAGTTTAATCATAATAACAATTCTGTGAGTTAATTCCCTTGCTTTTTAAAATGTCATTTATATTATTATCATTTTTTTGTTTCGTAACAAATGAAGAAATGCAAGATTACATAATTTGCCAGACATAGACCATCTCTGATGATTAAGATTTGGCATATATATTTTTGAGTGAACAAATTAATGAATGAGCACTAAAACCAATGTTTTCTTTTTTTCATATAGCTTAGCTCTAGAGGAAGACATCACATATTACTCTAATAAAGTGTGTGTTGTTTTTTGGGGTTTTTGTTTTTGGTCTGATTGAATTGGATTAAATTAGGTTTAGTGCCTTTATCACCTGGATTCTCTAAAATTTTAGAAACTTGGAAGAACTTACTGGCATGCAAGAGAAAAAAAAATAATTCTTTGGGAAGATATCTATAGTACATATAGAGGGTTAGGATTTAAGGATGTGGAATTAATGCGTTAAGTAATTTAATTTAGAATTGATTGAATAGAGGCCTTCTGTTGAGAACGATATGCATTACATTCTGTAGATCTACATTTTACAGGCAACATGCTGCAAGTGAGGAATATTAAAAGGACAAAGTTAGAGACTTCTTTTCCTTTCAGAGTTAAACTAACATTTACTTAAACAGTCCTAGACACAATTCGCAGTATTATTGACTATTACACAGCACAAATGAATTCCTGCATCTTCTATAACTCATTGGCTAATGATGACAGGAGGAAGATGGGGATATATTGACAGATGGAGAGTGAAAGTGAGAGAGAGAGAGACAGAGAGAGAGAGAGAATGACTAAAGTTTTTGAGCAAATGCTAAGTGCCATACATTGTTTCAAGCAATTTACATACCCCATTCACACTTTTCAGTATCACAAGAGGTAGATATTATCCTTTTCCTCACATTTTACAGATGAAAACCAGGCAATGAGGTACCCATCGAGTGGGTGGTGGAACCAGGATTCAAACCTAGGCAGTCTGATTCAAGAGCCCACTATTTTAATTATCTGCTTCCTCATTAAATGAAGTAAAATGAAGAATACCCTGTATAATAAAGAAATAAGCTAAACAGAAGTGGAATAGATGGCTAATGGTCAGAAATGAGAGGTAAGGAGTTGAATGGAGAGTGGACCTAGAGAAGGCACCAGCAGTGGAATAAAATGTAAGTTGGAACTTAAAGTCATTTTGCCATACTTATCCCCAAGCAGAGATGTGAAAGAAGAAGTATTAATTTTGGCATAATAAGCCATAAGTATTGTTGATTTCTCAAATATTTTTATATATTCTGACCTCTAAAAATTTACTAAAAAACCATATACACTCATGGTGAAAAGTTCAAATACACCAGTAGAATTATGTTTCAAGTGAACATCTCCAGATCTGCCAATCCCAGAACCCAGAGAGAACCACTTTTAAATGTTTGTTCTTTATTGTTTTGTTTTGGAGTAAATCAAAGAACATCATACATTTCTACAACCAGTTAACTGTGTTTGACAATTTTCCTATCAGCCCAGCTATCGTTTTCACATAGGCATGCTTCATAGTTTATTTATACATAACCTTGTTAATCCACGTTTGTTATATTTAACAATACTTACATAATATTTATTATAGGGCATCCTTGTTCTAAGTACTGTACAAATATTTCTATTTTTATTTCCTGAACAATCCTCTGGAATAAGTACTCTGATTAGCCCTTTTTATAAAGGAGCAGAGACACAGAAATGTCAAGTAACAACTTTGGTCACACAACTGTAAAATGGCAAAGCTGTAATATGATCCTAGTTTTTCTTTATTATAAAAGCATATATTTTGGATTAGTTTTCTTGATCCTCTTTTGTTTTTAAATGGATCCTATACAATTTACATTTATTACAAGTATTTTGAGCTTTTATTCTATCTTCATTTTGTTAATTTTGCACTTTCCCTTCTCCTTTCCTTGTGCTATGTGGTTTTGTTCTGTGTTTTAAATGGTTTCTCCTCCAATTAGTTATTTTACTGTGCATCTTATAACTTTAATTAATATATACAAACTTCTACTATTCAGTTTACAACTTTGGAAAGCGTGTAATTCCCTCTTGCTTTGAGTTTCAGATATGAAGAACATTATAGCCTCTGACCTTTCTGCCCTTTATTTCCCAAGTTTTTTCTCACACTACCAATGGTTAGGCTATTGGCATTACTATGTCCACAACCTCCAGGTCATTATGGAAATCTATACTGAGAAATTATTTCTCTATAAAGAACCAATTCCTTTCAAAACACTGCTTCCCCATTCCTGATTTGTTTATGATGATTCATCTCTTACCTTGTTATATATCTTGACCATGTAATTTTCTATATTGAGAAAGATTTATAATTGACTCTATTCCTTAAGTGCATGTACATTAGGAAATACTTTCTGTTGCTATTTTAAGTGACTAAAATTACGATCGTTACCCAATTTTTAGGATATATTTCTGCCCTGAGACAATCTTGCTAGATATTGCTCAGCTGTCTGCTGACATTGAATTTGCTAAAGAGAATCATAAGGCCAGCCAGTACATGCTCCTCCTTATATGTAACTTGATTTTTCTGTCTGAAGATCATGATTTTTTCTTGATGCTTCAAGTTTCATTAATGTGCATCAGTGTTCACCTTTTGATACCATCTTTTCTGGAAATATTTTTCCTTTTTTGATCAGAGATTCAAGTTTTCTGTTACACACACACACACACACATATATATATATATTTTATTATGTATACTTTTGTTTATTTTTCCAGAAATGCATCACATTCATTTTTCATATTGTTTTCCCATCTCTATCATCTTATTAATCACATTTACCAATTTGTTTTTAACTATATTTTTGCATACTCTTCTCATATTTATCTTTATTGCTCTCTCTGTTTTCAGTAGTATTTATTTCTTTCTGGTTCACTGTAGTTTTCATTTCTGTAGTAGTTTTAATGATTTCTTTCTATATTTTTCTGTGATTTGCTACTTCATGTTTTAACTGCTAGTGCTACATTTTTTTTATGACGACTGCAATCTACTTTACTTTTTCTTAGAGTTTCTTTTTAAATTAGGAAAAAATTAGTTTATTTAAGAGTAGGGAGAAGTACTGCGTGTGCGTTTTTTTTTTTTTTCCGTTACTACTAGGCAGCTTATTTTTCTGAAGTGTAATAGTCATCTGCATTTTGATTGCTTATTTACCACTTTTCTACCTTTTCTACAACATCTGTGTATATAATCGGTGTTGAAATGTTTTTGCCTCCAATTCATCTTTGAATGAAGTAATTCTAACTGGAACAACTGTTTGCTCAGCAATGATTAAGGCTAGTAGATGGGTATTGATCTGGGATCACAACAACTTCAGCAAGAAAAATGCTGAGAAATCAGCTTTTGGCATTTCCTTTCATTACATGGGCACCATGTAATGGTGGTTATCAGTGATGCTTGTAGTCCTAGGGTATTAGTCAGTTCAGTCCCCAGCTTTCATTCTGGGTGCCACACATATTGTGGCCTACATGATGATTCACAACCATGATCCTTTCCCTGGGGGAGAAATAGATACTGGAGAAGATAGAGATGGTCCAACCACACCATCCTTTCTTCATCCATACTGCTTTTCTGGGTTTCAGAAGGTGGCATATATAAACAGGCATTCCTTTGCCATTATTTTTCTGTCTTTCTCTGTTTAAACTATTGCATATATCTCTACTGATTTCATTTTGGGAATAGATATATCTTGTTTGATTCCATTTATATAAGCCACAGTTTAATAATTCCATGAAATCAGCAGTGAATTTCTAGCTCTGCATTTTTGCTTTTTTAGGATTTAACTGGCTATTGGAAAAAGGTCTGTGTCATTCTGTACTGCAGTGATTTTAAACATAGTAGCTCAAAATAGAGTTGTGATTCAGATGCTTTAAGGCAAACTTATGAAAATTTTCAAAATAGAATTCCAAGTTTCTTTAAGGCAGGAAAAAATCATTTCTGGACACATTAAGAGCTATATTCACACACTTATATAAGCTACTCTAAAGTTAAATCAACCAGCATCTATTAGTGTTTCATAGGAAAGGGAGAACATGTTAAAATTGAAATATGCAGTAGTTTCAAAATATCATTTTCACAAATGATGCCAAATTTACTTCAGTCTTTTCTGAAAAAGTTTCTTGTTTCATTGCATCCTTTGAAAGATGTGAAAGGTCCAAAAATATCCCTTCTGTATCTGGTTTCCATTAATCAATGTTTAATTTTTCAGCTTTGCTGACTTAGTGTTTTGCTTTTTTGGCATATCAGGTCATTTGTTTCGATTTTTACATTGGCACATCTGTCTTCAAATTATAAACCCCCAGTAATAAATCTTTAAAATCTGATTGTGTTCTCATTCAATGTGTGATGATTACCGATTTTTCCCCTATCTTAAAAAATTCTTTTATTAACAATAAAAACTTTGCAATTGCCCTTAAAATAATAGTTTCACTGGTGGATTCAATGGTGTACTCCATTGCACTTTGCCCCATTGTAAATAAGAGTTCTTCAAGTAATTGTTACTTCAGTTAAGGTGTGGCCCAACCTAATCAGATTGGGCTTTTATCCGTATTACTGGAGTTTATTATAAACAGATGAAACTCAGACAGAGAGACAGAGGAAGCCACAGGAAGTAACCAAAAGCTGGGAGTCAACAAAAACCAGAAGAGAAAGGAGAAGATGCCACCATGTGTATTGCCAAGTGACAGAAAAGCCAAGGACCAAGGATGGGTGGCAACCAGCCCCAGAAGGCCACTGTCTTTGGAAAGAAAGTACCTCTTAGCTTCAAAACCTGTAGCCAAAAAATTCATATTGTTTAAATCAACCATTGTATGGTATTTGCTTTAGCAACTAGGAAACTAAAACAACTTCTTATGGTCTTCAGTTGTCCTCTGTTTTCATATGGATGAATTACTTAAAATTGTGGAAATAAACAAATGGTCTGATGTCAAAAATAAGTGTCTGTTGCATAAGATTATCTTCCCTGTCTCAAAAATGATTGGAAAATATGAGGATGTCGAACTAGCAAATGTTTTAATATAAAGCGAAAATGATATTAGAACTGCTGAAGGTAGGGAGCAAAAGGTAGACATCTTGCTTGAAGATCATGCCCAGGCACTTGGACAGTGCTCCCATGGTACAGTTCATAGTTCTCTATGGTGCAATGCTTGTTACACAGACCCTACAGGTCAAAAAATTTAACTTTATCTATACTAACAGGTAATTGATGTGTCTGGAGGATGGAAACACCTCTGCTTCCCTACACCACCAAATTAGTTTCCTTTCATGTATTCTCGTGTAAGACTCCTAGCATCTTTCTGCCTCTCTCTCACTATGCCCCATGGCAAATGAAGTGGCTTCTCGGACTTGCTAATTTAGAACCAGGGACTGGTCATGCTTAGCTCCACCCTTTCATTGCCTTTCTTTGTGAGAATGAGCTGCCGGCTCATTGTGCTTTGCTCTTTCATGTCATAGACCTTGCAGACACAGGTATTATGGAGATTGGGTTGCATCCTTCTAGCACTGCATTGATTGATTGGGTGGGTTCTGTAAATCTGTGTAATTCTTCAGAATTAAGTATCCCACTTGAATGCAGATAAATGGTCCATTTTCTATTATTAGCTTTATCAATGAAAAAAAAAAAAACAATATTTGGTCATCCATCCATCTTACTCTGTTTTCTTACTTCCCAACTGATTTAGAAAACAGGTAGAAGAATTCATGCTATAAAATCCCCCAAACCTATGCTAACTTACCTCCTAAGATATTGATTTATTAATCAGAATGTTAATGAATTATTTTATACACAGATATACAACATCCAAGCAAAATAGAATATGTGTTAGTCAGTAGTAACTCCTTTTCCTATAAGAAAAATTGCATGGAAAGTCACATAATTATCATATGATTGTAGGTCTAACAGAGAAAGTGTTGATAGTATAATCTTACTGATCACTATGAGTCACGCTCTGAGTCAGATGCACCTATTTTCCTATAAAGAGAAGTCTATCAAGAGAGCTGATGATTAACTCTACTGGTCTATATAAGCTCTAGTAAAAACTGCTGAAGATATTGAAATTATTTCTTCTTTGGCCTCTCTTTTTCTACCTTCCAGGTAAACAGTCAAGTCATTCCCTTCAGGTAAAGGAATCCTTCTTTAGACAGGACATAAGGTATTTGATTGGGGCATTCTAATATAGATATATCTCTTATAACTACAGACTAGACAACATTAATAGGGATTATATATTTCTAAATCTCCTGTGGCAAAGATGGCTAGTTGTCTACCAAACATTTTGCTCCTTATTCACTGCATAAAATTCATGCTAGTAGCAGTTGCCCCGGAAAAGAATACATTCCTCAGCCCTCAAGAAACATTTCATGTCACGTGACTGGGTTCTGATCAGTGAAATGTGAGCCAAAGCGTTTACGCCACTTGTAGGCCTGAACCATAAAAACCTCCTGTAAGATTTTCTAATCTTAATTTTTCCTCAAAAGCCAGGGAAATGTTGATACCCAAGGTGATATTCGAAGCCTCTTTTGAAGATGGTAGAGCTTCCATTAGACTGGGTTCCTAAAGGAATGAATGATAAAACCCATCTACCCTTCTTTCTCTTTGCCCACCCTCCATATCAACCTCAATTATAAGCAGCCACTGAGATTTTAGCAGTCAGGCTAGCTTAACTAATACACTCCTTGATTTTTCCCAATGACAGATTATTTATTTCTTTGAGAATTGCTGCAATCTAGCAATTGTTGATCTCAATCCAGACATGCCGTTGCTTCCAAATTCATCCTGATAATGGAATTTTGGATTTGTTATGATCACTAAAACATACAAACACAAGGGTCAACAAAATAGAACCTGCTGCCAAACAGCCAACTACCTTTTTAGGTATACTTTTCAGTGTCTATAAATAAAGCCCTGTTTGCCTGATTGTTTTTGTAAACTCACAACTTTTCTAATAAAATAAATAATAATGGAGTGATAATTGAAATGTCTATCTTCTCAATATAGTGGAAGGGTTGAGATTATTCAAAAATATGAGTTTCTAGTTTATGTTACTTAATACATTTGATTTAACCCTTTAAATTTACCCAATAAAAGATAATATACTCCATATTCTAAAACAAAAAGAAGAAATTGGCATATTTCTTATTTTTCTTATTTTTATATATTAATAACTTAATGCTTTAATTATTTATTTAATTATTGGGAAATATCCCCTGCGATACATTAATTCAACTTCATGCAAGAATTTACTAATGAATGCAATAAAAACTCCCCTGAAAAAGTATATAGCCTTTGTATATTCGTTATTTAAGTTTTGGAAGCTGTTTAGGTATTTCATAAAAAATAGATTCAAAGAGCACCAACTTCTATCCATCCTAGGAAATTTTAGGGTGAACTATGAATTTGGCTGACTAGCACAAATTTTCCCAAACTCATAATATATTTGCATATTCATATTTCACTTTTAGCTCTACTTTTAAATTTGCTTTCCAGTTATGTGACAATATACATGAAATTTTCTTTTTCTTTGTGTAATTTTTCCTGCTCTAGATTTTTAGGTATCCAAGATATAGTTTTACTGATAGTAATAAATTCAGCTTCTGTGTAGTTAAGTCATATACATTGGTTGTATTATTGCAATGATAACTTTTGACAAGTATATAACCCCTTGCATATGTATGCCTAAAGATTGTACTTATTATTAATTTATGTGCTTATTATTACTATTTATGTACTTATTATGTATGAATTTATTAGAAATATATACCTTTTTATACTGCCCATTACATTTAAATAAACCTGGTTTTCAAATATTTTCAATCTCCTTTCTCTAGTTTTGTTTGTTTTTAATCTCTCCGTTTCCCTATCACACCCCTTCAAAGGGTAAGGGTTATGATTTCATGAAGGTAAGAAATTTCATTAAAAAATTAATACTGTATGTTCCATTTATGTAAAGTTCAAGACAGGCAAAACTAATTGATAGGAATAAAAGTTACAATAGTGGCTGCCTCTGATGACAAATGGGGATAGGTATAGAAGGTAAAGAGACACAAGGCAACCTTCTGGAGAAATTAAAATTTCCATATGTTGAACTAAGTGGTAATTACACAGGTGCACATATCTGTAAAAATGTGTCATGCTGAAGTCATAGGTGTTGTGTATTTTTAAAAAGTACACCTCAATTTTTTTTAAAAAAAGAGAAAACAAGAAAGAGTAGTATCATTATTCTACTACATTAGAGTTTTTGAATTTTAGCTCATCAGTAAAATTTGAAACAGTTGTGTACTGACCAAATGAAACAAGGCCAAGTCATGGAATGAGACTGCACAGTGTGGGAAATCAGAAATCACCCCTCGGGACCATCAAAAAGTGGTGAAAGCATTAGCAAAGCACTCCAACTCTAGCTTCCCATTGTTCATTTATCAACCCTCTGAAATCACCACAGCTTTTTCTTACTTCTGTTATCATCTTAAATATATACTGAAAAAGAAAAAAAAAAAAAAACATCTGGGAAGGCAGGCAACAAACATCAACAGCTGTGTTTATTGGCACAGGAGAAAGGAGGAAGTCATAGAGATGGCAGCATGTAGCAGAACAAGCGTAAAACTGGGCCAAGTAACAGCAGCATGCTCAAGGATGGCAGAGGACTGAGTACCAGAAGGGCGTCCAACAGCATTTTCCCGTTCCAAAGCTTGTAAGAAAATTTCAACATAAATAATTCTTCTTTGTCCAATCATGAATATACAATTGCTAATTCAAATGTCATTTTCAAAAATATGCCAGCATCTCAGTATCCCTGAAAAATTATACATTCTAACCCTGATTTTAATTAGTATCATTCAGCTAAATATTTAAAGTTTGCTAAGTAAGTATGGGCTAAGATGATATACTTTATTCATCTGATCACTTGTTTGATGGCATCTTTACATTTACCAGCAATTTTAGTTTGCCTGCATAAATAAGCTCTGAACCTTGCATGACCGTACCTACAAAGGATATGGAGAAAAAGTGACAAAACTTAGGGCCATCCACTTGGGAGGTTTTGAAAGAGATACTGCAATAAGCCCAAAGAAAGATGGTATAATAAATCCAATATATTAATATGATGAAAAATATAAACTCACCAATGGTGTTCAAACAAGTAATTATCCATATTGAAAAATGAAATTGAATTCTTACTTCACACCATACACAAAAATCAGTATCAGGAAGATTAAGACTTACTGTGAAATACAAAACCATAAAGGTACTAAAAGGCAATATAGTAGAATGTCAATCTGATATTGGGCTAGGAAATTTTTATTACACATATAAGAAATTAAAAGTATATATATATATGAATGATATAAAATACATAAAATTTAAAAATGAGATTTACAAGTTATGGTACATTAAAATTAGAAACTGTGTTCATAAAAGGCAAGCCAAAATTGATTAACACATTTGCACAAAATAAAACTTTAAAGTATTATTTTGCAGAAAATATAATTTAAAAAACCCACAGATTAATAAGAGGAGATAAATTACCCTACAGAAAAATGGGAAAAGATAGCCATATACTTCAGAGAAGAGAAAATACAAAGTACCAACATATGAAAAATGCATTACATTATGAGTATTCAAAGAAATGCAAATTAAACCATATTTTATACCCTACCAGCTAGACAAGAATCAGAAATTACACAAGATGAAATAGTGGCAAAAATGCAGAGCAACTGGAACTCTTAAATAATGCTAGTAAAGGGTAAATTGGTGTACTTTCTTGGAAATTAGTTTGGCTAATTCCATTTATAGACTTACACCTTAGAGCTAGGAAACATATTCATGGTAGCAATATACTTAATAGCAAAAAAAACATACTAAATAAACTATAAACAACCAAATATAAATCAAAAACATAATACAATAAGTTGTATTATGGCACTAATATCAGGTATTCCTCTTCAAAAGTGAAAATCAATTAAATATAGCTATAGGCACAAAGTTGAATGATACTGAGAACCAATGTGCTGATAAAGCAGATCCTAGAACAGCATTTATTGTGTTTTGATTGATAAAAAATTTAACAATATACAAATCTTTGCGTTGCTTAGGGATAAATGCTTATATCTATTCAAACTATAGAGAAAAGGGAGAGAATAAGAAACAATATTCAGGATAGAGGGTAACTATGAGAGTGAAGGGAAGGCTGATAGGACTCGTAAATAGCACCAGGAATTTCAAAAGAACTCCTAATAGTCTACTTTTCTATTTCTTATACTGAGGTTGATAGATGCATAGATATGTGTGTGTGTATGTGTGTGTGTGTGGGGGGTGGTACTCTCTATAGCTTACCACAGGCTATAATATTATTTTGCATGCACTTAATATTTAATAAAGCTATTGAAAAACTTAGAACCATGCATGCACTGCTTTTGGCTTAACTTTTTTTTTCTTTAAACCACAGTATAGCATAGATAGTTGTACAGGTGCTTGAACCAAACTGTCCCAGTATGTATCACGGCTCTATCACCTACTAGCTTTGTGATTTCAGGCAGCTTCCATAACCTCTCTCTGCCTCAGTTACCTCATCTGTAAAATAAGAACTTATGATACTATTGGGAATATAGTAAGCATCCAATAAATGTTAGATCTCCTTGCACACATTATTAAAATATCCTTTTGAAACAATATTAAATAAAGGCTATTTTCATTAGTTTTGAGAAATTATTTGTTAGGCATGATCTTGAAATTTACAATTCATAATAATTTATTTTTTTAAATACGCTGACAATAAAGTAGCAATTAAGTAAAATCATCTGTGTCATGAAAATTCCTGATATAATTAAATTAAGAGCTGGAAAAATACAATATTTAAATCCAATTATCACCAAGAAGTTATAAGCAGGTTCCTATCTGAGGATAGGATGTAGAAAGCAGTATGTTTTTTATCTTGCTAGTAGACTCCAAGATACAGCCAAGTTGAGAGAGCAAGTTCCAATCACTTTCCCTTGAAAACCCCATACCCTCGTATAAATGTTATGTTTCTTGACCCTGGATAAACTAGTTTGTCTAGGATTGATGGACCAGAAGTTCTAAAGATTATTTTGTATATAGATTAAGGTAAAGCCTTTGTTTTATGTACACAAAGACAAGCACATGGGCAAACCACTGTGGAATCTGTGGTTTATTCTTAAGTTAAATTCCTCTGTGTAAAGTCATACAAACGAGGAAGGAACCAATCATAAAAAAACATTTTAGAGTGTATTGTCCTCACCTACCCACAGAGATCTGCACTATCACTGATGCTCATGAATTTACTTAAAATTTACACGGATTTTTGAAAAGCACTATTCACTTGATCTCCATGAGAAGTGTACCAAATAGGCAGAAAATGAATTTTTTATTTCCTTTTGTACATGAGAAAATACAAATTGTCAAATTAAAATGAAAAGCAGTTCATATGGAGGAATATCTTAGTAACACATTTTACTTTCCTTATTGATATGGTGTGATTATTATAACATAAATTCCTAATGGGATTATAAGTATCAGTAAAAGGTCCCTGGACACCAACTATAAAAATATGCATTTAGTGTTCTGCATTTAAAAGCAGACACATTTATGATACTTGAATTATAGGAAGTTGAATACTATTTTCTTTGAGAATTTCATACTCTTATTTTATAGCATTTTCAAATAGGTTGATGAAATTGATAATTTTCAGCATATACAAGGTTTGAGACATATTTTATTATTTAGTCCAGTTTTCCAAATCAGAACTATTTTTTCAAGACTAATTCTTTATGTAAATACTTAAACCTAGCTCAAGTAATTGTGTATAACATTTACTTTTAGAATTTTTTTCCTTCTTGTGCTCTACAACTTAATCCTTATCTTCATATTTTAAATATGTTAACCAGGAGGCAAACATTATCAATTATCATTTGTGAAAAAGTCATTTCAATGTACTGACACGACTATTGATGTAGTGAGATTTGAGCAGAATTATTACTAAGCAGAGTTCCCTTCGTATAAGGAGAACGATTAGAAACACAGGTAAAAACAGCTATCTTAACTACCTATACTGGTAATAAAAAATGAATTAGGAAAGATTTCAAGGGTTGGTCCCAAATAAAATTGATAGATGGAATTTCCTATTTGCTCAAAGGCACATGGATCTAAATTATGTATAACATGTTATATGAAATATTTTAGTTTCCTAGGCTGCTCAATAAATACCATGAAATGGGTCAGGTTAAACAGCGGGAATTTACGTGCTCAGTGATTGAGACTGGAAAAAGTCCAAATCAAGGTGTCATCAAGGCAGTGCTTTCTTCCCAAAGACTGTGGCATTCTGAAGATGGCTGCTGGCAATCTTCGGTCCTCAGCTTGTCATATGTCAAAGCAAATTGTGGCATCTTCTAGTCTCTCCCTTCTTTTCCAGGTCCCAGTTATGTTCAGCTTCTTGCTTCCTCTATCCTTCTCTCCTTATATCTGAATTTCTTGCCACTTAAAAAGGACTCCAGTAATAGGATTAAGACCCATCCTGATCGAGGTGGTCCACAACCTTAACTGAATTAAACTCATCAAAAGGTCCTACTTACAGTGGGTTCATACAGCACAGGAATGGAGTAGGTTTAAGAACATGTTTTTCTGAGGTACATTCAGCTTCAACCCAGCACAAGGAAGAATATTAAGATATTTGGATGAATTATTTTAGATCTGGACTAGAACACAAGGCTAGATTGGGCCAAATATTGGAGATAATGAGCAGAATTTGTTTAAACTGAACCAGGAAACAACCACAGCAAAAGAAACACACAAAATCAAGAAAACATTTAATGATTGTGTATAAATGCTCTTGGTGCCCACCCAGATTCTGATTACCAGGCAGATATCCCCATATCTAGTTTTGCAGTTTGTTTACTAATAATTCATGACTTCCCCCTTCTCCAGAGAATTGATCTGGGCCAATAGGAGCTACCTTGGAATATAAATCACCCCCCCAATCTCCCTTACCTGAAATATCTGATGGAGTAGTTGTTCAGAGTATATTCCCATTGAGAGTTTCACCTAAAACACAACTTGAATCTCCCTTATCCTCTCTTTGCATTCGTTCAATGCCTGTACCTGAGTAGCCTGGTTCCAACCTTGGGACCATAAAAATGCCCATGCTAACTTTAACCCACCTTTCTCAGAGCCAATACCTTGAGCCTTTCCAGCCTTTTCCCTTTAACCAGAAACTGAAGGAAAAGCAAGGAGAACGGCACTATTACCCTCCCCTTACTTATTGGGCACATGTACAGATACCACTAACTACCTTCCCTCAACAGTGGAAATCAGTCACCACTCTACTGCTATTATCTACCACAATTGCTCAACCATCCTGGAAGATTGTTGATTTAAAAGTGAAAGTAAGCTCTTGGCATTTTCTTAGCATCCACCATTCCTCAGATGAGTCATTATATTTCTTATTTGTGAGATCTATAGTGGTAATGCTAGAATGAAACAGAAGTGGCATTTTTCTGAATACAGACCAATGTCTACTTGACATTCTGGTTACTAAATTGGGCTTTCTCCTCCTTTTATTTCTGTAGGCCTATTAATATCCCCTAACATTTTGGGTAGGAAGAATGTCTAATGATATTGATTGGATTATTATTGCTTCTTCAGAATTCTATTCCATTTCTCAATTATCCCTGCTTACTGTAAACAGTATGGTGGTATCAGTATCAGTATCAGTGTCCTGAGAGCAGACTTAACTCTCCCCATCATGGACAGTGAAATGGACTTCTTGATAAGCAAGAGTTAAAACATGCTGTTTGTTTACCAAAGTGTTTTGACCAGAGAGAGCCTATGTGGTTGCTACATCTACAGAGACTCAGATGAACACTAAATCTGTACACTGAAAAGGTGTCCACCTCTTTAGGAAGACCCCATTACAGAACCTGCTACTCTTGAGGCAATCACAATCCATCTGCCATTCTGTCCTATTCACGTCCTATTTAGAGTGTGGCCATAATGATGCTCTTCCCCCACAAGGGATCTCCTTTGGTATCTACATCAGCCTTTTGGTGTTCTAATCACTCTCCCAGCCTTGCTGTGAAAATTGAGAAGTTTTGTACTAGGTCTTCCCTTGTGAAATGAAATGGGAAGGTGGAGTATGGTAGCTAAGTTCCACTTTTGGGATAAAGAACATGGCATATTCAAGGTCATTTATTTTATATCATCCCACTTATGCCTGGATAACCTGGTCTCCATAACTGCCAGTAAAATAGGCATGATGGATTATTTAATTCATGATAATCTGCTGTGATTTGCTACACTCTGCTTATTTCATAACAAGACACATTTGGGTTATTAATGAAGAGCTTGTACTCATCAAAATATCTGCCTCTTTTTGATAGAGACTCTTGGATTTTGATGCGGACTTGACACAGAGGCAAATGGAGGAGCTTCCATTTTTCCTGTCTAACAACAGAAGCTATGATTCCACTCTGAGCACATGAACTGTCCACCTCCCAAGTGTCTAATAATACTCTCAACTTTCTAGCTTGTCTTTTAACAGAATTTCTGGCCACTGGTGGTCCCAGAATATCTCATCTTCATATCTGACCCACAGTACTAATTTTTAGTACAGAAGGTCATTTCCTCAAGTGATTTTTATGTCAAAACCATCTAAGACTGAGGTATTGACCCTATCCCCATCAGTGTATACAAAGGCATTCTCAAAATCAGGGGCAAACAGTTTGATAGAAAGAGTGACACAGAGGCAGGTTTTCCTCCTCTCCACTTAGCTGACATCATACTAGGCTGCCTGCACCATGAGCAGCAAAGCTTCACGTAGCTGCTGATGCAATCTGTTTCAAAACTGACTTCCCTTCTCTTAATATGAAGGGAAATAGACCCACTCCTTGCAGTGCACGTACTAAACTAGAGGAAAGTTCAAGGTTCTCTTTCAAACCCCATGTTTTACCTTGAATAATTTCAGAGACTACAACCATAGGCCCACATGGAATTGATAAGCTCTACTAACGTCTTTTAAGGAATCCTGAATCATAGTGATAGCAAACAGTTCTCTGTTTTACACAAGTACTAAGTCAGCTGCAAGTTGCAAGCCAAGGTAAAACACTATATGAAATTAAAGCCCAAGGCTAGGGTGTCCAAATGTAGCACATAGAAATATAGGGCATCCAGTTAAATTTTAATTTCAAATAAAAATTGATTCATTTTTCAGTATAAGTGTGTCCACATTTTACAAATGATATAATTATCCTAAAATTATTCATATTTCTTCTGATATTCAAATTGAACTGGTAGTCCTGAATTTTATCTGGAAAGTCTACCCAGAGGTGCACTTTGAAGTATAAAGACTCTGAAAGCATAAAGACTCTGAAGTGTAAAGAAATCTCTTGGCTTTTATAAAGGATATTTATTTGGGGTAGAAACTTACAGTTACCAGGCCATAAAGCATAAGTAACTTCACTCACCAAAGTCTATTGCCGCATGTTGGGGCAAGATGGCTGCCAACATCTGCCAAGCGTTCAGGTTTCTTGGATTCCTCTCTTCCTGGAGCTCTGTTTCTCTCTGGGCTCTGCTGCTGTGCTCTCTTCACAAGGCCATCTGTAGACTATCAGGCTCTGTCTCTTTTCCAGGGGCTTCTGCCATGTCTAAGAAGCCCTCTCTATTCCTCTGTATTCTTCTCCTGTGTGTTCACTTCCCTGGCTCCTGGTCAAAATTCAGCATCAGAACTCCAACTCACTCCTCTTCTCTGCCATGTAAGTTTATCTGTGAGTCCCCACCCACCATGGGGGCAGGGACTCAATGTCCTACTGATGTGGCCCAGTCAAAGCCCTAATCATAATTTAATCATGCCAAGGTACAGACCAGTTTACAAACATAATCCAATATCTATTTTTGGAATTCATAAACAATGCCAAACTGCCACAGGAAGCCCAGCTCAGCCTCATAGGAACCCAGACATGACCATGAGGCTATCACAACCCATGGCAAGGGTTGTTTTTGCAGTAGGCCACCAGGCCAATATGTGAATGTCCCACTTGGATCTAGGTCCAAAATCCAATATATTTCCACCATAAGACCTCTTCTTACATCATTCACACTAGATAGAGAATCACATAGTCAACCTCCTATACCATTAACCTATAAATACCTTTGTAAAGAGCTTATGCCTCAAGTGCTGCCTGCTGGGGTTATACCAGACCTCTTTTCCTAGCTCTGGATGTCAGCAGAAAGGTGAAATTGGTTATCTTAGGATTTCATGCTTACCTTGTTATTTTTCCTCAGACATTCTCCACTTAAAATATGATATCATTCTTGACTAGCTTGAAGATTATTTCAAGTGAGGGCCTCATGACAAAGTCAAATCTAAATTCAGATACTAGTAGAAATGATGACTCCAATATGCTTGCATGTGCTTTCCTTTCACTACTGAAAACTTATCAGAAATATATACATGAGTTCATACATACCTGTGATTGGTTATGGCTCTCTGTTGCTTCACTAACTCCCCACTGAGGTGGATGAATACTTGGCAGTCTTAGCATCCCAGGAAGAAGATGAAACCTTCAGTCATGCTGAGCCTGCTTTCCTGGTGAAAATTTTGCTGGTCACAAACCACTTTTAGGGACCCGGGCACCCCTCTAATTCCTCAGCTTGTAGCTGCCTATATGACCTAGATATAAGTTAAAGGTTAACAACTCTTCTGAGAGGGTATAGAATGCATATCATAAACAACAATCTTCCCAAAGCAGTAGATGTCCTTGGTAAACATCTTTCCTATGTGCATAGTGAAAACATCACCAGACCCTATGTGTGTCATCACAGTACCCTAGCAGGAACTCTGTTTTCATACCCTATGGAATGTCCTTGTTATGAAACCCCTTATATATCATCCCTCACTTCTTCATCTCTTTGCAAAGCGCTATCTTTATTCTCTGAACTGCCACCATCAGAGAGACTTTCCTGTCCATAAATCCCAATAAAGCTTATGCCTGCCTAAATGCCAAGTGTGTTCTTTGGACTCACAGCCTCACCAACTCATGTCCATCAGGAGATGGGTTGTAATACCATATAAACATGAGACTGGTTTGGCCTTCTCAGGGGGTTGGAAAACCATGAGAACACATGTTTTCCAGTGAATTATAAGTAGTAGAGCAAGATACAAGACCCATGTACCTTAATTTGAAGAAATTATGCATGATATGTAGCAGACAAATGATTAATATATAGAATTTATAAATAGCATCTTTATGTCATTAGGGAGAGACACATGACCCAGTAGGAAAACAGGTAAATGATAAAAACAGGCAGTTCACAGAAGAAATATAATTTTGATTTCTAACCACTAAACAGGAAACTTGAAACACACACCCAAAGTAGCAATTTTAATTTATAAAGAATTGGAATGATTAATAATCTCCAGCATTGACAATAATGAGGAAAGAGGGGAAATCTTGTATACTGCTAAGGAAGGAGAAAAATGCTATTGAAGAATAAGTTGACAGAATCTAATTTTTTAATGTTAATATCCTAGAAGTTAGCAATTCTACTTCGGATAAATATCATAGTAAGACTTTTAAACATACATACAAAGGAATGAAAAAGAATGATATTGCATGTAATAACCAAAGATTGTAAACAATTTAAATGGCAAAAAAAAAAACATTAATACTATGTAATACTAGGTAGGAATTTAAACATATATATTTGTGTGTGTGTGTGTATATATACATATACATATACATACATATATAAATTTTAAAATACCTTAAAAATTTTATAAAATTACAATGTAATTTGCAGGAAAATATGGGCTTGATTCTATTTATGGAAAAGTAAAGCAAACCAAAAATCTACTTAGCATGTTAAAAAAGATTTACAATGATTGAGGCCAACTATTAATAATAACATTTGAAAAGGGAATTAGATGTGGGGAAAGAAAAGAGTTTTCACTTTCTACATCACATATTTGAAATTTTAAAAATAACCGTGTGTTCTTTTACTGTGTGATTATAACTGTGCTCATAAAAACATTGTATATTTATATTTATTATTTATAAAAATACATGTTATAATTATAAACACACAATCACATGGACACCTTTTAGAATAAGAAAGGTCACAAATTCTTCGGCATTCCACCCTTTGAGATGTGATGTCTGTATACATTCTTTTAGAGTCAGGGTGGGCCTTAAGATTATTCTGGCCATTAGAATATGGCAGAAGTGATGCTGAAACTGCTTCCATGCCCGGGCCTTAATAAACCGGCTGCTTCAGCTTCTGCTCTCTTGGAATACTCACTCTCAGGATGCTCACTGTAGAAACCCAGCAACCAGACTGTGAGAAAACCAAGTAATGGGGAATCAACATCTACCAAAGAACAATCAAAATCCAACAGCAACATCAACTGCCAGCCATGTAAGGAGCCATCTTGGACATCCAGCCCAGTCAAGCTTTCAGATAACTGCAGCTTCAGGCAAACAAAAACTATGCTAGCATTTGAGACTCCAAGCAAGAGTTGGTTGCCCAGCTGGACCCAGTCAACAGAATTATGAGACCTAAGTATACATTTTTGTTTTCTATATCTAAGTTTAGGGATGCTTAATTGCAAGGCCATAGATAACTAGAACAATATATTTAATATGCTTTGCAGAAAACTACAGCAGTATACATAGGATGTTCAAATGATGAAAAAGAAAATCTCAAATTTATGTATCTGGAGAAATTTAATGAATATAAGTCTTATATAAGAAAAATTATCTTGACTGCCTAGCACAGTCATTGGCACATAATGGGTGTTCCATAAAAATTGTAAGACATAGATACAAGAACACTGTAGAGTGAAGAACTTATAATAGAGGGGTGGGTATCTAACCTAGGAGAAAATTAAAAAATATATCTTTTCTAGGATTCAACGAGACCCCTTCAGCTATTCAGAAGTTTATATATAAAATTGATTTACTTTCATGCATAAGCTGTTGGAATCATCTTTTAAATTTAGAGAATACTTTACATAACCAAAGAAAGGGAAATGTAAACAATCATTTTATGCCCCTTGTGTTTGATTATTCCCATAAAAGATTATATGCATATTTTATAATAATATATGGTTCCAATAAAATTACTAAAATATTTTTATGATTAAATCAAGAGGAGTTGTTAGAAGAAGTACATTTAATAAATAATTCTACTTTGTTAAAGATTATAGAATAACTGTGATACTGTGGGACTAAACAATTTCATAGGCATCTTCAAATGGAGGAAAGTTTACCACCTGTGAAGTTGAATGTTTTTCAACTCATCTAAATTGTTAGTAGTTTTATGTATCACAGTCTTTCATTAGCCTCCTGAGTAACTGGAAATATGTACCTTGTATTTCCAGATTGCCATTCTTGGAAAAACCCCACTGTTTGTTATTTTAAAGAATGTTAATATTGGGAGGATACTAGAAGGGAAATATTGGAGAAGACGAAGAACAGCACAGAGCACATGAAGAGAGTGACCATAAAGTCACTGTGCTGGCCTACTAGAAAATGAAATGGTATGGCCACAGATTATATAATTTAAAAATCACCTTTTATAATATCAGCACCAAAGCAAATTATCTTCGTCCTAAAAAGAGAAGGTCCGACATATTTGATGGAAAACCAAGAGACTGTTGCTACCAGATATACAGACAGAGCAGCTTGTCTCTGTCTGTGGTGATTTGGAGCTACATGTTTCCCAGAAAAACATGTTCTTAAGTCTAATCCATTCATATGGGTGCAAACCCATTGTAAGTAGGAACCTTTGATGAGGCTACTTCAGTTAAGGTATGACCCACCTCACTCACGATGGGTTTTAATCTTTTTACTGGAGTTCTCTATAAATGGAATGACTACAGAGAGGGAAAGCTATAGAAGCAAGAAGCAGAAATCAATGAAACCTGGAAAGGAAGGGAGAGACCAACAGGTGCTGCCATTTTGCCTTGCCACATGACAGAGGAGCTAATTGTTGACGACAGACAGTCTTTAGGAAGAAAAGATTGCCTTGATGATGCCTTGATTTCGACATTTTCTTGACCTTCAACTGTAAGCTAATAAATTCCCATTGTTTAAGACAACCTAGTTCATGGGATCTGCTTCAAGCAATCTAGGAAACTAAAACACTGTTCAGTGCTCCTGTTGAAAACAACTATAGTAATCGACTGAATAGAAGCAAAGCAAAAGAGAAACAAACATGAAAAAAAAAAAAAAAAAAAAAAACAGTGTTAGATGGTATTACAAAGAAATCAAGGCATTAGGATATCAGGGACCAAGACCCCAGAGAAAAGTCAAAAGCATTGAAATGAACCCAACATTCTCTTTATCATTTTTCTTTAGGGATTTTCTTAATCTTAAACTGTATGGAGCAAGAGAAGAATCTTAAAGAAAGTGGCATCTAAGAATCTAAAAAGTTAAGCAGATGCACACCACTATCACCCCTATCCACTGCCCAATCACCTCCTTCCACCTTATCATAGATTTTTCCCATATTGAGCATCAGCTTACCACCTTCTACTCCCTTTCTGTCTCCTGTTAACTTATCTTCCAGACTCTAGCTCTGTGAGTCTGTTCAATTTGCTTAAATCATATCAGTGAGGTCATATAATATTTGTCCTTCACTGAATGGCTACTTCACTCAGCATAAGGTCGTCAAGATTTATCCATGTTGTCCCATGTGTTAATACTGAATTCCTTCTTACACCTTGGTAATATTCCAGTGTATGTATATACCACAATTTGCTTATCCATTCATCTGTTGATGGACATTTGGGTTGCTTCCAACTTTTGGCAATACTGAATAATGCTGCAATGAACATTGGTGTGCATTTATCTGTTCATGTGCCTGTTTTCAGTTCTTCTGGATATATACCCACAGTGGGATTTCTGGATCATATAGCAGTTATATAGTTAGCTTCCTGAGGAACTGCTAAACTGTCCTCCACACTGACTGCACCATTCTACATTCCCACCAGCAGTGGATGAGTGTTCCCATTCCTCCACATCTTCTCCAACACTTGTAGGTCTCTGTTTTTTTTAATAGATGCCAGTCTAATAGGTGTAAGATGATATCTCATTATAGGTTTTTTTTTTTAATTTATTTTTTATTGTGGGTAAAAATCAAAATTTTCACAATACATACCAATATTTGTAAAATGATATATAAATATATATGCATATATGTGCATTTGCTTACAAAAATGTTATACCTATCTATCTATCTATCTATCTATCTATCTATCTATCTATCTATATATATATATATATTTTTTTTTTTTTAAGAGGTGCTTAGATTACCTAAAATATTACACAGAACCTACAGGGATTCCCATGTTCCCCACCTCGCACACCTCCCACCACATCCCACACAAACATCTCCCACAAGTGTGGCCTATCACCCTCAATGGACTTACACATCCTGGGCCTTGCCATCAACCATAGACCACAGTTCACATTGTAGACCATACTCTCTCCCACACAGTTCTGAATGGTGTGTGCTGATTTAAAATGGCCTACATCCGTTGCCACAACGACACTCAGGACAACCTCCAAATCCTGAAAAAGCCCCTGTATTTCAACTGCACATCCCCTCCCTGCCCCAAAAGTGTCCAGTGGCCACTGGCTCCACCTCAGTTATAATTTCTTCCATTGCTAGAATCACCATATGTGTACAACAGAATACCATCAAGTCCACTCTAGTCCATAGTTCTTCCCCCAATCCTGAGGGGACTGGGATGGTGATGTCCACTCCACCTCCAATTGAGAGAGGGCTTATATCCCATGGATATGGTGGGTGGGATAATCCTGCCTGCAGATGCAGGCCCTCTCCATTCCCTGGGATGGCCGTTGCCCATCGTTGTCTCCTCGCCAGGTGATTTGGATGAGTCCATTGAGCTGTAGGGTAGGAGTTGCAGCTCCACCAAGATTCCACGCACACCTGGCACATAGGTGGGCCAGAGGCTCCAGTCTCTGGAAGTATACCTAAAAACTCCAGCATCACATATAGGCTTGAATAGAAGGGACTGATGAACCATGTGCAGGGAGGACTTATTTGAGTCCAATTCTGTCACTCTCAAGAGCACAGATTCCAAAATAGAGCCCACTGATATGGCGTCAGTCTCTGGGGCTATCCCCCCTTATATAGGACCTGGGTGTCTCCAGAGCTCTCAGGAGCCCCTCTGTGTGGGGTGATATGCACTTTGATGTTCTATGAACTCCTACTGAGGTGTGCGTAAGCGTTACCTCTGGGATGACCTCCCGACTCTCTTTGAAGTCTCTTAGCCACTTGAATTTATTTGTCTTTATCTTTTCCCCCTTTTAGTCAAGGTCTTTTTCCAGTTGTGTTACCAGTTGGCACTTGGTATTAATCCCTCATTGCCAGGGAGGCTCATCCCCAGGAGTCATGTCCCACGTTGGGGGGAAGGTAATGCATTCATATGCTGAGTTTGGCTTAGAGAGAGGCCACATTTGAGCAACAAGGAGGCTCTCAGGTGGCAAACCTTAGGCACCCAATAACAGTAAGCTAAGTTTCAGTTACAAGAGCAAAGACTCATAAGGGTAGTCATCAATAAAAAGAACTCATCAGTGGGCCATTAAGGGCAGGTTCAAATACCCAGGGCATGTAACTATGAATCTTGACATTCCATGAGTCAAGACAGGGGAGTGTCATATGCCCCAGGGGGGTGGGGAGGAAGGAACAGTCAAGATCTAATGGGGTATTTAGTGGTCATGGGAAAGGTTTTCATTACCTTACAGTAATGGACACAGGACATGGTAAATATCATCAAAACTTATTAAACTGTATCGTCTAAATTGTAAACTATACTGTAAATCATTGGCAATGTTTAGTTGCTATCTGTATAACAGTTATAACCATGCTAACATCCAAAAAAAGGGGGGGAGGATGGTTTGGTATCTGTGAGTCTCTGGTACTCCGTGTGTGACTTTGCTGTGACCTCATTGTAGTTTTGATTTGTATTTCCCTAATAGCTAGTGATGTTGAGAATCTTTTCATGTGCTTTTTAGCCATTTGTATTTCTTCTTTCCATCCATCTACTCCATGGGATCTAAGCCCCCTCTCAATCAGAAAAAGAGTGGCATCATCATCCCCAAATTATCAAGATTGAGGAATGAACGAACAGAAGGGGGTTGCAAATATGGACTAAAATAGACTTATTATTGTTCTAGTAATTGAGGAACTTGTATCATTGATATAAAGGCAGTGGTCACCAGAGGTTCTAAGGGAAGGGAGAGGGAAGAATAGGTGTAATATGGGGCATTTTTGGGACATTGTCTTGTATGACATTACAATGATGAATACAAGCCATTATACATTTTGTCAAAATCTATAAAATTGTGCAATGCAGAGTGTAAACTATAATGTTAACTATAGACCTGGGTTAGTAGCAATGCTTCAATATGTGTTCATCAATTGTAACAAATGTACCACACTAAGAAAGATGTTGTTAATAGGGGAAACTAGGGAAGGGAGGGGTTGGGGTATATGGGAAACCCCTGTATTTTTGATGTAACATTTATGTACTCTAAAGCTGCTTTAAAAATAAAAAATATATATTTAAAAAAAAAAAAAAAAAGTTAAGCAGAGCTTTCTGCAGCCTCACAGTCCCAGCAAACAATAAAGGTTAGGGCTACCACAGCAGCTAGGACTCAAGGGCCCAAGATCCTCCCCAAAAGGGGTAACAATAGAATAGAAAGGCAATATTCAGGACTTCATGTCCACTTGAGGCATTTGCTAATTCTAAAATTTCATGGAATAAGAAGCAGAGATGATAAGCAGAGTGGAAACTAGGAGGCTATAAAACTAGGCAGAGCTTCTGATACTCTCAGTGCTGGGGAGACAAAAATTAAGGTCAGGGCCTCCAGAAAGACAGATTCTGATTATTACACATATTCCAGCTGAGACTCAGGAAGGTTATTAGGAAGGAGAAGTCTCATGCACAGCTACTGGAAATGTTACTTGTTTCAATGACCTTAGAGAGCAAGAACGGATTTTCTTAATTTGAGGTAAGGAACTTCTAATCTACAAAGTCACTCAGATCTAGGCTATCAATTGCCCCACCACTTTCAAAATGTGGCTTCAAAGTAGAATACTTCTCTTATTCTATGGCAACTTGGGTGAAAAAGATTGTAAAGCATCAGACAGAAGGCTTTTATGGGTCAGATCTCAGAAGTGGTCAACATCATTTCCATACACACTTTCCATGGGCAGGTACTCAGTGTCACACCCACATTTCACTGCAAAGGGAGTGTACTCTAGCTCTGAATCCAAAAGTAAGGTAAATGAATTTGATGAGCTGCTAGCTAGTCCCTGCTAAACCCCATTTCTCATTGCTTACCCACACATATAAAATAGCATTCTTAGAAAAATAATGCTGAATGTAAAAATGCTTAATAGATATTTTGCATCTTAATTGTTTTTAATTATGTACAAGTAAAATTTCCCTCTGAACACCAGTCTTTTGGAGCAGAAAGTCACAATATATTAAAAACAACTGTTTAGGCCCAGTGTTTTACTCTGGCTTTTCCCCTGATTTAACGTAAAAATGTAATAGAAACTCCTTTGTTCTCTCTTTTTGAACACCAATAACAAATTTTCTACAAAAGAAGAAATTTCTACAAGTTGAGAAACTGATGATAGAAGCATCTTTTAAGGTAGTAAACTGCTGTGTAGGATGGTTAGTCACAGCTGGTAATGGAAGTCTGGAAATAGACATTCTTATGGCATTGTAGATATTAACACTGTCCAAAAGCTCAAAAAACTGGTTTTCTAAAAATTAATATCTAATTCAAACATAACATAGTGAAGTCCCTGAAAAAGTTTCCTTTGAGAAAAAATGTCATTTTCATTGCAATATTCTTTGTATGTTTGTAAATTTTACCCACTAGTGTTCAATGATAAACTGAAAACTGAGGCTGCAGTTCTAATCACTTTGTCTTTCAAAAAATTTTTCCAGGGAGATTAGAATGTGCCTTTGCACAGGCCTTAACTTATCAAGGTAAATATTGGAAATTGCAAATAAGTACAAGGAGAGATCATATCTGATCAGGAAATTTATTGATTCTTGGGTCCTCCATTTATCACGGAATTTAATCCACAATAGAAGTATCCTCATAGTACAAAGAAGCATCAATGTTTTTTCAATGGTTGATATTGCCTTTGTCAGGATTTAAACAAGATTTGAAAATTGTTCACCCATTTTAGCAGTTCTTGGTTCAATTCTAAACATTTTAAATTACATTGCTCTCTAATTTAAAACAAGTAAAGGAATATAGGACTCAGCTAATGGCATGGCTAATATCCACCAAACACTTTCTTCTGGTTATATATATATATATATATATATATATATATATGGCCTTATTTTTTGTATTAGAGAAGTTGTGGGTTTATAGAACAATCATGCTTGAAATAGAGTATTCCCATAAACCACCCTACTGTAACCAACATCTTGCATTGTTGTACAACATTTGTTACAGCTGATGATAGTAATTTTTTATAATTGTACTGTTTTTTTTTTAAATAGCTACCTTTGTTATACTTGATGAAAGTTTATTAAAACAGCTGTATTAACTATCATCCATAGTTTACATTAGGTATATTTTCCGACATCACTCTATCATTAACACTTCGTATTAGTGTAAATTTGTTATAATTCATGAAAGAACATTCTTATACTTGTACTATTAACTATAGTCCATCATCTATAATACGGTTCACAGTGTTATTCAGTCCTCTTTTATCTTTTTTTTTAAGGAGGTATGGGGGAGTGAACATGGGACCTCATACATGTGAAGTGGGTGCTCCACTTGCTTCAACTGTATTTTATCTTTTAATTTTTATTCCAGTAACATATATGACTGAAATTTTCCTGTTAACCACATTCACCTATATAATTCAGTGCTAATTACACTCACAATAATGTGCTAGCATAACCACCAACCATTTCCAAACCTTTACAATCAACCAAAGTAGATTTGTACAAATTAAGCATTAACTCTCCATTTTCTCTGTTGAATCCATCCCCCAGTAACATATATTCTAGATTCTAACCCTATGAGTTTGCTTATTATAATTATTTTCATATCAGTGAGAGCTAAGTTGTCATTTTGTGTTTGGCTTATTTCACTCAGTATAACATCCTCAAGGTTCATCCATGTTGTCACATGCATCAGGACATCATTCATTTTTAAAGCTGAATAATGTTCCATTGCATGTATGTATCACATTTGTTTATCCTTTCACTGTTTAATGGACACTTGGGTTGCTTCCATCTTTGGGCAATTGTGAATAATGCTGGTATGAATATTGGTGTGCATTTATCTACTCGAGTCAATGCTTTCAATTCTTCTGGGGTTGCTGGGTGCAATGGTAATTCTCTATTTAGCTTCCTGGGGAACTACCAAACTGTCTTCCACAGTGGATGCACCATTTTACATTCCCCCCAATAATGAATGGGTGTTCCTTTTTCTCCACATCCTCTCTAAAACTTGCAATTTTCTGTTTTCTGTTAGTAGTGATTCTAGAGGGTATGAAATGATATCTCATTTGATTTGCATTTCCCTAATAGCTAATGATGAGCATCCTTTCACGTGCTTTTTAGCCATTTGTATATGGTCTTTGGAGAAATGTCTATTTTAGTCTTTTGTCCAAATTTAATTAGGTTCTTTGTCTTTTTATTGTTGAGTTGTAGGATTTCTTTCTATTTTCTGGATATTAAGCCCTTATAGGATATATGGTTTCCAAATATTTTCTCTCATTGAGTAGGTTGTCTTTTCACTTTCATGACAAAGTCCTTTGAGGTGCAAAAGTTTTTAATTGTGAAGACATCCCATTTATCTATTTTTTCTTTTGTTGCTTGTACTTAGAGTGTAAAGTCTAAGAAACCATTGCCAAACACAAGATACTGAAGATGTTTCCCTAGATTTTCTTGTAGAAGTTTTATAGTCCTGGTTCTTATATTTAGGTTTTTGATCCATTTTGAGATAATTTTTATATGTTGTTTGAGATAGAGCTTTTCTTTCTTTCTTTTCCATATGTATTTCCAATTATCCCAGCACCATTTGTTGAAGAGATTATTCTTTCCCATTTGAGTGCACTTGTCAGTCTTATCAAAAATCGATTGCCTTAAAAAAAATCAGTTGCCATAGATGTGAGGGTCTATTTCTGATCTCTCAGTTCAGTTACATTAGCCAATGTATCTAGCCTTGTATCAGTGCCATGCTGTTTTGACTACTAGGTTTTTTTTTTTTATAATATTTTTTTTTATTTTTTAAAAGATACTTAGATTACATATATGTTACATAAAAATTATAGGGATTCCCTTATGCCCCACCTCCCACACCTCCCACAACCTCCCACATAAATATCTTTCATTAGTGTGGCACATCACCTGCAATGGATATACACATCTTGGGGCTTTGCCACTAAGCATGGACCATAGTTCACATTGTAGACCACACTCTCTCCCACACAGTTCTGCATGTTATATGCTGATATAAAATGGCCTATATTCTGTCATTGCAATGTCACTCAAGATATTTCCCAAATCCCAAAAAAGCTCCTGTATTACAACTGCTTTTCTCTATCCCTGCCCCCAAAGCATCCAGTGGCCACTAGCTCCACATTAATGTTGTAATTTCTTCCATTGCTTGCATTACAATGTGTCTATAACAGAATACCAGTAAGTTCCACTCTAGTCCATAGCTCTTCCCCCAATCCTGAGGAGTCTGGGATGGTGATGTCCATTCCACCTCCAAGTGAGAGGGGGCTTTTATCCCATGGATAAGATGGATGGGATTATCCTGCCTGCAGCTGCAGACTCTCTCCATTCCCTGGGATGGCCCTTGTCTATCATCATCTCCCTGCCAGGTGTCCTGGGTAAGTCCATTTAGCTGTAGAGTAGGAGTTGCAGCTTGTATTAGTCAGCCAAAGGGCTGCTAATGTGAAATACCAAAAATGGGTTGGTCTTTATAAAGGGTATTTATTTGGGGTAGAAATCCACAGTTACCAGACCATAAAGCATAAGTTTCTTGTCTCACCAAAGTCCATTGCCACATATTGGAGCAAGACAGCTGCTAAAGTTTGCCAGTGTTCAGGCTTCTTGGGTTCCTCTCTTCCAGGGGCTGCATTTCTCTCCAGGCTTAGCAACTGTTTCCTCCACAAGGTCAGCTGTAAATGATCAGGCAAACAGCTCACTTCTCTTCTCCTGGGGCCTTCTCTCCAACATCAAAACTGCTTCTCAAAAACTGCTTCCTCTGTTCTTGCCATGCCTTTTATATTTGATTCCCCACCAACCAAGGGGTGGGGCTCAGCACCCTACTGATGTGGCCCCAGTCAATGCCCCAATCATAACTCAATCATGCACAGATTAACAGATCAGTTTACAAGCATGATCCAATTATATTTTTGGAATTCATAATTGCATCAAATTGCCAAATGGCCACATTCCACCCTCTGAATTCCAAAAATACATTACAATATTTAAAAAAACTTAAATCAGTAACAATTCAAGTACAAAATCATATCATAGGCAGTTTAAAGAAATACTATTTTTCTTCAGGCAAAGTCCCATCTGCTACAGACCTCTGAAACTTACAAAACCATTTAACTTCTTCCAATACACAAATGGAAAGACAAAGGATAAACATTTTCATTATCATAAGGAGAAATTGGTATGTTAAACATGAGTCATGGATCCTTTACAGTTCAGTAACCCTGCAAGTCATCCTCCATTCGATTTCAAAGTCTGGGTCATTCTTAAGATGATGGTTTCTTCTCGTTGGGACCCATGCCAAGGATGGGAACCCATCCTTTCCACAGGCTTGCCCAAGGGCCATGTTCTTGGTTCCAACCTCATCGAGCATCTGAGTGTCAACCAAGCTCCAGACCTCACCCTCCAAGAGTGTTGGAGTGATTGCCACACCTTACCTAATCTTTGGGTTAGACTCTTGGCCCGCCTAGTACAGTGAGGTGAAGACAACATTCCCCCTAACCTTTGGCATACAGATTCAACCCTCTTAGAGCAACGAGTTGACCACCTGGCCTTCCTTAACCTTTGGCATACAGGTTCAACCCTCTCAGAGCAATGGGTTGGTTGACCTCCTGGACTTCTCTAATACATAGGGGACAGGTATACCCCTCTCAGACCTATGGGGTGTTGACCTTAACCACCCTAATCTTTGAGGAATGTTCTCCACTCTCTCTGCACCCTAGGATGGCAAAACTCTCCCAGAACATCAGGTGGGGACATCCACCCTCTTCAACTGCTGGGGAAAACTCACCCTCTCTGTACACATGGGTGGGGCTCCTCCCTTGGCCCAAGGAGATGCCTTAATTCCAGATCTCTGCTTCCACGGTTTTCTTCTTAAAGCTGATTCTCCTTCAATCTCTCCTTTCCATGTCCTCTTTTGTCCAAGCTGACAGTGGTTTTGTTCATACAGCTCTCTCAAAAACTTGTTGGTTTACCATGCAGGAAGCAGGGGTCCAAGCCATCAGACAGTAAGACTTTCCACAAGTCTTTCTGAGATAACTGCTTCTTCAATTCTGAGTTATGAGTTCCAAGTTTAGTAAAGTCTTCAAATGGGGCACTTTCATTTGGAAACTTGATTTCCAGAAACTTGGAAGTTCCGGAATCAGTTTCTGTCTTCTTTGTGCCTAAAAGTTCAGTCCTTAGTGTATTTCGCCCATCTAGTATTTTGCTATAAGCTGCAAGGAGAAGCCAAGCCACATTCTCCAAGTTTACCTTGGAAAGTTCTCCAGCTAAATGCTCAGGTTTGCCATTTTCAAATTCTGTCTTCCATATAACACCAGGAGTTAATCTTGCTAAGTTCTCTGCAACTTTAAAACATGGATTGCCTTTCCTCCAGTTTCCAATAATAGTTTCATCATTTACTTCTAAGGCATCATAGAAAGTCTCTTTAGCATCCATATTACTATCAACAGTCTCTTCAAAGTGATCTAGGCCTTTTCCATCAAGCATTTCACACTTCCTCCAAAAAATACCCCTTACCCATTTATAAAACCGCTCCAACATTTGGGTAATTACAAAAGCACTTCCCCACTCCTCAGTACCAAATTCTGTATTAGTCAGCCAAAGGGGTGCTAATGTGAAATACCAAAAATGGGTTGGTCTTTATAAAGGGTATTTATTTGGGGTAGAAGTCCATAGTTACCAGGCCATAAAGCATAAGTTTCTTCTCTCACCAAAGTCCATTGCCACGTGTTGGAGCAAGACAGCTGCCGAAGTTTGCCAGGGTTCAGGCTTCTTGGGTTCCTCTCTTCCCCGGCCTGCGTTTCTCTCCAGGCTTAGCAACTGTTTCCTCCACAAGGTCAGCTGTAGATGATCAGGTGAAAGGCTTGCTTCTCTTCTCCTGGGGCCTTCTCTCCAACATCAAAACTGCTTCTCAAAAACTGCTTCCTCTGTTCTTGCCATGCCTTTTATATTTGATTCCCCACCCACCAAGAGGTGGGGCTCAACACCCTACTGACACGGCCCAGTCAACGCCCCAATCATAACTCAATCATGCACAGATTAACAGATCAGTTTACAAGCATGATCCAATTATATTTTTGGAATTCATAATTACATCAAATTGCCAAATGGCCACACAGCTCCACAGAGATTCCGGGCACAGCTGGCACATGGACAGCCCAAAGTAGGTTTTTAAGGTGTTTTAACATCAGGAAGTGTGAGTCCTCTATCTTCATTCTTATTTTTCAAGATATTTTTGGCTATTCGGGGACAGTTACCTTTCCAAATAAATTTAATAATTTGCTTTCCCATTTCTACATAGTAAGCTGTTGGAATTTTGATTGGGATTGCATTGAATCTGTAAATTACATTGGGTAGAATTGACATCTTAATAAAATTTATTCTTGCAGTCATGAACATGGACTATCTTTCCAATTATTTAGGTCTTCTTTAATTTCTTTTAGCAATGTTTTGTAGTTTTCTTTGTAAAAGTCCTTTACATCCTTGGCTAAATTTATTCCTAGAGAGTTGAATCTTTCAGTTGCTATTGTAAATGGAATTTTTTTTCTTGATTTCCTCCTTAGATTACTCAATACTAATTTATATGAACACCACTGATTTTTGCATGTTGATCTTGTACCCTACCACTTTGCTTAATTTGTTGTCAATTTTTTCAGGACTTTCTATATATAGGATGATATCATCTACAAATAGTGAATGTTTTACTTCTTCCTTTCCAATTTGGATGCCTTTTACTTATTTTCCTTGCCTAGCTGCTCTGGCTAGAACTTTCAGTACGATGTTTAGTAATAGTAGTGATGGTGGGCATCCTTGTGTTGTTCCAGATCTTAGAGGGAAAGCTTTCAGTCATTAACATTGAGTGTGATGTTAGCTGTGGGTTTTTCATATATGCCTTTTATCAGGTTGAGGAAGATTCCTTTTATTCTTATTTTCTAAGTGTTTTTATCAAGAAAAAATGTTGGATTTAGTCAAATGCCTTTTCTGCATCAATGGAGATGATCATGTGCTTTTCCCCTTCATTTTCTTAGTGTGGTGTATTACATTAATTGATTTTCTTATGTTGAACCACCCTGGCATCCTTGGAATAAAATCCCACTTGATCATGATGTATAATTCTTTCAATGTGCTCTTGGATTTGATTCACAAGTATTTTGTTGAAGATTTTTGCATCTATATTCAAAGAGAAATTGGTCTGAAATTTTCTTTTCTTGTAATATCTTTATCTGGCTTTGGTACTAGGGTGATGTTGGCCTCATAGAACAAGTTAGGTAGTGTTCCTTCCTCTTCAAATTTTTGAAACAGTTTGAGCAGGATTGGTATTAATTCTTCTTGGAATGATTGGTAGAATTTATCTGTGAATCCATCTGGTACTGGACTTCTCTTTGCTGGGAAGTTTTTGATGACTGATTAAGTCTCTTTACTTGTAAATAGTCTGTCGAAGTCTTTTATTTCTTGTAGAGTCAGTGTAGGGTGTTCATATCTTTCTAGAAATTTTTCCATTTAATCTAGGTTATCTAATTTGTTTGGCTTACAATTATTCACAGTATCCTCTTATGATCCTTTTTATTTATGTGGGGTTTGTAGTAATTCCCACTCTCTCATTTCTAATTTTATTTCTTTGCAGCTTCTTTTTTTATTTTTGCTTTACCAGTCTAGCTAAGGGTTTGTCAATGTTATTGATCTCTTCAAAGAACCAACTTTTGGTTTTGTTAGTTCTCTCTATTGGTTTTTTTTTCCCCACAATTTCAACTATTTCTGCTCTAATATTTGATATTTCTTTCCTCCTGCTTGTTTTGGGATTAGTTTTCCTTTCTTTTTCTTCTTCCTCCAGGTGTGCAGTTCAGTCTCTGATTTTATCTTTCTTCTTTTTAAATCTGTTTAGATTTCTCCCTCAGCACTGCCTTTGATGTGTCCCATAAGTTTTGGTATGCTGTTTCCTCATTTTCCTTCATCTCAAAATATTTGCTGATTTCTTTCTTGCACTTACTTATTTGACCTACAGATTGTTTGAGTGTGTTATTTAACTTCCATATAATTGTGTATTTTCTAGTTCTCCACCTGTTATTGATTTTTCATTATGGTCAGAGAAGATGCTTTGTATAATTTCAATCTTTTTAAATTTATTGAGACTTGTTTTGTGGCACAACATGTGGTCTATTCTGGAGACTGATTCATGAGCACTTGAGAAGGATGTATCTTTTGACATTTTGGGGTATATTGTTCTATATATGTCTCTTAAGTCTAGTTAATTTATCATATTATTCATGTTCTCTGTTTCTTTATTGATCTTCTGTATAGATGTTCTATCTATTGATAATAGTTGTGTATTGAAGAGTCTAAAGATTATTGTAGAGGTGTCTCTTCCTCCCTTCAGTTTTGCTAGAGTTTGCCTCATATATTTAAGGGCAACATGGTTAGGTGCATAAATATTTATTCTTGTTATTTCTTCTTGATGAATCACTCCTTTTATTAATATATAATGTCCTTCTTTGTTTCTTATAATAGCTTTAGACTTATAATTTCTTTTGTCCAATATTAGTATAGCAATCCCAGTTCATTTTTGGTTGCTATTTGCATGGAATATCTTTTTCCAGCCTTTCCCTTTCAACCTATTTGTGGCTTTGGGTCTAAGGTGAGTATCTTATAAACAACATATAGTTGGACCATGCTTCTTTATCCATTCTACCAATCTTTTTCATTTGATTGGGGAATTTAATCCATTAACATTCAGTGGTATTATTGTTAAGGCAGTACTTACTTCAGCTATTTTGTCCTTTGGTTTTTAAATGTTATATCTTTTTTGTCTCTGTTTTTCCTTTATTAAACCTCCTTTTCTTTATAGTTGATGTTTTGTGATATATTTAACTAATCCCTTTCTTATTTCTTTTTTTTTTTTTTTTTTTGGTATAATTTCAAAATACTTTCTTCGTGGTTATCCTGGAGTTTATATTACAAACCCTACATCTATAACCTACTAATTTGAAAAGATAACTTGCTTTCAATAGTATACCTAAAAGAAAAAAAAAAGACATAAACAAAAATAAATAAATAGTATACCTGTTCTATGAATTTTCATTTCCTCATACCACTCCAAGTCACTTTCTTGCCTTTTTCTTTCAACCTGCAGAACTTCCTTTAGTAATTTCTGTAGGGCAGGTTTCTTGTTGATGAACTGTCTTGGGTTCTGCTTATCTGTGAATGTTTAAAATTCTCCCTCATTTTTGAAGAAGAGATTTGCTGGATAAAGAATCTTTGATTGGCATTTTTTCTTTTTCAGTACCTTGAATATATCATACCACTGCTTTCTTGCCTCCATGGTTTCTGTCGAAAAACTAGCACTTAGTATTATTGAGAATCTCTTGTATATGAAAAATCACTTTTCTTGCTGCTTTCAGAATTCTCTCTTTATCTTTGGCATTTGACATTCTGATTAGTATGTCTCTTGGATAGGTCTACTAGGATTTATTCTGTTTGGAGTATATTGCAATTTTTGGATATGTATATGGATGTCTTTCTTAAGAGTTGAGAAATTTGGGGCCATTATTTACTCAAATATACTTCCTGTGACCTTTCCTTTCTATTCTCCTTCTGGGAAACCCATGACATGTATGCTTGTGTACTGCATGCTGTTACTTAAATCCCTGAGATACCATAAATTTTTTTCTATTCTTTCCCCTCTCTAGTCTTACTGTATGATTTGATTGTCCTATCTTCTATTTCACTGATTCTTTCTTCTGCCTGTTCAAATCTGCTACTGTAAGCCTCTAGTGTATTTTTATCTCAACTATTGTGCCTTTCATCCTCATAATTTCTGTTAAATTTCTTGTTATACTTTAAATTTCTCCTTTATGCTCATACATTGTTTTCTTAATATAATTTTTCCCTTTATGGATATTTTCCTTCATCTTGTTGGATAATTTACAAGATTGGTTTGAACTTCTTTAATTAGCTGTTCAAAATTCCATTTTTTTAATTTGTTCCTTTAACTGAGATATATCTTTCTATTTCTCAATATGGCTTGTAATTTTTTGTAGATGTCTAGACATCTTATCTTGGCGAGATAATTCTGAAGGTCGCTTTCTCCCTCTTTTCTAGAGATTTATTGTTGATTGGCTTTGTGTTAAGGCTTTTCTTTGATGCTTGGTCCTTCTTATTCTGGACATTTTGAATAACCTGAGTTTAACTGTTAATATTTTCTCAGCTCTTTTTTCATCTGATTCTTGCCCTGGATATGCAGTATAATTTACAAGATTACAATTTTTGCATAATCATTTCACCTCCAGGAGAAAGCTTCTTTTCCTCTGTCCCTTCTCTTGGAATCTTGAGCTATTCTGTTCGCATTTGTGCAAAATTTTCTCCCAGCTCCTGTGATTTGTGTATATTCTATCTATCAACTCAGTGCCCCATTTTTCTTCCAATTTTCAGTTCTGGAACTTCAGTCTTACAACTCTTCAGTTTAAACTCTCCCTCTTTTTATTTATTCTTTCCCTTTGTGAAGCTTTTCTGCCTTCAGGTTTTTTGTTTGTTTGTTTGTTTGTTTTTCCTGTTAGGTTATCCTGCCATGGGGAGCCAGATGGAGTCAATCCAGAAAGGCGAGTCACTCCAGAAAAGTACATTTTGCATTTAGGGTGTCTCACCAACCATAACTGGAGTGAGCTGAATTTAGTGAGTGCACCATGTTGCCACAGTTTTTCTCCCTTTTTTCCTCCCAGGGGCTCTTTTGTCTGCAGCCCTCCTCAGCCATTTGTGTTCCACCATGGTTCTTTGCTGACTTGGGTTCTTATGCCTGAATATACATGGGGTTATAACTCACTGTTGCAAGTTCCTCTATAGTCTATATCCCTGGTAGGAGGGACTTGAGCCTCTGCCTCTAGAGAACTCCCAATATTTTAGTGGGACTGTGTGAGGGGGAGGGGAAGAAGACTGACTTGTCACAGATGGAAGTTTCCACCTGATATTTTTCTCTTTCTTTGATTCAGCATTTGTGGAGTCCTTCTCCAGTCTCTACCATCCTCCAGAGTGTTAAGCAAGTAGAATTTGTTGCTATATCACTAAAGCTCTGGGGAGGTTTTTTTCAGAGGATTTCTTACATTACCTTGTGATGATATCACCTCCCTCTTATATATTTTAATTCTCACATTCATCTGAATGTATATATAACAGTGAATGATATTCAGGTGATTCACCCAGTGTGTCCTGTATCTGTGTATTTCTAATCATTAATTTTTAATTCTTTTTTATTAGAGAAGTTATACATTTACAGAAAAATCATCCAGAAAATAAAGCATTCCCATGTATCCCCTGCCATACACACACAGTTTTCCCTATTACTAACCCTTTGCATAACTGTGGTAACTTTGCTACAATTAATGAAACAAAATTATATAATTAGACTATTAAACATAGTCCATTGTTTACATTAGTGCTCACTGTTTTTGTTGTACAGTTGAAAGGATTTTTTTGTTTTGAGTTTTCTTTTCCAATCACATTGAAATATATGATTCAATTGCATGACCTAAATTCATACAATCACCACCATCCATAAATATAATTTTTCCCTCACCCCAAGCAGAAACTCTGTACCAATTAAACATTAATTCCCCATTCTCTACCACCTTTTGGGCAATTGGTAATCTATATTTTAGTTTCTGATGAATTTCCTTTTTATAATTATCTCATATCAGTAAGAAAATACAATATTTGTCCTTTTGTGTCTGGCTTATTTCATTCAACGTTATGTCTTCAAAGTTCATACATAATGTCACATTATGAAATGAATAAGAACTTCATTTCTTTTCACCACTGAGGAATATTCCATTATATGCAATTACCACATTTGTTTATCCATTCATTGGTTTATGGACATTAGGCTTCTTTCATCTTTTGGCAACTGTGGATAATGCCATTTAAAACATCGGTATGAAAATATCTTTTCAAGTCCCTGCTTTCAATTCTTTTGCATACATACCTAGAAATGGGACATGTGGTCTGTCCTGGAAAATGAGCCATATGCAATAATGAAGAATGTGTATTCTTCTGCTACTGGGAGAAATGTTCTATATATGTCTGTTAGGTCTAGCAAGTTTATAGTATGGTTCAAATCTTCTATTTCCTTATTAACCTTTTGTCTAGATGTTCTATCAATTATTGAATGTTGTATATTGATGTCTCCTACTATTAATTTAGAACTGTCTATTTCTCCCTTCAAACTTATAAATATTTGTTTTAGATTTGGGGGAGGCTGTCCCATCATGTGCATATATATTTATATTTTTTTGTGTGTACTTGTTGAATTGACCCCTTTGTCTCTGCATAATAACCTTCTTTGATCCTTGTAACATTTTTTGACTTAAATTATACTTTATTTGATATTAGTGTAGCTACCCCAGCCCTATTTTGGTTACTCTTTGCATGGTTTATATTTTTTCTGTCATTCCCTTTCAGTCTACTTCTATCATTACATTTAAGATAAGTCTCTTGTAAACAGCATATAATTTGGTCATGCATTTTTTTCCATCTGTCAATTTCTGCCATTTGACTGCAGAGTTTAATCAATTTACATTTAAATAATTACTGATAATGCAGGATTTTCTTTTTGACATAATTGCTATTTGGTCTTTGTAAGCTTTGAACCTTATTTGTCCCTCAATTCCACAGTTAATGCCTACTTGCGTATTTATTTCATTCTTTTGTATTATACCATTTTCAGTCACTTCTCATTTATTTCAGAATATATTTTTCATGTATTATCTTTGAGGTTACCATGGAGTTTAAATTAAACATCTTAAACCTAAAACAATCACATTTGATTTGACACCAACTTAAATTCAATAGCATACACATACTCTATGCCTATACCTGTCTGTCCGCCCATCTTTTTGTTGTACTTGCTGCAAATTACATATTTATATAGTGTATATTCCAAACCATAGACTTATCATACTTTTATGCATTTGCACTGTAGAACCAAAAAGTAGAGTTATATACCAAAAAATATAATACAATAGTATTGGCATTTATAATTAATGTGGTTACCTCTACTGGGTGTCTTTATTTCTTTATGCTGCTTTGATTCATTGTCCAGTTTCCTTTCTTTTCAATCAGAAGAACTCCCCTTAGTATTATTTGTAAGTAATGTCTAGAGGAGATGAAATCCCTTACTTTTTTTAAACCTGGTAATGTCTTAATCTCTCTCTCCTTTTTAAATACACTCTCACTGGATATAAAATTCTTGGCTGGAAATTGTTTCCATTCAGCTTTTTAAATATTTCATCCCACTGCCTTCTTGTCTCTATTGTTTCTGATGAGAAAACAACCCTTAATCTTATTTAGACTCCCTTGTACATAGCATGTTGCTTTTCTCTTGCAGCTTTCAAAATGCTCTTTTCCTTGGCATTCAACAGTTTGACTAATATCTTGGTGTGGATCTCACTGAGTTTATCCTGTTTGTAGGCCATTGGGCTTTTTGACTGTGCATATTAATGTATTTCATTAAATATGGGAAGTTTGTAGCCATCGTTTCTTTGAAGGATCCTTCTGCTCCTTTCTCTCTTTCTTTTCTTTCTGGGACTTCCATAACGCATATATTGGCATGCTTGATGAAGCCCCAAAGGTCTTTTACACTGTTCACTGTTGCTCCTCAGCCAGAATCATTTCAATTGTCTTGTCTTTGAGTTCGATGATTCTTTCTTCTGCTGGCTCCAAACTGCTATTAAAACTCTGTAGGGTATTTTTCATTTCAGATATTGTGACCTTTAACTCCAGTATTTCTGTTTGGTGCCTATTAAAATTTTATATCTCTTTATTGATATTTTCATATTGTTCATTTATTGTTCTGCTGATAACTTTCTTTTTCTGTTTTCTTTTTCCTTTATTTCATTGCCCATATGAGGAGGAACTTTTTTTTGAAGTCTTTGTCCAGGATATCCAAAGTCTGATCTTCATTGATGACTCCTAGATTTTTCTCTTACTCCTATGGATGGGCTATCATTTCCTGCTTCTTTGTTTCTTTTTTAATATTTTATTCCACATCGTACATTTTAATATTTTAAAGAATGAACTCTGGGATTTTGTCCCTGAATTGTCTATTCCTAAAGATTGTATCCTGCTAGTGCTATGATAGATTTCCTTGAGTACCTGGAGCTAACAAAAACAAGTGAGCCAACACAAAAAAATCACCTTTCACAGTCTTGGCAAATTGGGTCTGCATAGGCTAGAATTCTCCTTCAGAGTTTAGCCCTGTTATCAAGAAGATCAGTCAAAGGTGAATGTGAAGTGCAGGGCCCTCTCCATCCTTTCTTAGCTTGTATCTTGTCCTGGGCTTGTGCTTACTCATAGCCTTAGGAATTCCCCTGTTTATAGGAATTTGAATGCCTCTTCTACTTCCTATGAAGTAGACTTTCTTCGCATCCTGGGGGCTCCTTTTGCATGACTTAAAGCAAGTAATCCTTTGCCCCAGGTCATTTTGACTTAATAGTTTCTTGTATTGCATTAGCTGTCTACAAGTTGCTTTTGCCTTCAGAGCAAGTTCTGGAATGGCAAGCCAGTGATGAGTTTTTGGATTCAATCTTTCAGGCTCCTACCCAATCAATTGGCACCAACATACAGTATTCACAAAGGTTTACTCTGCTGTCATTGGAACAGGACTGGAGGTCCAGAATGGGAGTACAGGCTGGCTCCATACCCTTCCAGAGAGGAAGGTGGGGGAGGGCTAGCATTTTTTAATGCTGTCTTCTGTTGACTAGGTACTCACCTAATTATTGCAACTCTCTAATTGTTTCTTCTGTAGTTTTGAGAAAGAAGGCTTTGCCAGTTTTTGCTATTTGTTCAAATATTCTGTGGAGAATTGTGTTTAATGAAAATATAAAAAGGGTCAAAACATTAAGGTAATAAGTAGGAGTTTCTCTTCTCTGCCTCTTTCCATTATTTACTTTTATTTTACACACACACACACACACACACACACACATGCACAGCACAGACAGGTAGTTCTTTCTCCCCACACAAAATTGTGATATACCTTTAAATAAAGCAATAATATATTTTGCTTTGTTTTCTTATGCTTGGACTAATAAAAAAGGGAATTTGAATTTTTATAGTTATAATTAAAAATTTGGCAATCAACACAATGTATTCATATTTACAAAAATACATGGCATCTGGCTTTATCTGGAGGGAATCTATAGCCTCGTTCAAACTCAGTCCCATACAACATATCCATAAATCCCCAAACAGTTAATCATGAAAATATTAATGAAACAAGCACATGCTTTATTTATAAGTCTTGGCTTACCAGCCTCTTATTATATTGCCAGAGAAAAAGAACATCAAAATAAATGATTTCTACATTCAGCACTGAAAATAAATCAAGAGTCACAATGTCATTTAGAATAGATTCAAGTCAAATGTCATTTTGTCACAGTAAACTGAATTGATATTTTCAACAATTCTAGAATAATTTCAGCTAGATATAATTGAATGATAGAATAATTAAAACACCAAAAATTTAAAGTATGGCAAGGAAGTATATACTTTGTTATATAACACAAAACAATGTTCTAATAGACAGTATTTCAGAATTTTATATATATATGTATATATATGTGCATATATTTATAATTCAATCAACTATATATTTTATATTTATAAAAATTGACAATCTAATGTATGGTGGTGCTTTATAAAATACAATTTGCATAATTTGTATCTTATGGTTAAATGTTTGGCTAAAGCATGCAAACACAAAATTCTTTGCTGAAAGCAGAATTCTTTATAAAAACATAAAGGAATAGTTGACTATTCAGGGAAACCGGACTGTACAGCTCCAGGAGGCACCATTCACATGGAACAGTTGAACAATTTATAGACTGTGCATCCAAATGTGGTGCCTTTGGGTAGAAGTATTTCAAGAATCCAATACTTAGGTAGATTGTAAACCATTTCTAAGTTCTCCTGCCCTTTGCACAAACCTTTCTGGGTATTTCAAATGGTTTTTGGCCTCTCTCATATCAGCCCACTAGTTGACTTGATTGGGAAACTTGTTTTTCCTCAATTAGTTTTGCACTGATTGCTACTGGAGGGAACCCAAGTTTTCATTAGAGACACATTAAACCACTATATTTGAGCAGATCTAATGTATCTAACCTGTATATTCATCCAGCTGTTTAGACTTTGCTAATTTGTACATATGATAGCAGTGAAAAATTTAACAGAAAGTGCCTTAAGCATTGTTTTCAAAACAAATGATAGCCCAAAACAGGCATGTCAAGTTAAATCCGACCTGCATTTACAATGTGTCACAAATGACCCAAAACAGAGTTACACTATCATCAAGAATGACCAGTTAATTAACCTTTGCATAATTCAAAGTCGTTCATTCATTACTGCAAGAAAGCAAAGTCATTACAAGGATATTATGCTCGTTCTTTTCAGTGATAGATTATTGTCACCTTTATTTTTCAGAATTCCTGTCTTTGGATCATAATACTAAAACTCTTCCCTTGCCTGGGTGATAAATAGATTTCTGATAATGAATTTATGTCACTATCTTTATAAGAATCACTTACAAAAAGGTATTGCACCATTTATAATTTCATAAATACTTTTCATATTTTATTGCTTAAAATTCCACATGGACTTTCTGTAACTCTCTAAATTCTAAAAAGAAATGGGCGACTCCTTTAAAGCCTTCCCTGAAAAACAAACAAACAAACAAAAAACAACATAGTATATAATTGATGACTCCAAAATGTCCATCCCCAGCTTAAACTTTCTTCCTAGGATTGTAACCTTTATTACCTACTGACGTTTCCATTTAGTTCACTTTCAAGCACCTCAAACGCAATATTCCAAAAATAATCATCCTCCTCCCCCAAAACCTGCTCCCTATCCACATTCCCTTTCTTAGTAAATAGCACCACAATTAACCCAGGTGGTAAGAATTAACCTGGACACCTTCCTTGCAAATCTACTCTGTCCTAAAACCTGTGAATTCTGTCTCCAAAATATTCCCATCGCCTGTCCATCTCTCTCTGCCTCCACTGAGTTCCACCTAGTTCAGGCCACCAATTTCTCTTGCCTGGGCATTTGGAATAACCTTATAACTTACTCTTTGCTTCTAGTCTTGCTCAATTATAATTCATCTTCCATACTGCTGGCCAAGCAATCTTAATAAAGCACAATTCTGACAATTCACTACTTTATTAAAAACTTCTCAAAGATTTCCTATTGTCATTAGGATAAAGCTCACACTTTTTAAATTCTCTGCATGAATTCTTCCCAGCACATTTTTCCAACTTCAAATACTGATGAACTCACCATCCCCTTTGCAGGCACTGTATTAACTGCTTTGAGTTCCTCTAATAAATTATAATCTCTTACCATCACACCTTCAGATTTTCTGCACCTTCTGCCTGAAATTTACCTCCCACCCATTAAATAAACTTGTCCATCCTTCATATATGACCTTAAACATTACATGATCCAGGAGATCTTCCCTGGCCTACTAGATTAAACCATGTCCTCAAATGGATTCCTATAGATCATTGTATTTCCCTGTATTAATACTCTTTCCTGTATTCTCTCCTGTTCCCCCTGCCTGTCTTTCATGAACTTTTAAATTTGCATGGGGTGCTCATTTCAGCAGCACATATACTAAAATCGGAATGATACAGAGAAGATTAGCATGACCCCTGTGCAAGGGTGACACAAAATTTTGTGAAGTGTTCCATATTTTAAAACAAACAAACAAAACTTTTGGTATTTTTTGGGTATTGTTTTATCTGCCTTATGTGCCATTGTACATTGTATACCAGTGACTGTCACATGCATATCATTTTATTTTTATAGCGGCAATTCTGTTTCTGTCTCTAGTTTATTTGTATTTGTATTTTGTAAAAACAGTCTTATATATGCAATATCACTCATATTCGTATTTGATATGAGGTTCACTATATTATACAGTCCCATGTTAAATTTTTTAGCTTTCCTTCTAGCAATATACATGACCTTAGACTTACCCTTTTCAACCACTGTCATACCCATATAATAACTTTGCTAGTTACAAACACTATGATGTGCTTTCACCATTTCTATTCATTTCCAAAGATTTACAAACAACGTTTTTACCAATTCGCACAGATTAACCCTCAGCATTCCATTCTCTACCCTCCTATTTCCTAGTGACCTGTATTCTAATTATTAATTCCATGAATTTACACAATATATTTAGTTCATAATAACGCAATCATACAGTATTTGTCCTTTTGTATCTGGTTTGCTTCACTCAACACAAAGTCCTCCAGGTTCATCCATGTTTTCCTATGCTTCATGACCTTCATTTTTCTTACACCTGCATAAAATTCCATCGTGTGTATATACCACAATTTGTTTGTCCATTCTTCAGTTAATGGAAACTTGGGGTTTTTCCATCTTCTGGCAAACATGCCACTATGAACATCGGAGAGCAGATGCCTGTTCGAGTCACTGCTATCTGTTCTTCTGGGTATATACCTAGTAATGGTATTTCCAGGTCAAATAGCAAGTCTATATTCAACTTCCTTAGGAATTGTGTTTTCAAGCCTTTGGCCCATTGATTGGGTAGTTTTTCTTTTTCTTGTTGATTTGTAGTATCTCTTTATATATGATTGACATTAAACCCTTATCAAATATGTGATTGCCAAATATTTTCTCCCATTGAGTCAGTTGCCTTTTCTCCCTTTTGACAAAATCCTTTGAGGTGCAAAAGTGTTGAATTTTGAGGAGGTCCCATTTATGTATTTTTTTTCTTTTGTTGCTCGTGCTTTGGATGTAAGGTTTAAGAAACTACTGCCTACCACAAGATCTTGAAGATGTTTTCCTATATTTTCTTCCAGGAGTTTTATGGCTTTTGTTTTTATATTTAGGTCCTTGACCCATTGTGAGTTAATTTTTATATAAGGTGTGAGATAGGGGTCTTCTTTCTTTCTTTTGGATATGGATATCCAGTTCTCACAGCACCATTTGTTGAATAAACTGTTCTGGCCCAGCTGGAAGGGCTTGACCACCATGTCAAAAATCACTTAACTGTAGATGTGAGGGTCTATTTCTGAGTTCTTGATTCTATTCCATTGTCTGTCTTAATGCCAGTACCACATGTATATCATTTTAAAGCCAAAAGTTTAAAAAGAAAGAGTAGAAGAGAGCTTTCTAGCTTGAGTCAATCTTTAGACAAAGTATCAGAAGCTCTGAAATATTTGAAAGGAAAACAGACTAGATTGGGAAGGGGGTTATTTAGCAGCATGGCCTCTGAGAAAGACTGCCTGGTTCAAAACTTAGATCTGTACTTCGCTACCTATGTAGCCTTGAGCAATTTATGTCTCTGTGCCTCAGTTGCACATGTGTTATATGGAGGTAATAATCATACCTACTTCATAGTTTTGTAGTGAAAATTAAAAGACAAACTACTTTTAAGTGCTTACAACAGTGCCTGGCACATAAAAAATTTGCCTTAAACTTCTTAATTATTATTGCTAGTGTTTTAAGCAGTAAGGTATGGAGTCAGGTTGTTTAGGATCAAAATCTGTCTTTGATACAGTCTAATCTTGTATTTGGTGAACTGATTCAACTTCTCAAACCTCAGAGTCCCTTTCTCCATAAGGGGGACAGAAAGTCCTTAATAAATACATATCAACTAAGATTAGTGTTAGGTTATGGGAGATAGTTGAATTGGAAGAGAGAAAAGTTCTTTAAGCTAAAATCTAATTCATTTAATGCTGTAGCATACAAACTTCAGTTTGTCTGACCTCAGTTGAAAATCTTTATCACTTACTGCAATTAAAAATAAATGAACTTGGAAGCAGATGTAGCTCAAGTGGTTGAGCTCCCGCCTCCCACATGGGAGGTCCTGGGTTCAGTACTCAGTGCCTCCTGAAAAAACAATAAAATAACAAGCAAAACAAATGAGAAAGCCACCTCAGGGAAGGTGATGTGTCTCAGTGTTTGAGTGCTGGCTTCCCACATATGATGGTTCCGGGTTCAATCCCCAGCCCCAGTACCTCGAAAAATTTTTTAAAAAAATAAAAATAAATGATCTGCAAATGCACATTAGATACAAGTGTTCAGGAGTACCAATTTCAATAAATTAAAATTTAAAAGATCTTGAAAATACAGTGTCTTCCTGTGAATAATCCAATCTGGGAGAAATTGTCATTTAATTTCTTCTAGGAAGTAAAGTAAAATATTTACTCTCTTGCCATTTTTAGATGACATCTCATGACTTTGGAAAGTTGTGTCTCTGTACATCATAATTTTATGGATTCTTTTCCCATGTATATATTTTTTAAAGACTGATTAGTTTTATATTAACTCTACTAACTAAAAGATCGAATTACTAACTAATTCTCCTATTTTCTTCTTTGTACATGACTCTTTTAAAACATATATCTTTGGATTCATCATTCTAACTAGAAGCATTTACTGTGATAGAACATGTCATCTAGGACTCCTTTACCTGACACTCCATCAGGTTAAACCAAAAGAAGTTTGTAACTAACGCTAATTCCTTATTAATAGTATTCAATTAATGTCATCTGTTTAAGCAGTCTTCTTTTACTCCATGCTGAAGGGAAATATTATTCTAGGTGTGACACCCATAACATAAATATTTATTAGCCAGACCTATCACAACATTTACAAATAAGTAGTTTAGAAGCTAACAATACCAGCTATGAGATTTGCATAAGGTTTTCAATGTTCTACTGATTTAATGCAAAGGGAAGAATAGAATTCTAATATACCATGTGACAAGTAGCCAAAGCGTCCTGACCTGGATCAGGTTCAAACCATCAAGCATCAAACAGACCTTTCACACATCAACAAGGCTCATCAACACAGCCGTTTTTCAACAGAGGTTGCACAAAGTTGGGGAAAAAAATCCCTCTCCACAGTGACTTACAATGGATAGTTTCCTGTTTCTCTAGCTGTTTAGCACATTTTGAACATCCATGCTATGTTTGAAGAATTTCCACCTTTATAAGTTCAGCTTCTTTAAAACTCAATTCCCTGATCTTTGCTGCTCAGGCTCAACTAATGAGATCACTAATACAAGACCTCAGTTCAGAATTGAGCAACTCGAGAAAGGAGAATCCGTACAAAATCCAAATTGCTGTGAAGGTGGTGGCACAAGCACCGGGCTTTATGAGTGGCAGCAAGATTGAATTCTTGGCACTGAAATGACACCAATACAGGTGGCAGTAAATTGGAGCTCCTGGCAGAAGTAGAGGATGGAAGAGGCTGCAGTGTAGTCAGCAGAGAAGTTTTGTGGCATGATTCTGGGCAATGTTCCTGGAAGCTGAGTGTTGAGCCTCGTTCTTCATGAAATGTAATATTTTGTAAGTTAATATACATATATGACAATAATCATGATGAATAGCATGGCATGGTAGTCATTAACAATTCCAAATGTATTAAGCTTAGCTGGAATCGCATCCAGAGTGGGAGAAAAAAAACAGAGCAATTAAATTAAAAAAATTTTTTCAAGTATTAACAGGGACCAGGCAGCGTGTTAAGTGCCTGCCATGCATTATCTCATTAAATTCTTACAACTTGATGAGGTAGGTGTTATATCCAGGATGCCAGTGAGGAAACTGAGACAGAGTGAGATTAAGTAACTTGCCTACTGAGTAACAATATTGAGTATTAGAGCCTTGTGACTGTGGTCATCTCAGTTACCAGCATTCTTGCTTACTGGCCACTCACATTGTTTCATTTTTCTGATAAAAGCTATGATTTAATGAATCACCTCACCATTTGTATCAACTATTCTCATCTATGTGTCTTTTTTTCCAAATGGCTGTAATAAAAATGACAGTACTGGCTGACCCTTTGCCCTTTCTCTGCTCTTTTATCACATATTCATCCTCAGGTCTGGAAATTTCTTGAGTGTAAACACTGTATCTGCATTTTGGCCTACTAAATATCAAGGTTCAGCCTTGCCTGTATGAAGAGGTTCCTCTTTTCTTAGACCTCAACATAAAGTCAGAGTAATCCTACATCTTTTCTTATCAGTTCCTAGGACTACTTGAAGAATAGAGACATGTTTATCTGAATCAGTTTTAGAAAGAATAAACCAAACTTGAAAGAAATAAACTAACCAAAACCTAAGTTGAAAAAATATTGAAAAATTCTGTGAAAATTAACAAGGCAAATCCCAAACAGAGGTATAATTAACACTAATAACCATTTATCATCCCTAAGAGTAAGAGTAAGAGTCCTTCAGCAGATTTTTAAAACTTAAATAAACTTATAAAATACATATAAAACTTTTTAAATCCTGCATTATTCACAGAATCTCAATAGTTCCAGAAAAATCTCTTCAAAGAAATATGAAACTATGTGTTTGTTCCCCAAGAAAAAGTCTACAAGTCTATGTACCTCTGAAATGGAATACTGAAAAGAACACATTAAAAAAAAAAAAAACGTCTAGGGAGGCAGATGTGGCTTAACCAGTTGGACGCCCGCCTAACCATATCGGAGGTCCGAGGTTAGGGTCCCAGTGCCTCCTAAAAGAAGACAAGCAGATGCCACAATGAGCTAGACACTGCTCTCACTGCAATGAGCAGATGCCACAAGCCAGCAGACGCCACAGCCTGCGGGGAGCAGATATGGCTCAGGCCATTGGGCAGTCCCTTCTCATGTGGGAAGTCCCGGTTTGGTTCCCGGTGCCTCCTGGAGCAGGCAAGCAATCAATGAGCAGACAGATGAGAGAACCATCTGGGGGAGGGAGAGGGAGGAATAAATACAGAAAAATAAAGTAAATAAATAAATCTTTTTAAAAAGACAAAAATCAATAAGTATGTAACATTAATTACAACTGTAAGAGAAAACAATAAAATACTGCTTAACCTTAAAAAAAAGTCCAAATAAAACTTTAAATAAACAAAAGGTAAGGCAGATGTGAAAAATATTTTACTGAATAGACATAGAAACTGCACCCATTTCCAAGCAGTATTTCTGACATAGATTGCTTAGAGAAACTCAGTCTCTTCACAGACAGAGTTTGTGTTAGGATATCATGCAGACTATTTCTTTAAATAATGTAAGTTGGATGTCCAAGAATAAACCTTTCCTTTGATGCTATTTTCCTTCCTTGAGACTTAATTTTATTCCACATAGAGAAAAAGTACCCACTTAAATGATGAAAAGTAATTATTTTATTGTAGTGATTCTCTTTTATCAAAATTACATCACGTTCCCCCCTTGCTCTTCTATCATAGAGTTATAATGTTAGAATTCTCCTGCCTTCTCCACCTTTCCCTAAACATTTCCATCATGGTGAAGTTATAGATTTAAAGATAAATGCCACTTTAAACTTCCATTGTTTTGAAGTTATAAATGTTTCATTTCAAAACTATTATTGGTTTCCAATATTTAGTTTTCTTTTTTATGTCTTTTATGTCATTCTGTAGTTGTAAAATTTTCAAGTCCTGCACTTCCATTGTTAATTGTGTCGCTGAGATTTTTCCTTCCTGCCTGCTTGCATGCCTGCCTAGCTTTCTCCTTCTAGCCATCAGTGAAATGAAAGCTACTTTTATTTATTTTGTATAATGAAATGATTTCTAATAGTTTTTCATTGATTCTCTTGAGATTTCCTGGGAAGTAATCATATTATCTCCAAAGAAATGCTATATTGTACCTCCTACTAAATACTTATACTTTGTTTCTTTATATTCCCTAATTGCATGGACTAGTTCTTCCAAAACAATGCTACTTAATAATGGAGCTATCAAGTGTTCCTATCTCTTGTTCTGACAAACTTCTCTTTCCAGTTTATCCTCCATCTCTGACACTAAGATCCCAGAAACTGTCAATTTGCAGTTGTCCCATTTCATTGACAACTTTTATTACTTTTTATCATGCTGAGTTGTGTTGGCTACAGCCTTTGTTTTTGGTTTTGTTTCTGCTGCATTGCTTCTGTGAGCTTGACAGCACTCCCATATTTGTTAAAATGCTGATGGTTTTAGTTCCCCTAATTGTTGCCTTTCATTGTGTACTTTTATCTGTTCCTGGGTAGAAAGAAGGTGTGAGTCTGCTCTTAACACTATCAAGTCCCAAGATAGAAGGGATTTTGTCACTTTTGTTCTCTGCTATACTCCCAGTGCCCAGAAGAGCAACTAGCACTTTCATTATCCCCAAGTAAACCAGTTCCTCCTGTTTAACAGATGGTAGATTAGCTGTAACCTGCATAGAATTTGAAATCAAACAGCTGATCCAGCATCAGCTCTAATTTCCTTATTGACAAAATGAGAAGAAAAGTAATCCTGCTACTTCCCATGACAGTTTTGAGGAACAATTTCTAAAGGTATATGTAATAATGATTTGTAAACTGTAGAGACTGGTTATGGTCTTAGTTTCCAAGATGCTATCACAAAAAAGCACACGACGGCTTGGCTTAAAATATGGGAATTTATTGGTTTATAGTTTTGAGGCTAGAAGAATTCCAAAATCAAGATATAGACAAGACTTGCTTTCTTCCAGAGTCTGTATGGTCTGGTGCTGGCTCCTGGCAAAACTTGGGGTTCCTTGGATTATATATAGCCTCCTATCACATGGCAATGTCCTTTATTTTCAAGCTTCTGTGACTTCCCAGTTCTCTTAATAAGGCCTCTGGTAATTCAGATTAAGGCCCATCCTCATTCAGTTGGTGTACCCCTTAACTAAAAATAATATAGTTAATAGGTCCTACTTACACTGAGTTCACACCCACAGGAATGCAGATTAAGATTAAGAATGTGTTTTGTGGGGTATATAACTCAATTTACCACAATTATCATGAATCCTTTACTCACGTAGGTCATGGGTTAAGTTGTTTGCATTAGTTCCTATTTCTTTTGCATTCACTTTGGTTTATTTTTCTCAACTGATTTTCTTTTCATTCTCCCATTTTACTACCTGACAAAATAGTATTTGTGGAAATTAAAACTTTTGGTATTGAAAAACTAAAAGTCTTCATTTGCCAATTTTTTTTTCCCTTGGGATACCTCTATCTTAGTAACCAAAGCCTACTACTCTCTTCATTTCCTACCGAAGACTGTCTTCAAAATTAGACCACTGAGGTGTTATACAGTATTGATCTCTGTTAATCCAAGCTTTGAAAATATGCAATTTAGGAAAATGTTATTCAAATTTGAACTAAGTAATATTTTATTAATATGTAGAAAATGTATTTCCTTCTTATTCAGTTTCTAATTAAATAGAACTACGCATTTGAATAAAGATAAAGCATGTTTGGTTCTTGCTGCTTAAATTCTTGCAAAAATAATCCTTGTACCAGCTATTCAGTGATGCAAGTCTGTGCCTGATATTATTCTTTCATTTAATTACATCAAAGAAAGACAAGATTGTACCATTCACTAATTTTGATATTTTAATTTTAATATTCAAACAGGATTCCCTTATATTGTAAAAGGGATTGTAAGAATTAAATTGTAATAATTCCCTTCCTTTTTCAGTTCTGACATGAAAAATGTTCTTGAAATGACATAGTTCTAAAAGCTCATCAATTTTAACACAAGCAAAAGTTTATATATGAGTTAAGGTAGAATGCTATATAAGAAATAGGAGGAAATTAATGCCTAGCCCTAACAAAAATCGGTCTGCCTTTGCTATAACATGAGCTAATGATCTAAGCCTTTTCATGTGCTTCATAGTCTCGATAGAATCATTTTTTAAAATGCATTCAATAACAGTGTCTGTAAAAACAAGTGGTGATTTATTTTTAGCTACACAATGTAGCTATTTGTTCCTAATAAATGGAGATATATAATTTAATATGTTAATAGGAGAGGATAAAATTATATTATCCATCATACCTCAAGCCTAGATAAGCCAAATATCATATTTTATCACCATTTAAAATATTTCAACATACACTATAATATAAAATTGATAAACAACCAGGTAACCCATAATCAAGGTTGATAAATAAAACAATACAGCTGAGTCCTCTTCTAGTATCCCTCTGTAGTAAATAATATTGGTGCCCTATCCAGACCCCATTCACACTAAAGCCCATACCCCAGCTGTACTAACGCTCAGATGCACCCTTCTATGTAGAATTGCCCTTGGCCACCAAGGTATCTCAAGGTGGGAACAACTCTATGATGAATGTAATTCTTGCTCCAGACCCTCTAGGTTACCATGTCTCCAGCAAGACCACATCCTTACTTAGACTTCTTCCTTGCCCTATCCTGCTCCCTGCATGCCCTTTCTCCTGAGAGCACACTCTCAAAAACTCACTTGTACAAGAATTTCCATCTCAAAGCTCTGCTTCTAGGGAACCTGACCTCAGGCAGTTGGTGCCAGAAGTGGTCAGAGGATGCAAACTGTAATGAGTCTCAAGTTGAATCACTTAGCAGCCGAATGACAATAAGGAACCATCAGAGTAGAAGGTGGAGTATTGATAGTATCTGGCATACTGCAGCACTGAGGTCTACTAGTACCCCCTTCACAACCTTCATTCGTTTCACTTGGTGAACTCTTACAGGATGTAACTGGAAAGGGCTGTACTATTTGGTGCAATGATATGGGAGAAATAGTAACTGTAAGGACGATAGAATTAAGTGGCCATTGTAAAGTGCCCTGCTGCACTGAAGAGAGAAAAATGGTAGGTTCAGAATTAATAATCAAAACTTTTAAAGCAAAATATGAGTCAGAGAGCCTTCTTGGAAATTGAAGCATTTTAAGTGCTTCAATTGCCATTCAACTGAAGCTAAAGGGCAATCAGATCTGAAATTCAGGCGTAGTACTTAATTGAAAGAGAGGCAGAAGTTCAAAGAACATTAAACTCTCAGCTAGCCAAATGGTCTGTGCCAAAGTCATAGCCCTGATAGGCAAGGAGGGGGAAACTGGACACTTGGAATGGGGATATCTGGGTTAGATGCCCTTGAGTCTTTCAACACTCAGATTCCCCTGATCCTTCTGAATGCAAAAGTCGCCCGCCTCCCTTTATTTGATGAAATAGTGACTCCTTTACTTAAAGGCTGTGCAGAGTTCCCAAAAGCAGCAGGGACTGAATCCTGAGAATGCTGGGGCAAGAGAGTTAGAATATAAAACTAGATAGACAAGAGTTTATCAGTGTGGACACGTTCACCCATGAGACAAGATTTAACATCCTGGCAGGAACTTGAGAAGGTGAGCCTAATACGTTGCTGGGAATTGCTTTCAGAAGCTTAAGTAAAGTGATGGCCCAAATTAAATAAAGCAGAGATGCCAGAATTGCCGATGCAGACTGTGGAGGAAGGGATAAAATATTCAGAGCAGTGTGCATTTCAGAATGTTTCTATTTTGTAAGTATGAACAGAACAATAATTAACTGTGTCTCTTGGAAGAGCCTATAGCATACTCCATTTACCATGGCAGTAAGGAATGCAGATTGTGCAGGAGAGGCTAGCATTGTTGAGAAGCTCAGCAAAGGCTGTTCTCTTAGTCTGGGACTGATGATAAGAGATGTTGTGGGAACAATAAAAAACAACCTGACTTCCTAGTAGGAATGGGATGATAGCATCCCAAACAGCAGTGGCCATTATTATTGTAATGGTCAGAATAGTAACCAAGAAGGTACTGACCTGCAAGTATCTATTGCAATGGCTAATAGATAATTATTTTCCTAAGGGCATATTAGATAGGCAGCTAACAAGGGTCTATCTATATAGCTATCTATCTATCTATCTGTCTATCTATCTATCTATCTATCTATCTATCTATCTATCATCTATCTGTCTGAATATAAGAATATATATAATTTTAAAAATCAAGAATAAATGAGAATGTTGAGGTCAGCTACACAAATGGAAAATTGTGATTCTTTCCCCAGTTTTCAGACCTGAGCCAGTTCTCCAGCTCAGAAGCTACTTAATGAAAGTGAGACTCTGCAAAACCATGGCAAGTATATACAGTGATGATTTCCCCAGGCCTGGTTCACAAGCCACCTAATACCATTTACTTAAGTAGTTTTACATTGGGAAAGGAAACATTCAGCTCTGTCTAAGGCTGATGGAGAATGTCTTATTTGACACTAATGTCTGAGGACCCCAAGTACCAACAAGGGCCCTTGTTAAAGTAAGGGTATATGGACTACAGCAATTAGAAACAACTAAAGTTATTAGATAGAATGTAATAAGCATGTATATATGTCTGAAATTAGGCTCAGATCCATCTCATAGTAGGTCAAATGGATACACAGTTCCACCTAGTAGCAATATCCCAGGTTATTGAATATATGATTGGAATAGACATACAGAGCAGTTGGCAGAATCCTGCCATTGTTTGCTTCATCTGTAATAAGGATATTGCCGGAGAGCCTGAGCTCTGTGTATTAGTTTCTTATGATGCATTACAAATTACCATAATTTTAGAAACTCAAAATAGCACAGTTCTGTAGGTCAGAAGTCCAGGCAGATCTAGGTAGGTTTTCTGTTAGAATCTCACAGGGCTGAGCTGAACTCCTATTTGGAAGCTCCAAAGAAGAATCTGCCTCAAAACTTATTAAAGTTTATGATAGAATTCCATTCTTTGCAGTTTTAAGACTGAGGTTCCTGTTTTCTTGCTGAATGTCAATTCCTAGAGACAATTATCTGGTCCTGGTCCCCTCATCCACATCCTTCTCAGCAATGGAGAAACCCCCTTATGTTGAATTGCTCTCATAACTTGAATCTCTTTGAATTTTTCTGCCACAGTCTTATTTTAAAGGGGTATGATAAGACTAGATCCTCCAGATAATCTCCCTTTTGCTATATAATGTAACACAGTCATGGGAGTAACCCCCTGGGGAGAGGTCATGAGGCTGTATCAGTTTACTATAGCTGTGCTAACAAATGACCACAAATGTAGTGGCTTAAGCAACACACATTTATCATCCTATAGGTCAGAAGTCTGAAATGGGTCTTATGAAACTAAAATCAAGGTATCTGGAAGGGCTCCTTTGCTTCTGTAGGCTCTAGGGGAGAATTGTTCCTTTACCCTTTCCTAGCTTCTAGAAGCCACTTATATTCCTTAGCTCATGTTCCCTTCAAAGCCAGCAACATTGAGCCAAGTCTTTTTCATACTACAATCTCTCTGGTTCTTTTCTGCCACCCTCTGCTCTTTTGTGATTTCATTCCACTCACCTGGGTAATCCATTTTAATATTCCTATTTTCAGGTTATCTGGTCAACAATCCTAATTCCATATGCAACCTAACTTCCTCTTTATCATGTAGCTTAACATATGCAGAGCTACTAGGTATTAGGATGTGAACATGTTTTAGGGGACCATTACTTTATGTATCACAGGGGCCATCTTAAAATTCTGCCTACCACACCCTGAAATGGCATCCAACAGCCAGAATAGTAGATGAAAAATAATATTGCAACTAGTGAGGAATGGCAGAATAAAGTACCATCATTAATGACCCACAGGATTCTAGGGTACTGATCCTCATCATATCCCCTTTATTTCATGAGTTTGGCTCCTGGAAAAACCAGATAGATTATGGTAGACTTAACCATAATCTTGGTTAATGCAAACTTAATCAAGATTAACCCCAAATATCACTGATGTTTCATATGTGATAGTTTCACTAGAGCAGCCTCTAGTACAATGTATACAGTTATTGGATACAATAACTAGCACTAATGATGTCAGTTAGCATTGATCCTCAATGTTTGTGCAATGGGCCTATGGACAAAACAGCCAGAGAGAGAGAGAGAGTTTCAGAGAGAGAGGGTATATATGAATGCGTCCAATAGCATGTCCCTTTCACACCAAGGCTGATCTAGGTACTACTGCTGATGAATGATCGACTATCCAATGACAAAAGCATAAACTGATCCCCCAGTAGAGTGCCATCCCTTTAGGAGATCAGCCAGCCATTTGGAGGCAAGTTGACTGTATTTGACTCCATCTTCTTTAGAAATGGCAACATTTCTTCCTGATCAGAATTGATGAATACTGGGTATGAGCTCACCTTTCCTACTCACAAAGCCCCAGCCAGCATTATTATCAGAGGACTTGTGGAGAGTCTGATCTACCATAATAGAATTCTGCATAACATTGACATAGACCAAGGGACCCGCTCTATGGCAAATGGGTAATCTAAGCACCTCTTAAAATATATGTATATATATATATAAATAACATTTTTGTAAGCAAATACACATATATGCATATATATTTATATATCATTTTGCAAATGTTTGTATGTATTGTGAGAATTTTGATTTTTACCCATAATAAAAATATATATATATATGATATAAATGCTCTTAATAAAATATCCTTAGTATTTTCTCTTCCAAAAAAAAAAAAAAGTGCATCAGGGGTACATGACTATGCTATCCTATGTTTCTAACACATACCTCACTATCAAGAAGCTTCCGGCCTCACAGAACATCAGTCTCTTGATGGCACATCTGGGACACTAGCTCTGATAGGACACCCTGGGAGGGTGGGAATCATGTTTCAGGATGGAATACATACCCTAAACTAATATCCATTATATAATGTTATGTTATCAATAGGTATATGTCAGGAAAGAAAGCTCTGGGAAACAAGGATGAAAATAATTATGGTAACACTCTACATCACTCCCAGTGGCCAACTCAGGGAAGGTGTGCTTCATGTCCCTACAGATTTCTGGAGGAACTAGGTCTCAGAAGAGGGATGCTACTACCACTTTGAGTACCACTAAAATTAAAGCAAGAGCTATTGCCTGGCGACTTTGAGCTCCGTGTGTGTGCCCGTAGGCCAGCAGGATAGAATGAAGTTTCCATACTGATAGGGTAATTGACCCTGATCGTAATGAGGGCCTAAGACTGCTGCTACATAATTGAGGCAGGAATGGCTATATTTGGCACCCAGGTGACCTACAGGGACACCTTTTGTTACTTCCACCTCTAGCTTTATCTGTAAATGAATAAGTAGAGCAGCCGAAGCCTGATAGTGACCAATGACCTTTAAGGGTTCATTCTGCCATGCAAGCCATCTACCTGAGCAGAAGTGTTAGCCAATGAGGTTTGGGAATTCAGAATGGGTAGAAAAGAGAGATAATGATTATCAGTTATTTCCACAGAAACAAATATAATAGCCAGGGCTATGGTGCATCCCACAAAACCTCTTCTTAGATCTATATATTTTTTTCTGGAAATAAGCTGTTTCTGAATGGAGTGAACTAGATGTGAGAAGCAGGAGGAACTGAGCAGTAGACTATAGAGGATGCTTTGGTATCCCACCCAGATCCCCTTTGCCTGGCAAGTTCATCCATTCATTAGATGCTATGATTATTGCCTTCAAACCCTCACAGCTGCCCCATTTTCTGGAGAACTAGTGCTCCTACTCAAAAGGCTAACACCCAACATCAGCAACTCTTGACCAATCACTGACTGGCATGGAGGAATATGACCTTTTCTTAGTTTGCTAGGGCTGCTGTAACAAAATATCACAAACTGAATGGCTTATAAAAACAAATGTATTGTCTCACAATTCTGAAGGCTGGAAGTGTGAAATCAAGGTGTTGACAGGGCCATACTTCCTCTGAAATATATGAGGTTCTGGCAGTGGCATACCAGTGATCCATGGAATTGTTTGGCATGTTGTAGAACTTGATCTCTGCCTTCATCACATAGTTGTCTTCTCTCTTTCTGTCTCTGTCTGTCTGTGTCCAAATTTCCTCGATTTATAAGGGTAGAAGTCATAACGGGTTAGGGCTCACCACCCTAATCTGGTTTGGCCGCATCTTAACTAATAACATCTTCAAAGATCCTATTCATTAGACCAGGGATTAAGATTTGAATTTATCTTGTTGGGGGGTACAATTCAGTCCATACTAGGCCTCAAGATGGGAAAGACTCGGTGGTGTCCTATCATGTTCAGTTTATGCTCCAGAGTGCCTGAGAGACAAGAGGAAAGCAGTGTCCAGCAGAGACCATATCCTAATTTAGCTTTCTACCTACTCCCCTATCCTGCTTCCCTCACCTCCCTTCTTCCCAGAGCATTTACTCAATAAATCACTTTCACAAAATTCCATCTCAGCCTCTGTTTCTAGCACTCTCCCTGACCATATTCCTCCCTACATCTCCCACAGGTAAACACACTAAGAAATGTATTGTTTCCTGTGCAAGTTTATCATGTATGCATATATATATATATATATATATAATATGTGTGATGGTTAGGCTAATGTGTCAACTCGGCCAGGTAATTGTGTCCAAGTGTTAGATCCAACAAGCACTGGGCTAATTGTAATACAAGAGCATTTATGGACTTCGATCACCAGTGAGTTTACTGCATGGATGGCTGATTACATCTGCATCAGTCAGGGAGATTATATCAGCAATGGGTGATGCTTTTATCCAATCAGTTGAATGCCTTAAAAGGGGAAGTGATTTCAATATTCAGAGAGAATTTCCCAGCTCATCTTTGGACAGCCAACTTCTCCCAGAAACTCATCAAGGACCTTTCATTGGACTTTCATTAGAGCCCCTAGCTTACAGCCTGCCTGTGGAACCTAGACTTGTGCATCCCCATGGTCACATGAGAAACTCTTATAAAAATCTTATATTATTGACAGATATCTCTTGTTGATTCTGTTTCCTGAGAGAACCCTAATACAATACTTAATAGTTTTAAAATATTTATGAAATTTATATAAATTTTATCATGCTACTTGTATCTTTCTATAACTTGCTTTTTTCACTCTCAGTTTCTCACTTTTACATATATTTTTATATATTGCTTTAGTTTAATAATTTTCACTTCCATTTCATTGCATTTATTAATTTGGGTTGTTTCAAGGTTTTGTATCTGTAAAAATCCTATGAAAAGAATGCACCTATGAACATTTTGTATATCCAACATTTATCTACGTTGGATTCTTCCCAGAGGAGAAATTGCTAGGTAAAAGTATATATGTCTAATTGCCGAAGTTTTTGGAAAAAAGTCTTTGAAGAAATCCACAGCATCACAAGTAAAGATAATGTGTTCCCAATCCTCTACATTCTCACCAATACTGATACTGTCAGATATTTTAATGTTTCCTAATTTCTCAAATGCGTAATTGTGTCATTGCATTTCCCTGGTTCCTAGCAAGGTAGAGCATCTTTTCATTTGTTTATTGGCAATTGAGGTTTCCACTTTTGAGAATTGCCTGTACATTCATTTGGGTATTATTCTGTAGAATTGACTTTTTCTTATTGATTTGTAGTAATTCTTTATAACTTGTGAATATTAGTATATGTGAATACCTTCTTCCATTCTGTAGTTTGTTTTTTGTCTTGTTATTTTTTAATATGCAGAATTTTTACATTTTACTTCAATTGAGTTGAATAATGTCTTTTTAAAGATTTTATTTTTAACTTGTTTAGAAAATTGTCCCCTACCCCAAGGTCATGTAGACTTTTTTTCTAAATTTCCATCTATGTTTTAGAGTTCCATCTTCCCAATTTGTGCTTTAAGAGTAGATTTTTGTTCATGAGATTACCAGTTATCCTAGCACCATTGATTGAACCGTCCATTCTTTCATCCTTATCTGCAATACCATTCTGGTCATTTATTAGGACTCCATTACTGTGGAGGTCTGTTTCTGGGCTTTTTATTCTGTTCCATGGATGTCCTTCTATATCTATGCACCAACTACAGTGCCATAATTGCCATGTCTTAAAACTATCTTAATATTTGGTAGAGCAGTTCCAACTATTTGTTCTTTTTTTGTCAAAATTATTCTGGATAAATTATGCCCTTCCACAATGTTTTAAAAATCTACTTTTGAGTTCCACTAAAAATTCCGTAGGGTTTTGATCAACTGTACAAAATAATATGGTGAGAAATGACATCTTTAAGATACTGATTCTTTGATTCTTTCCATACAATACTTTTATACATATTTAGTTCTAAATTATTTTGATATTTTTATATCTTGTCATTATGCTTTGTAGTTTTTTTATAAAAGAGCTGCATACTTCTTATTCAATTTGTTTTCTTTAGGTCACCTAAATTTGGTGTTATTTTATTGTCTTTTCAAAATTTATTTTTGAATGATTTTATTAACATTTTAAATATATAATACATTTGTATGGCTCCAAAATAAGAAGTGTCTTTCACCTCTGATCCCCAACACATTCTTCTCTTCACCAGAATCATCCAATATTATGAAATTTGTTGTTTATGTTCAGAAATAGTTTATGCTTAGTTATGAAAATATGTATATCCCTGTTTATATAGTTTACATAGAAAATATATGTAGCATATGCACATATTTAAAAAAATAGTAAAATGAACAATGTTGCCTTGTTCACCCAGCTTAGAATTGGCACATTATTAAGCCCCTTGAATGCCTGCCTATCACCCCTCAATCACATGTTACATTTATCTACTTCATGTCACTTTTGGAATCTGCTTGTTCTCTAATAGCATTCTACAAAATAAAATCCACATGCATTTTTTTCACCAAGGCCTATAATAACAATATGTTACTGCTTTTGATGAAAAGTTCACAGACTTTTTCCTACAATATGTATAGTTCTGCTCCAGTAACTTCTCTCATCTTTCCTGTATCCCTGAAAATGTGTGTCTCAGTAGAGGCTCCATTCTCTCATGGAGTGATGGGTGGACATTGTCTAGGTGGGTGCACTGCTTAATATTTATTTTCTAATATTTTTCTTGTAAAATTCTAGAAAGTATTAGAATGTTGCTTACTTTCTATCTGAGCTATATGGTCTTTCTTTACAAAATCCAAAGAAGTCTGCTTAAATGGATGAAATGAATGCTGACTTGAGTATGGAGAACAAGAAGTGCTTGGCAGTTGGAGACCTTGCTGTACCTTCAGTTTAATTGGAAGAGTTGTGTTTTTCTTGTCTTTATGAGCCATAGCATATGTTCTCATTAATATTTTATTATTCACTTTATTCCTCAATTGTGTTTTTATCTGTAGAACAACTTCATTATTCTGAGAAATATTCATAAATACATATATGCTCCTTTCTCTCCTGTATCCCTGAACCCAAGGACCTTGGGGGCTTTTGTTTGTCTTTCCTTGGACTTTGAACTACATAGCCCAAATGCAGCCACTGGGATGCAGAGTCTTAGATACTGACCCATTAATGGTCCATCTTTATTCAGTGCTTGGATGTCTTGCAATGTAATAAAAGCATTTTTCTCAGCATTTCTAATATTATTAAAGTATCATCACTATAATGGAATGTTTAAATTTCAACCAGAAGTTCACACTATGCTAGAGTTGGTCCAACTAACAGATAACATGTTTTAAGATTTAAAGCAGTAAATGTGTATTGAATACCTTTCAAGATGAAAGTAAACAGACAATGGCCATACTTCTGGAAAGGCAGGAAAAAGAGGATTAGCAATGTCCAAAACAGCATGCCAAGAGTTAGTAGTATCAGCAATTTGCAATGATGCCAGTTATAATGGGTACAATTGTGGCTACTTCCTTTGTGGTTCACAGCACCAGTAACTTTCACCATCCAGAAAGAGCTGTTAAACCAGGAGACAGCATTGTATATCATCCATCTATGTTCTATGTTAAATTTCATATGAAAAAACTAATTTCTTGTTCTCTTCTGAGTATGGGTCAGTATTTCCATTATACAACCTTGGAAAGCTTTAGGAATTAAAGCCTTTCTTGGCCATGTATTCAAATCATTTTACAGAGTCAAATAGCAGAGATTTTAAATGAATATATCTAACCAGGAAGATCTCACATTTACTCATCCTGGATATGCTTATTAGCTATGCAGATAGCAAGCACAATCCAGAAACAGAAGTCTAAACAATAACCTCCTAGCTCTGGTTTCCAGTAAGTTTAGGAACTTGGAGGGCCTTCTCTAGAAGGTTGGGGTAATATATACTAGGTCCTAGACTTGTTCCAGGTTATTCTGTTAAATAATTCTCCTAAGTCAAGATTTTTGTTCAAACAATTTGTTTATCTGAGTCTTTGTTTCCTAGAAAAAGCGAAAATATTTCCCTTTTTTTTTTTCATGAGCTGGATAGCCCCAGTTCAATTAGCTCTGTTAGTCCCTTTCCCACTATGAGAAAGGTCTGCCACAATAACTAAGGTGGATATAGAAATGTTTTTGCCTTATCAAGAAACTATAGAAGGCCAGTACTATAAGTAAAATGGGAGAATGAGAACATTCTCAAAAGGAAAAACAGAACAATTGATGATCTGCTAGGGTCAAAAGAGAGTAATGCCAGATTAGAGCCACATAGGTACAACTGTTCCTGCACTTTTCCTCTGTATTCCCTCCTCTATTCCCCCAAAGGTTCAGAAGTAAGTAGATCCGAATGAAAGGAGGGGGTGGAAATTACAGAGTGAGAAGAACCCAACTTGCCAGTCTTTACTCACTATAGCTCTACCTCACTCAAAGAGTAGAGACTTAAGTGAAGTTTGAATTTTTGTTACTATTGTACTTGTTAGACCAGACATAATAAGTACCCAACTGATTCTGTGTTTTTTGAGTCTAGATGACCATCGAACTATCTAGTACCCAAAATTCACAAGAAAAATCCATATACTATTTTTATTTAATCAGAGGTAGGATAAAGACAATAAAATTTAAAGTAACCATGGAAAATGATAAATATTTTTTATATGTACATCTCATGAGTCAGTTTGTTTCATTTACTGATTATACTAACAAACTTTAAAAAAGAATTTTTTAAAAAGATCTTTTTAAAACTGTACCATGGTTAGACTATTGCTAAGGTTAGAATCAAGACTTTGACTAACATTTGGTGTTATCCCTTGCAAAGTGTTTGGGCCATTAGCACTTTGGATTCCACTTGTTTGTGGAAACTCTGTGTGTCTACTATCTAGCATTTCATTGCATGCTATTTTAATCCTAGATGGAAAAAAAATTTGATCTCAAGGTTAATATTGAGTCTTTAAAAAAATGTTTACATCTCTCTAATAAATTGTTATATAATCTGTCAAGCTTTAAATCATCCCCATGAAACTGACTATATTCAGCTCAAGAAATGTTATGAACAAAAACACAGGAAAGGAAAGGGAAAAAGAAAAGCCAATGAGCCATATTTTGGTGAGTTATCTGTACTCTTTTTTCTGGGTTTCTCCATTGTCAGTTTGATTAATGGTATGTCTTTAAATGGATCTCTTCTTGGATATCTTATATCTCAACAAGTCTGTTTCATGTTCTTGCCACCAACATTTCCAGTAGATTTCTTCTAACATGTCAGAATGACAGATAACAATTCTGCAGTCCACCTTATGGAGAGCTCATTATTGTTTCAAACCAGTGCAATTGCCCTCAAGTTCCCTTAACCAGAGGGCTTTTGGAGTTCCATGTCATTTCCAAACCCAAGCTAAGTAAAGGTGTGGTTTCTGGACTTGAAATAAGTCACCTATCAAAGTCAGGTACTAATTTTTTGTAAACATCTATGATAATCCCCTGAAGGTTTAAGATACTTAAATTTTAAATATCTTAAATGAATCATATGGATTTTTTAAGTTTTTTAAAATATAACTTATTTATAATTTCTTTTCATACTGCTTGGCTAGTAAGAATTTAAGAATTTAATTTGAATAGAAGAATTTTTCTAATTGAAAGTTTGAATGAAACAACACTACCAAATAATTGGATCAATTATTATATCAAATAATTGGAATGAATGAACATCAGTTTTTATTCCAGAAAATCTTGATAAAATATGTACACAATTATGCCATTTTCTTCTTGAAGACACTTGTCCAGACCGCAAGGCTTAACCATCTCCCCTAAATTATTTCTTTCAGTTAGATATTTTTTCTTAAAGTACATGTATTTTTATGAAAAAGAGTTCAAACTTTAACTCATTTAAGTAGATGACTTAACAAATTGTGATATGTCAGACAAAACCCATTAAAATTATCCATAAATTGATCCTAAAAATATGAGAGAGTTTAGGACTGCATCAGGTTCTAAGGATTTTAGACTCAGAGAAGACACCCATCTTTTAAGAAATGATGAAATGTATAATCCAATCAAGGGATTAACTTGGGTGGGAGTTGCAAGCCCAGGATACAGAGAACTAGGTAATGTGAACAACTTCAGATTTCTTAGCCCAGGACAGTAGGAATCTGAAAAAGAGTTTAATGTGATATTTGTTGAGATGAGAAAAATCTATGGATCTTTAGGTTTCCTACCAGGCTGAAATTTTTAGTGTAAGATAACTTAACTGGATTGATTTTTGTCCCTTTCAGTGTGTATCTGCCTTTTAAATATGGGAAGAAAATGAATGAATTACTGTAAGATTTAAAATAATTAAAACACCAGTACTAATAATTTTGTTTTAAGAAGGAATCTGTTCTCTCTCTTTTTTAAAAAAAAAAACCTTATATTTGACCCATTAGAGTGCTAAAGTTTTTAAATGATAAAATCATGACTTATATACAAACATAAAAGAACATTATCAAAGATTTTATTCAACTAACTGATTATTGGGGGAAATGATAAAATAATAAAACAGATCCACATGAAAATTTTACTGGCAGATAGTTATATTTTCTATTAGACAAAATTCATTTCTTTTGTCAAAAGAAGGAATCATTTTTATTTCTATGGTCAGCAAACTTTGACTTGTTATCAGTTTCCTATCATGTAACTTCTATCTCTACCAAGTTGTAAAAAAGTCAGCTAATAGTGCACCCCCATACAGAATCAGAAAAAAACCAGAAAGTACAATAGACAATGCCCAGAACTACATACCCAGTAATTTCTTTCAGTTCTTTCCAAACATTTGGCCATTATTCCTGACAAGAGTTAGACTTCTGTAACTACAAGTATGCAATAAAATAATTAGTTTGATTTGTTATTATCAATAAAAAGTGTTAGCATTGAAATTTGAAACATTGAAGAGATTTTAAGCTTCATTATATTTACATTAATTTATTAGATTTTGAACATATTTTAAATACTCAGAAAGATTTTGTTACTTTTAAAAAATTGAACTAGTTAATATGAATGTTAAACTTTAAATGCAGTATAAAATATTGAAAGTGTTTAAATTACTAATACCCCATTTATAATTGGACCAAACACTATTCAATGTCCAACTGAAAAATACTACTAAAATCTGCCAGATTTATAAAACATTATAGTAATAATTGCATGCTCAGCTTAAAAACTTAAGAAAGAACTAGGTTTTTAATTTAGCTTTATTTATCTGTATATTAAAGAGATAGTTGACATAAACCTACAATTTATCTGTTTGCATACAAAATTCTACCAGTCAATGTATATGCAAAAAAAAAAAAAAAAAAAAACCCAACCAAATCACACTTACCATAACACAACTTTTCAATTCTCCTTCTGCTTCCTTTTTCATGTTAATTAAAATGCTACACATTGAGGAAGCCAAATATCAACAATATTCCAATATTTTAGCTTCTCATCCTAAACTGTTCTCTTCACTTTTTAGATAGCAAAATCTTATCTCTGTGGGATTAATTTTTCACATCTCACATATCTCTGTCTGTACTTCTCAAATATTTTTTAAATATGTTTGAATTTTTCCCATTAGATTTCTCTTTAACTCCTTTCTAACAGTCCAAATTGCTTAATAAAGAAAACACTGAAAGCAAATACTGGATATAAAAATGCCCTTTGATTATATCAACCTGATAAGTTCAAGTGTATGAGAAACTTCTGCCTCAACTACTGAACCAATGCTTGTGATCCTCTAGACAGGTACATTCAAATTAAAGATTTCAGCAATAATCTAGGTGTTACTAGCTTTGAATTCTAAGTTACTGGAATAACTGGTTCCCTCTAACTTGGCTTATCTGGGTATTTCTTCAGCACACTTTATTTCTTTATCTCAACTCATCTTAAATTCAGCAGTATTTCACAAGATGCTTTTATACCTTGAGTTCATTTTTGTTGCAAAATCTTCTACAATGTTCCATGAAAATGTTTCATTCTTTCATTCATTCAAGCAACAAATATTTATTTAGTGTCTATTGCTAAGTGCTGGCTCCCAAAAAATATAATTAAAATGGACTGTTGATAAGATAAATTGAGCTTGTTGTGTACTGCAGAAAGAGAGTACACCACCTTGTCAGACTCTTAGCAGCTAAGCAGGAGGAGGGGAAAGCCAGAATATCAGATATCAGAATTTGAAGTTTAATTTAGGATGAGTCTTTCAATATGGTAGTCTTGGCTAGGATTATTCTCTTTTGATTCCATTAGAATGCAGCAGAACAAAATTAGAACAGGAAAAGATTTTGAAAGGGAAAAAAAGTGTGCCTTAGAGGACTTCTGGGAAGATGGAGGATCAGAGAAGTACAGGGCTTACTTCTCTCCTCATAAAATAGCTAGAGGGAGGGTTAAAGAAAAGGATACTCTTTGCGCAGGATCCATGATTAACTTGGGAGCTGCAGTTGCTGGCATTCAACACTCACCCTCAGAGCAGACAGGCTCAGGTCCTCCATCAGGCTACAGACTGAGAGGGCCGCAGGGGTCCATTTCCCCAGGAATGAGAAGAAGAACAAGCCAAAATGCTAGATGAGATGCAAGTTTTGAAACAACTAATCAATAATGTTCATACAAATCTCCTAAATCAATTCAAGGAGTTGAAGGAAAATATGGATAAAGAGACACAAAGACAGAAGAACACACAGAAAAAGTAATGGAAAAACTTGAGCAGGGGCTCAGGGAAATGAATGATAGAACACTAACATATGTGTCATGGGAGTTCCAGAAAGAGAAGAAAAGGAAAAAAGGGTCAGAGGGAGTACATGAGGAAATAATGGGCAAAAATTTCCCAACTCTCATGAAAGACATGAATATATGTATCCAAGAAGCACAACTTACTACAAACAGAATAAATCCAAGTAGTCCTACTCTGAGACACATACTGTTTAGAATGTCAAATGCCAGAGATAAATAGAGAATCCTGAAAGCAGCAAGAGAAAAGCAATCCATCACATAAAAGAGACATCCAGTAAGACTTTGTGCAGATTTCTCATCAGAAACTGTGAAGGCAAGAAGACAGTGTTATGATATATTTAAGATAGTGAAAGACTTGTAGGAGAGTGCAGAAATGAACATTATCAGAAAGGATATACAAAAGGGTAAAAAGACAGACAAAATTAAGATATGAAATATCAAAGCCAAAGGATAAATTGGCTGAAGTAACTAATGTCTTTACAGTAATAACATTGAATGTTAATAGATTAAATTCCCCAATCAAAAGACACAGGCTGAAAGAATGGATAAAAAAATATGAACCATACATATGCTGTCTGCAAGAGACTCACCTTAGACCCAAGGATACAAATAGGCTGAAAGTGAAACATTGGAAAAAACTATGTCATGCAAGCAGTAACCAAAAAAAGAGATCAGTGGTAGCTATAGTAATATCGGACAAAATAGATTTTAAATGTAAAAATGTATGAGATGCGAAAGGACATTATATATTAATGAAAAGGGCAATTCACCAGAAAAAAATAACAATCATAAATATCTATGCACCTAACAAGGGTGCCCCAAAATACATGAGGCAAACAAACCTGAAAGAAGAAATAGACATTTCTAAAATAATAGTTGGAGACTTCAAATATACCACTCACATCAATAGACAGAATAGAGAGATGACCAACAAGAAAACAGAGAACTTGAACAATATTATAAAAGAGCTAGACCTAACAGACATATACAGAACATTGTACACCAAAACAACAAGTCATACATTCTTTTCAAGTGCTCATGGATCCTTCTCCAGGATAAGCCATATGTTCAATTACAAGATAAGTCTCAATAAATTTAAAAGAATGAACATTATACAAAGCACCTTCCTGATCATAAGGGAATGAAGCTGGAAATCAATAAAAGGAGAGAAAGGGGAAATTAACATAGATATGGAGGCTAAACAACACACTCTTAAGCAATCAGTGATCAAAGAAGAAATAGCAAGAAAAATTAGTAATTCTTTTGAGACAAATGAAAATGACAACACAACTTACCAAAACTTTTGGAATGCAGTGAAGGCAGTGCTGGGAGGGAAATTTATAGCCCTAAATGTCTATCTTAAAAGTAAGAAAGATCTAAACTCAAAGACCTACTGGAATACCCAGAGAAGCTAGCTAAAGAAGAACAAATTAATCCAAAATCTAGAAGGAAAGAAATAACAAAGATTAGAGCAGAAATAAATGAAATTGGAACAACAACAACAAAAAGAGAATCAATAAAACCAAAAGCAGGCTCTTTGAGAAGACCGATAAAATTGGCAAACCCTTAGCAAGGATAACAAAGAAAAAAAGAGAGAAGATGCAAATAAATAAAATCAGAGATGAGTGGGGGACATTAAATAGAAAGGATTCTAAGAAGATATTGTGAAAAACTGTATGCCAAAAAATTAGACAACCCAGATGAAATGAACAAATTCCTAGAAATCCACAAACAACTGACTCAACAAATCAATCACAAGTAAAGAGATTGATTCAGTTATCAAAAATCTCCCAATAAAAAAAAGTCCAGGTCCAGCTGGTTTCACAGGTGAATTATACCAAGAATTTCAAGAAGAATTAATAGCAATCATGCTTAACCTCTTCCAAAAAATTGAAAAGGAGGGAAAATACCCAACTTGTTTTATGCAGCCAACATCACCCTAATACCAAAACCAGATAAAAATACTACAAAAATAGAAAACTATAAACCAATCTCTCTAACAAATATAGATGCAAACATTTTCAACAAAATACTTGAAAATCAAATCCAACAGCATATTAAAAGAATCATACACCACTATTTAAAAGGTTGTATTCCTGGTATGCAAAGGTGGTTCAACACAAGAATATCAATTAGCATAATATACCACATCAACTAATTGAAGAAAAGAAAAACTACTGATCATCTCGATTGAGATAGAAAAGGCATTTGACAAAATCCAACATCCTTTATTGATAAAAACACTTTGAAAGATAGAAATAGAAGGAAAATTCCTTAATATGATACAGGACATATATGAAAAACCCACAGCCAACATCATACTCAGTGAGGAAAGTTTGAAAGCTTTCCCTCTAAGATTAGGAACAAGACAGGGATGCTGAGAAACCACTGTTACTGAACATTGTGCTAGAAGTTCAAACTAGAACAAATAGGCAAGAAAAAGAAATAAAAGACATCTAAATTGGAATGATGTCTGTCTATTCACAGATGACATGATCCTATATTTAGAAAACTCAAAAATATCTATGACAAAACTACTAAAGCAGGGGTTCTTAACAAGGGGTCTGTGAGTTGAATTGAAATTTTAAAAATCCACATTATTCTCTTGAGGACATGTTGGTGTGGGTGTGATATATTTATTAAATAATATAATATATGGTGTAGACTTAGTAAGGGGTCTGTGTTTTTCACCTGACTGGCAAAGAGGTCTGTGGAACAAAAAAGGTTAAGAACCCCTGTACTAAAACAAATAAATGACTTCAGCAAAGTGGCAGGATACAAGATCAACATGCAAAAATCAGTAGTGTTTTTATACACTAGTAATGAACATTCTGAGGTGGAAATCAAGAAAAAAAATTCCACTTAACAATAGCAACAAAATGAATACATATCTAGGAATCATTTAACCAGGGATATAAAGTGCATGGACTCAGAAAACTACAAAACAGTGCTAAAAAACAAATGAAGACATTCTGTGTTTATGGATTGAAAGACTAAATATTGTTAAGATATCAATTCTACCGAAATTGATTTAGAGATCCAATGCAATCCCAATCAACATCACAACCTCCTGCTTTACGAAATAGAAAAGTCAATTACCAAATTTATTTGGAAAAGTAAGTGGCCCAAATGGCCATAAATGTCCTAAAAAAGAGTGAAGTAGGAGATGTCTACTTCCTGAACTTAAATCATATTACAAAGCTACAGTGGCCAAAAAGCATTGTGTTGTCATAAAGATAGACATATTGAGCAATGGAATCGAAGTAAGAACTCAGAAATAGACCCTTACCTCTAGGGTCAACTGATTTTTGACAAGCCTATCAAATCCACTTTACTGGAACAGAACAATCTCTTTAACAAATGGTGATGGGAGAACTGGATATTCATAATTAAAGAATGAAAGAAGACCCTTATCTCACTCCCTATAGAAGAATCACCTCAAATGCATCAAATACCTAAATATAAAAGCCAAGACTATAAAACTCCTAGAAGATAATGTAGGAACACATCTTCAAGATTTGGTGGTAAGAGATGGGTTCTTAGACCTCACACCCAAAGCACGAACAAAAGAAAAAGAAAAAATAGATAAATGTGATCTCCTCAAAATTAAACACTTTTGCACCTCAAAGAACTTTGTCAAGAGGGAGAAAAGGAAGCTTACTCAATGGGAGAAAGTATTTGGAAATCAATTTTCTGACAAGTGTTTAATATCCATGATACATAAAGAGATCCCACAACTCAACAATTAAAAGTCAAACGACCTTATATAAAAAATGAGCAAAATCCTTGAATAGACATTTTTTCAAAGAAATACAAATGGCAAAAAAAAAGTACATGGAAAAATGTTCCACATCACTAGCTATTATGGAAATGCAAATCAAAACTACAATGAGATATCATTTCATGGCAATTAGAATGACTACTATTGAATAAACAGAAACTACACGTTTTGGATAAGATATGGAAAAATACATATTCTTATTCATTGTTGATGGGATTGTGGAATGGTACAGCTGCTGTGGAAGATTCTTTGGCAGTTCCTAAGGAAGTTAAATATGGATCTGCCCTGTGACCCAGCAATACCACTACTAGGTATATACCCAGAAGAACTGAGGTCATGCTGATGTTCACAGCAGCATTATTCACAATTGCCAAAGATGGGAAAAATCCACGTGTTCATCAAGTGATGCATGGATAAACAAATTGTGTCAGACATACACAATGGGATATTATTCAGCTATAAGAAGAAATGAAGTCATGAAGCATAGAACAATGTGGATGAACCTGGAGAACATTATGTTGAGTAAAGCAAGCCAGACACAAAAGGAAAAATAGTGTATGGTTTCGCTATATGAACTAAATATAATGAGCAAACTCATGGAGTTAATAGCTAGAATATAGGTCACCTGAAGATAGAATGAGGGTAGAGAATAGAAAGTTGAGGCTTAGTCTGTGCAGAACTGGTGAAAAGTTGTTTGTAAATGTTTGGAAATGGATAGAAATTTTGAAAGTACATTATAATGTTTACAAGTAGCAGAACTAATATTTGGGTATGATAGTGATTGAAAGGGAAAGTCAGAGTCAAGTGTATCACTAGAAGGAAAGCTAAAAAATGGAACAGGGATTATATGGCATGGGGAACCCTGATATGGAAAATGAGTATGATTAATGGTTCATATATAAGTATGTTTTTCTCTGATACAGAACAAATGTATGGAAATGTTACATGTTAATAATAGGGTGATATTTGGGGAAAATACAACCAAAGCAAACTGGGGACTGTAGAGTAGAGCAATATAGTCTTATTCTTCCATCACTGGTAAAAAGGAAGTATGCTAAGTGAAAGAAACCAGACAAAAAGTACTGAATATTGTTTGACTTCATCTATAAAAAATGTAAATACAAATAAATTTATAGATACTGAAATAGATTGGCAGTTATGTATGGCAAGGGGATGACAGTGGGATTGCGAGGTGACTACCAAGAGGTAGGGAGGTTTTCTTTTTGGAATAATGGAAATTCTCTAATATTGCTTATAGTGATGAATGCACAACTCTGTGACTACAAATGTCATTGATTGTACCCTTTACATGGATTGTATGGTTTATGAATACATTTCAAAAAAACTGATAAAAAATCCTAATAGAAATTCAAAAGAAAAAGTGGGCCTTACTATTGCATGCAAATATACACATGTATTTATATGTATCTTTTTATGTATATATATGTATATTAAATAAAAGCTAGTGAGAGAAATAAGGTCTTATGTTTGTATGTGAACAAGGGGAACTGATTAGGAAACTCTCCAGTTAGGCAAAGGAGGCTTTGCACTTACTTGCCCCATTCAGAATACATACACCTATATCGAAAAACATTTGGAACATTTGTGTTGTATACTGGGCTTCTATGCTTCCTTTCCCTGTACTAATGTGGTAAAGTAGCTCATTCTTTGTCAGTTTTACTGAAGAACATGATGACGGACTGAAAAAAGATTTGAAGAGAAAGTTAACGAGAAATCACATAAAACAAGCTCTTAATAGTATATAAAAACAGAATTTGATTAAATGAATAGTGGTCATTTATCTGTGCAATACACTATATATTGTAATATGTTCTATTTTTAATGTTTAAATATTTACCCTAGTACAACATAAGTGCAATTCCTTTCTACACCATGTGATAGAAAACTTTTCATTTTAGTTAACAGCCTATATCAACATTTTCTTTTGCATGGACAGCAAAAAGCCACTAACAGACCAATTTAAAGATTCATTTTTGGTAAGAGTATTTTATAGGAAAGGAGAATTTTTCAATAGTCATCATTAAAAAATCTACAAAAAGATATGAATGTATTTTTTAAGATATTTAGTTTGTCTGATAATCACTTGAGTATCAATTGAGTGGGTGAAGACTTTCCTAAAACAAGTTATATTCCAATTTAAATTCATTATATTTCTGCTTAAACATTTTATCATAAAAGTTCATCTCTCGGCTGGAGAAGATGATGAATTATATCATGCAAAAAGGTTCTGTCCAAGATCAGGTTTGAAATAGTCTTTCTTTTCATTGGGCTATTGTGAAAAGTCATGTCTTACACAGATGATGGGATATTTGATATTTGAACTCGTCTTCAATAGGTCTTTAATATTTACTACAACATGCTAAATTCATCAAAAAGACTATTTTGGGGGATTTTATTCTGTGAAGAAATATTTCTACTCCTACAAAAATGCAATGATTAATATTTAATTTTTGAACAAAATCTGGGTAAGAAAAATAACCAAAATAATTCTATAAGTACTGTCCCGATAATTAAAAACTAATTCAATATCAGAGTGCTTTCTTAAGTATTTAAACTAATTGCTATTATACATTTTTGGCCCTTCTAACACAAAAATTTAAGTATATGTGCTGGAAACCTTATCCAGCAAAAAGAAAGGGGAGGTCCTTTAGGAGATATGTATCAACTATCAGAAGGCAGTTCCAGAATTTGAGGACATCTTGCTATTCTTTTATATGAAAAAAGAGATACTCCATTATTGATGAAATTTTCAATTATATCTAATCTAGATTTCATAGTGAAATGGTTGTTTTGATGAAATAATAATACAGAGAAACCAAAGAAGAGTGTATTAAAATATTTATTTTTGCTTTAAAGTTCAGCTCATTATTTCAGTAAAAATATACACAAAAACACATGAAAACTAACTATGTGAACAGAAGAGCATGAAATGTTGAAATTTGTGTGTGCGTGTTGAATATCATATTAAATTGAAAATTTAGAAGACTGGTTTATAATGAAAAGAAATCTCCAAACAATACATTTGAAGGGAAGTAATCTTCTTGTGTTCTGCAATTAATGAGCTTTTTAAATAAGAATATTTATATGGACTATCTTTAACATAGGACACACTTGTGCATACCCTTTATATGGTGCTTATTACATGTTTATTTAATTCATAATTGTTTTATCTCACAGTCACTGAACTCTCAGGCAGTACTTATTGGTGCCCCAAATATAATGAGAAGTGACCAAAACAGTTCAGTATAATTCGAGACACGTAGTATAACATCAGAAAATATTGTAAAGAGTTTAGGGACTAATAAAGTATTCATTAAGTTGACCTGTACTGATCATTCTGACTATTGTGTTGGCACCATATCCATATAAACTTAAATCGCTAAATGACAATGCATGTAATTAAAATATTACAATTCGACAATCTTGTTAAATAGGTCAAAGTATAAAGATGGAATGCATGTTTATCAGTCGTAAGAAGGGCAAAAAGTCATCAGATCAATTTCTTTAACACCATTCAAGGAGTAAACCTGATACTTAAAAGATCCACAAAATGTACTACAGATAATATAAACAAATGCAGATAATTGTAATGATTCATTCTTAATCTATAAAAGGTGTTTAGGATGATTCTAATTTATCAGGCAATCTTGTACAAATTAGAAATAGATGCAAAATGGATACACTTTCTAAGGTTGGTTTAGTTCAGAGTGAGGGCACAAATCTTGTCAAACTGAGCTGACAGTCAAACCGCTTTACAAAATCCTTGTAGAATCACTGTGAAAAATCAGTGCCGGTTGTTGTTGGATAATGTTGGCACAATCTTGTTCTGTGTAAAATAAAATATCTTTCTCCACTGTGAAATTATAAACTCTCCAAATCAAGGATTAAGGAGAGTAGAAAGTAATTACTTGCCAAATGAAAAATGTGCTGTAATATTTTCTAATGAGCATCCTATTTTTAAACTGAAAAAAAATGTTTTTATTTGTAGCATTTCACAGTTTACTTAAGAATTCATAATCATTATTCTATATAATCCTACAACAAGCCTATGATGTAGGCAAATTGGATCTGATTATTTCACTTTTAAAAAGTCACACAGCTGTTACACACAAAAACCAAATCTGTATACCAAGACTTTTTTGAATACCAGTCAGGTGTGCCTCCATTTCTGGCAAGTTGCCACGAAAATCTGCTACCATTAAAACAATGGTTTTATGTAGAAAACGTCTCAAAAGTGAATGTAGAGGCAGTTTGTAAGTTCAAGAGATGCTTCGTTTTTGATATCTAAATTCAGACTTGATTATTTCCTCCTTCCTGAAAAATCTCTGAAACAGTTGTAAATGACTAATGACTTGGGAAAAAAGTAATTTACCTCCTAATTTTTAATTGATAAATAGTAATCCTTGACGGATTTATTCCCAAAACAGCATTTTTGTAGTTGCATTTACTTGAGAATTTAGCAAATAAAAAATGCTGACCTGAAATAGAGGTGAGTTACCTTTTATATTCCTGCATAAAGCATTAAACTGTCACACAGAATAGGCCAAAATTTGGCCTTCTTTTTCCTCTGATGCAAGACTCTTGAAGTCAAAGATCTACCCATATTATTATTGCTCTTCTACCATTAAAAGAGTGCCTGGCATATAGAAGAGCCCAAATAAAATTTTGCTTAATTTCACTGAAATTCCTCTCCATGCCCCAAGGGGATGGAAAGGAAGGAAAAGAAAAGATCAAACAGGGGGTATTTAGTGGTCATGGGAAATGTTTTTCATTACCTTACAGTAATGGACACAGGACATGGTATATATCATCAAAAATTATTAAACTGTACCGTCTAAATTGTAAACTATACTGTAAACTATTGACAATGTTTAGTAGCTATGTTTCACTATCTGTATAACAGTTATTACAATGCTACCACCCACATAAAAAAAGGTTTTAATATGGGGTGAGGAAAGGGGGAGGAGGTTGGGTATATGAGAGTCTCTACTATTCTGTGTGTAAATTGCAGCCATTTAAAAAATTTTAGCCAAAGTTTTTATACACATTTTAAGCCTTCACTCTTATTCATAGATGAAAATGGTCTTAATGACGTTTGTTACTTTATGCTTAATTTTCCTTAAATTGAGAAGTACAGATAGTACAATTAACTGAGAGAAAGAAAAAATAAAAACATCTCTTTATGTAAAAATGTGTCAATTTGAACCTTAATTTTCAGTTGCTTGTTTTCAGTCAAATATATTTACACTTATACTTTATTTAAACTTCACTAAACTTTTGCAAACATTACCTCAAGTCACTGATGAAATACATTTTTAACTTGGCCATTGATGTGGATTTCAGGAATTGATTGGTTCAAAGTATTTCTTAAGTAACCTGCCTTCTCTCACTGCCTTCAATCATAGCAAGAACACTGCACATGAAATTAAAGGAACCAACAGGTGGTGTCCAAGGCACTCAGTAAGAAAGTGTTCATGTATGAACATGTGTATGCATCATTCATGTACATGCTTATTTGAGAATTTGTTCATGTTTGTATATGTGTTCTTGTTTGTGTATGTGTACATATATAAACCATAATCCACACAATTTATGGATAGGATCATGTCTTCAACAAAGACATGTTCAAGTCCTAATTCTCTGTCCTGGGGATGTGAACTCATTTGTAAGTAGGAACTTCAGAAGTTCTATTAATTAAGATGAGGTCAAACTGAATAAGGACAGGCCTCAGTCCAGTAGGACTTCAATCCTTATAAACAAAGGAAAGATGCCCACAGTGAGTGAGAAAGAGACAACTATGTGACAGAGATGAAGAATGAGCTATGGACTGCCAGCAAGCAAGCCAGAATAGAACAAACTTTGAAGAATGTGTGATCCTGTTGACAGCTTGATTTCGGGCTTCTAGCCTCCAATACTGTAATTCAATAAATTCCTGTTGGTTAAGTCTGTAGTATTCATTACAGCAGCCCTGGCAAACTAAGCCTCTATTCATAACCAGCCTTTTGGCAGTTAATTCTATCTGGAGATTATATATAAATTAGCGAGGCTAACTGTATTAGTCAACCAAAAGGTTGCTGATGCAAAGTATCAGAAATCTGTTGGCTTATATAAAGAGCATTTATTTGGGGTAGAAGCTTACAGTTACAAGGCCCTAAAGAGTACAATTCAAGGTTGCTTTCTCACCAAAGTCTGTTGCTTCATGGTGAAGCAAGATGGTGGGGGATCTCTGCCTAGTTTCTCAGGCCTTCCTCTTAAGGCTCTACGACCCAGCTTCTTCATATCTCAGCTGTAGGCTGGCATAGGGCTCATGTCTTAGGGTTTCCTAAATTAGCTGCAAACTATCAGGCAAATGGCTCATCTCTCCCCAGGGCCATAATATCAAAGCTGACAAAGTTCTCTCTCTTCCCTAGTCTATGGAGCTCTCTCTTCTTTTTGTGTGTCTTCTTGAATGAGTGCCTGTTTATATCAGCCCACCAATGGGGTGGGGACTCAACCCTGAGTCACACCCTACTGATGTGGTCAAATCAAACGCTAATTTTAACATAATTTAATCAAAAACCATCTCAGCTGAATCTGTACAATCAAAGGGTATCACAGCCAGAGGAACAGGTCAGTTTACAAACATAATTTTCTATTTTTTGAGGATTCATAAATAATTTCAAACTACCACACTAATCTACATAAGAAAACTATAAGGACATTCAAAAGATACAATGAAAATTAATTTATTCTGCATATAGAAATAGACAATTACATACACATGGGTACAGTCCCTCCACAATGCCCACTCATTCTTGATACCACAGCATTGGTATTATTTATCTGACAGGGAATTCTCTCCTATCTCATTCTGGCTTATTCAAATTCTACTCATCCATCAAGTTGCAACAAATATATCTTCTCTTTCACAGAATCTTAGATGAAAATGAGAGCTCACACTCATCCTTTATGTCATTTATAGATATTACCATACAACTAACATTTACTTTCTAAATTTTTGCATACATGTTCGTTTTTATCTCATGCATAAGTTAAAGTTCTTGACTGCAAGCAACTGTAACAGCTCTAGATAACTTCAGTAGAAAAGTAATCAACAGGATCAGTGAAGGTACAGAATCAGGCTTGGGATATTGGCAGAAACTAAGGGAGCTAAGAAAGAGTCCAATTCCACAACAGTGAATAAGACCCGCTCTCTGTCTCCACTGCCACAAATAATGCCTTAACTTCCCTATACATTTTCTTCAGTCCCTCAAGATTCACTGTCTCAGCATGCAACGTTGGTTATTCTCAACAATCAGAAGAGGGACTATCTAGCTCTCACAGCTTCAATATGGTGGGCAGTGGAACTTTGACTTCCAACAAGACAGTCTATAGGGACTTCTCTCAAGTGGTAAAAATGTTTAGATTTGTGGAAGTTAAAAAGCCTAGAAATAGTTACCATGTTTTCTTATATGTAATATAAACTCATTGAGATTACAAATCAATTTACTTATCATTTTTGCGTTCCTCACTCTGCCTAAAACATTGCTGGTTATTTATTGCATTTTAATATTTGCTGGCAGATTGGTGAGTAGGGTAAGCACAAGACAACCTCTTTCAGGACCGATTTTCATGTTTCTAAAGCATAATCCAAATAACTATTCTTATGTCACTAGGACTTCCATAATCAGACAATACAGCGTATGCTACAAATTAGCTTTAATCATTGAAATCTATCTGCAAACATATATATTGAGTGCATAACTCCATAACATGTGTTTAGGGAATCTGAAGGAAGTATATGACAGTCCATAATCAAAACACTCATAGTAATGATACAGAGATGAAATTTCCTTATGGAAAACAACTTAGAAAATTAGTCCAAGCCTGCAACAAGCAAGTACAAATGGTATATAGACGCTCTTGCATAGGTACTAAGAAAGAGTACCTAAAAGATTAATATGAACTGTGTTGACTTCAAGATCATGAGTATAATTTGATTTATACTGCCTGAACATAAGGTCCAAAAACATTCTCAAAATAAATATCTGATTAATTAATAACAATCTCGTGAAGCAGTTTGACTTATATAACATTAATAAAAGATCTCCATGCTGTTTGGTTGAAATAGGTTTTATAATATCAATTGACATCCTTTAATCAAATGTGTTGTCAATTAAAAAAAAAAATTCAGGCAATAGACCCATAATATATTCATGTCCTTGAAAAAATTCAATGAGTTTAGCATTTTGAAATTGACAGATTTAGCTCATTAATTTGGATGTCTGTGAGCCTATCCCATGAAAGATTTTGCTTCATAATGTGTGATCATTGCATTATTTCTGATAAAATCATTTGTGGAAAACAGAGAGAAAAAAAAACTTTTACTGAATGAGAAATTATTTGGTCTTTCCATTACTTCATTGAAAAAAAGAAAATAAAAAAAAAAGAAAAGCTTCCTGGCAGTTTGAATAAAGATTTAAAGGTTTGTGGGTTTTTTTTTCAAATTTTTCTAAAATTATCATGTTGGAGATTTCTCAAGAAAGTTGATGTTTTGATTCTGTGGTATAGGGCGTAACAGTGACAAAGACACTCTCTCATTTCTATTATGATTCTGACAATGTCATCTTGACTGCCAAAGAAGGGTTAGCAAACTTAAGATCATTGTAGAGTCACCAGATTGCCTCTTGAACCACATCGACCATTATGTCCAATTTGAATATATTACAATTAAAAATTTATGAAATATTTATCTTCAATATTAAGATCAATACAATTTTTCAAAAATTGTCACATATTACATTTATCAATTAAGTCTATGTTTTCTTATCTGATAAATTTGTTGTTGTCTTCATCAGTACTTAGTTGCATTTAATTTAAAGTCAGTAGTTGTGTTTTGTTTTCTTCTCCATCTCCATAATCAGAACTTAGGATAAAAATGGGAATTGAGAGAAGACTAATCAATATTCTCTAAAACATCTAAATTAATATTAATTTATATTCTCAATACTGATTCAAACAAAACATTTTAATATTGAAGGATTTTTTTACATATGCCACCCAAAAGCTTCTTTTTAAAATGTCTCCATAGAAAACAGATTGAATGCTCACATTAGGATTATTCTAGAAGGGATTAACAAAGAGGGTATTTATAAACAATTGTGCAGGATATACTGTAGGGAAACCATCAGGGATAGTACAGGACCCCAGAACCAGTAAAGTGGTTGCTGCCCCAATGGCTAAGCCTGAGTTGTAGAGGACAACACAGTTGAAAGCAAGAACTGTGTTGAGAGGAGCTGTTACCTTCCTTCAAATGATTCCGCTAGCCTGAGACAACCCTATAGCTCCAGGTCCCGTTCCTCCCTCCCTCCAATCTCTTCTTTAGGTTGTCAAACCCAATTGGAGCTCTTGATATTGTCCACTCAAGTCAGCCTTCTAGGAGCAAAGAACAGGACAGAAGATAGTGAAAGCTGACATGGAAGGGCAAATGGGACGAATCCAGCCTGAAGACAATTACTGAGTTTCTACCAAGATTTTTTAGTCTATTATCTGGCAAACAAACATGCTGCTAGGATTTTGGTGAGGAAAGAACCCATTTTACACGGATCCATGACAACCTCCAATACCATATTTTACCATGTTATAAGAAAACAGTAAGATTAGTAGACATTAAGAGATTAATGATGAACCAATCAATTGTCATTTTTTTTAATCAATGCATAGAAATAAGAGCTTATTCACCTGTATAATTCCTAGGAGTCTGACAAATTTTTAAAGATATTTGTCAAAACCTCTTTCATGGAAAAAAATTTTAAATGTAGTTAAACCATGTTTCATTATTCTAAATTATTAACATTTATTCACTCATTTAGTCATCAATCAAGAAACATTTAATATAAGTCTACTATATATTGAGTACCACGAGCCCATAGCTTTTGGGTGTTCAGTATAGTCAATAGACTATAATGAAATGCAAACTTCTATGAAAAAATTAAGGTCATTTAAAATATACTGATTTAGTTAATCCTTCTAAGTAGAAGTTCTTTCAAGTCATTTACTGTTCAGAGGAAAGTATGCAATTTTCTTTCTCTGTGTTTTTTGCTGATTTGATCTCAGCTGAAAATTGGCATTTCAAGGATCAGCCATGTGAATGGCTTTACATTTTTAATATGTTGAGTTATTTGGTCTGCATAACTTCAGAAGTTTGGACTATCTGTGAAATTGCAAATTTCTCAAGGTCAGAAATCATATTCTCTATTTCAGTTGCAATTTTATGCATCCTTATTAAGGACTACAAACACAGCAGTTATTCAGTTGCATGTCTCAAATTCAAGTTCAGCATTTTACTGATTCATGTGTGACAGTGATTGAATGGAGTTATGTCCTATTTTTTGCATATTTAATAATATCAAGCACACCATAGCCAAAATGTTTCTTTATGATTACATCTACCCCTTTAAATAAAATTCAAACTTTCACTTCATATAGACTTCTACTAGAGAGTCATTGCTGTTAAATTAAATTAGTCAAGTCCATATTTTTACAAATTTAATGGCTGGAAATTTTCCCGACAACAGCTTTAACCAAGTGTACACTATGAACCATAGTTAGTGGTAATAGTTGGATAATGTTCTTTCATAATCTGTAACAAATGTTTCACAACAATGTAAGGTATTTGTGGACGGGTGATGTATGGGGATTCTGCACATTATGCATGATTGTTTTGTAAGCTCACAACTTCTCTAATAAAAATACATACATACATACATACATACATACATAAAAATAACAATATGGTTGAATTGTCGGGAGTCTTAAGGCTTTATTTACTATTGCATTTAGAACAGAGATTGAGCTGAACACTGTACTCTCACAATTGGGGTCTGGAAGGAAAAGCTGCAGTGAAATTCTGGGAATGCATCTCAAAACATATGAGCCAAACTAAGACCATAGGACGTTTCTTGTTAGAGGTCACCAGTCTTACTTTCAAAGATCAGACATTTCCCATATAATGAAGCTCAATTTATCATTTTTTCTTTATTTAATGGATCTTGTTTTTGCTTTTGTGTCTATAAAATCTTTGCCTAACCCAAGGTCACAACGATTTTCTCCACCAATTTCTTTCAGATGTCATACATTTAGGTCAATGTTCCATTTTGAGTTAATTTTTGTATGTGACACAGAATATAGAGAGATCAAAGTTCTTTTTTCTTATATGGATAGCCAATTGTTTCGGTAACATTTGTTCAAAAACCTATCCTTACTCCACTGAATTTTGTTTACATCTTGTTGAAAATCAGTTGTCCATATTTGTGTGGAACTATTTCTAGACCTTCTATTCTATTGCATTGACCTGTTTATCTCTCTTCAAGCCAAATGTCTTGATGACTATAGCTTTAAGTCTTGCAATCAGAGAGATTTAGTCCTCCAACTCTGTTTAGTTTTCAAAATTATTTTGGCTAGTTTAGTTAATTCACATTTCTATATGAACTTTAGATTCAGCTTTCCAGTTCCTACAAAAAGTCTGCTTGATTTTATTTTGGGATTGTGTTGAATCCATGAATCAATTTGGAGAGAAGTAACATCTTAACGATCACTTTTGAGGGATCTTTACAATTTATTCTTCCATTTTCTGATGGTCCCTCATGTATTTATTCAACATTTATTTAATGAACATCTTGCATATGCTAGGTGCTGTTCATGCAAGCCGGATGAACAAAACATGCCAGTGAACAAAAGAGGCTTACTTTCCACCTAGGAAGGCAAGGATGAGTGTGAGGGTGAGAACCAATGTTAAACTTGATAATAAGAAAATTATATAGTATATTAGAAAGTGATAGGTGCTGGAGTGAAAATAAAAAAAAAATGACAAGTAAGGTGGAGAGAAATTGTCGGGGTATAGATTTGGGCATGGGTTGGAATTGCAAAGGGTGCTCAGGGAAACTTCATGAAGAAAGTGCTCTTTGGGCAAAAAGTTGAAGGAGGTGATGGAATTAACCATGGAGTTATCTGTATGAAGAGCATTCAGAGTAGATAGGAAAGCCAGTGCTTGGTGAGAGTATGCAGGAGTGTTAGAAGTATAGAAAGAATTCTGTGGCTGAAGCAGTAAGGTCAGAGAGAAAAGGGGCATCCCCTCCAGACCATGTACGGCACTACAGGTCACTTAAGGATTTCAGCTTTTACTGAGGGAAATTAGGGCATGGCGGTCATTGCAAAGGAAAAACACAATAATGCCAAGGAAAAAATAATTTGAGGAACATCCCACAAGAAGTAGAGCAAGACTTAGTGAGTGACAGGGTGGGGATGTTTAGGAAGAATAAAAAGAAAAGTAAAGATACAAGATAGTTTCATGTGAAGTTTTTATAATATATACATATATATATATAATCAGCAAGGAATATAATTCCAGATGAAGTTAAGCTTTAAAATCCAGGGTACAAATCCAATGAGATGCAGAACATTAATATGCCTGAAATCTTATTCAGATTCTAGCTATTATTCTAGCCACCTTCATACTGTACTTAGGAAATAGAAGGAGAAACAAAAGGGTGAATAATAAAGTGCTGGTGTGCAGAATAGCTAGTTCATCAGCACTGAAGTTCTGCTTATTTGTATTCAGATTTGCTAAACTAGTTATGTGAAAAGAATCAATGAACAACAGATAAGTGCTATCTAATGAACTAAAGCGAGGCAAGCACAGTTAAAGAAATGTCAGTAACTCATTGGGGCGCGACCTGAAACAACATATTACACTTTGGAAAAGACCGAGGCTGCAGCTAAGAGAGTTGGCGTTGGGAGGCAATCATCCACAGATTTAATTCATTTTAGAAAAATCTTTGAGTTTTGCTAAGAGACAAAGAAATAATGTTACTCTTAAAAATAGGCCATGTAACTGAAAGCCTAAGACTGTAATCACAGAAAATAATCTATGGGCATAGCAATTTTGGAAGTGACTCTGGGTTAATGACAGTGGCAGGACCATTAGCCCATCAGCATGGCTAAGCGGGAGTGTTTCACAGAATAAACTTAAAGTATGAAAGACCTCAAATTCCTATGTTATACTCTTACAGCTAGTTTTCCCTATTACCAACAAATATGTCATTCCAAGAGACAAATAAGTAACATTTCAATGTGAGGAACTCTAAAGTAAATGAATACTAAAGTATGGATGTGTTTTTTTCTCCTTCTCATAAAATGTAAAGTTGAGACAATTTTCCATGTGAAACATAATCAGTACAATTTTAACCATTTTGGCATTTATATTTATGATGCTCAAATTTGCTAGTGGTATATCCTGATTGTCACTAAGCCATCATACTTTTCTCAGTTAGGAAGTTTTTACTGCTGTGTGTTGGTCTCCAAGTCAAGAGTAAAGTCTACTGGTGTTCTTGGACAGAGTATAAGTTCCCAGTTTCAGAGTTTTTTTTTTTTTAAGTTGGGTTTAAAAGACAAAATTATTGCTTTATTTTGTTTTATGCAGATTTAGAATTATTAGAGCCACCCTGAATGGATTGTGGAACCATTGTTTGCATGCTTTTTTTCTGAGCACTATAGCTTCATTTGTACACAGGCTAAAAATAAAACCAATCTATAAACAATTATCCATATCTAATTTATGAATTTTCTTCCTACATAGTTGGAAAACATATTTTTAAAGTGTGTTTATAATATACCCAGTATACAAAGAATAATACCCTTGGGTAGCTTTTTTTTTAAATATATATTTTATTTATTTTTAAAAGATACTTAGATTACATAAATTGTTACATAAAAAAATATAAGGGATTCCCATATGCCCCACTCCCCAGATCTCCCACTTTTCCCCACGTTAACAACTTCCTTCATTATATTACTTGATTTGGAGACCAATACACAGCAGTAAATTTATACAGTCCCATCAGTTTTTAGCTTTCCTTTAGTAATATACATTACTTTAGACTTTCCCTTTCAACCACTGTCATACCCATATAATAGCTCTGCTAGTTAAAAACACCATGATGTACTTTCACCATTTCTATTCATTTCCAAAGATTTATAAACAACCTTTTTACCAATTCTGCACAGATTTACACTCAGCTTTCCGTTCTGTACCCACATTCTATTTTCTGGTGGCCTATATTCTAATTATTAACTCCATAAGTTTATATTATATATTTAGCTCATAATAGCACAAAATACAGTATATTTCCTTTAGTGTCTGGCTTGCTTCACTCAACATAATGTCCTCCAGGTTCATCCATGTTGTCCTATACTTCATGGCTTCATTTCTTCTTACACCTGCATAATAGTCCATCATGTGTATACACCACAATTTGTTTATCCATTCGTCAGTTGGTGGATACCTGTGTTGTTTCCAACTCTTGGCAATCGTGAGTAATGTCACTATGAACATTGGTGTGCAGATGTCTGTCTCATTTCTTCTGGTTATATACCTAGTAATAGTATTGCCAAGTCACAGGGCAAATCTATATTCAACTTCCTTAAGAGCTGCCAGTCCTCCACAGTGACTGTACCAGTCTACATTCCCACCAACAGCGAATAAGCATTCCTATCTCTCCATATCTGCTCAAATATTTACAGTTTTCTGACTTTTTAATAGTGGCCAGTCTAATAGGTGTGAAATGATATTTCATTGTAGTTTTGATTTGCATTTCCCTAATTGCTAGTGATGTTGAACATTTTTTCATGAGTTTCTTCACCAATTATATTTCTTCTTTGGACAGTTGTCTTTTTAAGTCTTCTGCCTGTTTTTTAATCGGATAGTTTATCTTTTTATTGTTGAGTTGTATGATCTCTTTTTATATCATGGATATTAAACCCTTATTGGATATAACAGATTTTTTAGTGCAGGTAATATTGAAGTACTAAAACAGAAGTTAGAATTGTAGAAGAACAGAGAGTCCTTATCAATCATTGGTGATAAAAAGGATGCTTTTGGAGTAGATGATATTGCAGCTTATGAAAGTTGTCACAGAAACCTTAAATATTTGAAAAGAATGTTTTAAATTTTATTTTTCATCAAAAGAAAATCCTTGTATAGAAAATTCATGGATCCAGAATCCATTTATTTCATTTAAAGGTGATTTAAACTTAAATATTGTTTTAAAGAATAAATTGTTGGAAATGACTTCTGATAAAGGGCTTTACATAAATTTTGAAAATACAGTGTATTGGTCTGCCAAAGGGGTGTTGATGTAAAGTACCAGAAATCTGTTGGCTTCTATAAAGGGTATTTATTCGGGATAAAAGCTTACAGTTACAAGGCCCTAAAGAGTCCAACTCAAGTTTGCTTTCTCACCAAATTAGTTGCCACATGTTGAAACAAGATGGTTGCGGATCTCTGCAATGATAGTTTCCCCTCTGGATTTCCTCTCTCTCAGCTGCAGGCTGGCATAGGGCTTGTCTCTCTGGGCTTCTTCTCTCTCCTGGCATAGAGTTAGTTTCTCTCCGGGTCTTCTATATTTTCTTTGACCAAGGTCAGTTGCAAACTATCAGGCTAATGGTTCATCTCTCCCCAGGGCTCCAGGATCAAAAATGACAGAGCTTTCTCTCTTTCCACATATCTTCTTGAGTGAATGTCTGTTTACATATACCCACCAGGGGGGTGGGGACTCAACCTGAGTCATGACTTACTGATGTAGTTGAATCAAAGTCCTAATTTTTTTTTTTTTTGAGGCGAAGCCAACACTCAACCACTGAGCCACATCAACTCCCTTGAGTTGTTTTTTTCATTTTTTTCTGTTGTTTTGCATTTTTGTTTTTAGGAGGCATCAGGGATTGAACTCCAGACCTCCTGGTGGGAGGTGGGCGCCCAACCACTTAAGCCACATCTGTTCCCCAGCCCTAATTTTAACAGATAACTTAATCAAGGGCTACTCACCTGAATCCAATATAACCAAAGGGGATCACATCCAGATTAGTTTACAACATAATCTCCCTCTTTTTGGGATTCACAAAAATAATCTCAAACTGTCACATAAAATATCACTTGCTCCATTTTGGATAAAAAATAACAAATATTTTGAACTTGCTTAAATTGCTTTAAAATCTCTTCTTCCATTCTTATCAACATACCACAGTGAGATAATTTCTCTATTATGAGTGCTATTAAGACAATACAAAGAAAACTTTGCAGTATATGATTTACAAAGCAAAAAGTAAGTACTTTGTCACATTTAAAACTTGAAATATTGTTACACAGGATTTTCATTCAAAGTGTTCCTCTAGGCATTTTGCAGGGTGAGTTGCTATATTCTTTATAAATTTTTATTTAGTTGCAATTGTGGAACAAAAGGAATTACAAGTGTAATAGTGATCTTCTATATTAATCACCAACAAGCATATTTTAGATTAAAAATTTATAGGGTTTCTGCAATTCTCACCTTTTTTCTTATGTGTTCTTGCATTAATTATATTTGTTAAAATGTAATTTATGTGAATTGAATCTAATAATAAATAAATGGAGCTAATACTTTGTATGTTTTAAGTTTATTTTATTTTTGTAGATATTCTTTTTATTTTATTTTATAAAAATTATCTGCAACAATTGTAAATTAAAATACTGGCATGCCACAGAAATTTCAAAAGCACTGATTAATGCCTAAAATCTTACTTTATTACCAAAAATAAAATTAATTTTTCCCTCCATGCTAAAGTTTCTGGGTACAAAGAGAGAAAATTTACTGGCACTTGCCATTTCCAAGACTCATTTCTACAGTCCAGGATTTTATATATGTAAAAATAGCAATTCTGTTTTTGGCTACTATGAATAAAGCTTCTATGAATATTCATGCACAGATTTTTGTGTGAACAAAAGTTTTTGTTTCTCTGGGATAAATGCCCAAGAGTGCAATTGCTAGGTCATATGATAATTGCGTGTTAAGTGTTTTAAGAAACTGACAAACTGTTTTCCAGAGTGGCTGTACCATTTTAAGTTTCCACCAGCAATATATGACCGATCCATATTCTCTGCATCCTTGCCAGCATTTGGTGCTGTAACTATTTTTCATTTTCCTCATTCTGAATGATTGTAACGATACCACATTGTGGATTTGATTAACATTTTCCTAATAGCTAATGGTAGTGAAAATATTTTAATGTGACTCTTTTCCATTTGTATATTCTCCTTGATGAAATGTCTGTTCATATTTTTGCTCATTTTCTATTCAGATTCTTTGATTTTTTTTCATTGTGGAGTTCTGAGAACTTTTTATGTATTCTATGATACTAGTCATTTGTCAGATATGTGATATGCAAATATTTTCTCCATGTGCCTAGCTTGTCTTTTCATCCTCTTATCAGAGTTTTTCACAGAGCAACAGTTTTTAATTTTGATGAGGTCTAAGTTAGCAGTTTTTCCTTTTACGGAACCCACTTTTATATCAATTCTAAGAACTCTTTGCCTAGCCCTAGTACTGGAGATTTTGTCCTATATTTTTCCTACAATTTTTATGGTTTGACATTTGATATTTAAGCTTGTGATCCATTTTGAGTAATTTTTGTATAAAATGTGAGATTTACATCAAGGTTCATGTCTTTTTTGGTTATAGATATCCAACTAATCCAGCACCATTTGTTGAAAAGGCTATCCTTCTTCCATTGAATTGCTTTTGCACCAAATATCCTTCAATGGATGATGGTTAAACAAATTGTGATACATCCATACCATGGAATACTACATAGCAATGAAAAGGAACAAACTGTTCTAGGACTAGGGCAGGAAATATACAAGATGAACCTAACACATCTTGTAGTGCTAGAACGAAAGGAAGTGCTCATAAAAACAAACAACCCCACAATGATGGAGGCATGTCAAAGGGATAGCAGAGTCAACTGAAAGACCTCCAATGGCTAAAGCTGGAACAATTTGAGCAAGAAAATAATAAGTACTGTAGGATATTAATCTAAAGTACAAAATAAATATCCGTGAATCAATACTGACATAAATAAATGATTAAATAACAATAAATAGGAGAGAAGTGGCAAATATTCTCTGCAATAAAAGACTTCCAAATAATTAATTCCTTACTCTGTAAGTGTGGACTGTATAAAATGACTTCATTCCATAGAGGACAGTATAGAAATGAAAGGAGGGGAGTGGATGTGGCTCAAGCTACTATGCGTTTGCTTCTCATATAGGAAGTCCCAGGTTCAGTTCCTGGTGCCTCTTAAAAACAAACAAACAAGTAAGCAAACAAATGAAAAAAACAACTCAGGGGAGTCGATGGCTCAGAGGTTGAGTGACAGCTTCTACATACAAGGTCTGGTGTTCAATCCCCAACCCTGGTAACTGAAAAAAATTTTAAAAATAGAAATGAGAGGGGTGAGGAGAGAGTGGAGACACCTATTACTTCAGTTGATCAAGGTAAACTTCAAACAGTCATTAATCACTTTGGTACCCTTGATATGATGTGGTGAGAATGGCAAAAGGGTCTTTCTCCTCAAAACCCATAACCTTACTTTAATCAATGAAAAATATCAGGCAAGTCCTAACTGAAGGACATTCTACAAAATACCTGACTGGTACTTCCCTCAAACCATCAAAGTTATGGAAAACAAGGAGAAATTGTCCCGACCAAGAGGAGCAAGAGGACATGACAGCTCAATATATTTCACTGAAGAAATCTGAATACAGTATGGACTTTACTTAATAATAATGTGCCAATATTGGTTCATTAATTATGACAAATGTACCATACATTTGTTAATAATAGAGGAAATTGGGTATGGGGTATATGGAAACTCTGCTCTATCTCTGAAATTATTCTGTAAATCTGAAACTATTCTAAAATTTAAAAGTTTATGGAAGAAACAAGGTAAAGAAGGAAAAAGAAAGAAAAAAGGAGGGGAGGGAGGGAGGAGGGAGATATTCATTGAATGGTGCAAGTGAATATTAAGTTTTTCAAATAAAACCGATTCAAAATGTCTGTTTTTTTTTTAAAGAACAAACTATTGATAAATGCAACAATTTGGATAAATCTCAAGGGAATTATGATGACTGGAAAAAGCCAGTCCCAAGAGAGTAATACTTATATATAATATTATTGAAATGACAAAATAATAGAGATGAAGAGCAAATTAGTGGCTGCCAGGGTTTAGGAATATAAAAGGCAGCACTAGGGGTTCTAGTGGTGATGGAAATGTCCTGCCTCTTCACTGTGTTGGTGAAAAAAATGAACCTACCCATGTGATAAATTTGCATAGAACTAAAGATACACACATAAATAAGTGTATGTAAATATGAATAAGGTTTGTGGATTGTATCAATATCAAGTTCTTCATGGTGATATCATACTATAGTTTTGCAAGGTGTTACCATTACAAGAAATTGGGTGCAGTTTTACAAGATCTCTGTATTGTTTCTTACAACTGCAAGTGAATCTACAATTCTCTCAAAATAAAAAGTTTTCTTTTCTTAGTAGTTTAAAAACAGAAGCAATCCAGAAAACTAACATGAGAAGAGAGGTTGAAAGATGGATCAGTGAATTCATAGTGAGTCACAGATTCTGTTTGCACTGCCCACTACCAGCCAAGACTGCTTGCAACAGCAAGAATGTGAGAATCCAGTTCTGAGCTGCTGGGACTAGTTGGAAAACATTGCTTTCTTGAACAAACTCTTCTGGTTAAAGATACCCTGATCATCACCTCTTTAAATCAGGGCACTAATATAAAAAATGATTTTTGCCATTTTAGACTTCATTAGCATGTGCTTTATCTTCTAGAGATGACTTTCTAATTTGATGCATCTTATGCTCTAGCACTGTCCTTCTGCTTTCTTGCTAAGAGAATTTCCTTTTATAACATATATTTGTAACATCTGTAAAAAGATATTTAAAGGTTTATTGATCAATTAAAATATCTTATTTCTAGCGGTAAGAAAATATTTTGTTAAAATAATGCCACAAAATACAAATTTTCTAATTGGAAAAGCATTTTAAGAGTGAGGCAAAATGAATTTCCTAAGAGCAGGTGTAGCTCAGTGGTGAGTACCTGTTTCCCATGTATGAGGTCCCAGGTTCAATCCCCAGTGCCTACAAAATAATAATAATAATACCCTGTGTTCTATTGCAAATAACAGCTTGCCACTTAACTTAGAAGTGCCAATTTAATTTATGGTGCACAAAATTATGTAATAAGTGTTAAGGAATGAAACAATTCAGAAAAATAAGTTACCTTTAACTTTGACCTACACAAAAAAGCTCATATGACAACAGGGATTTTAGGATTGACTGAGTTGTAATTTTAGAGTCAGTTTCAGTTAAGTGACTTCCATTTGTCAACAAATATGTATGACATTTTTAAAGTGGCCATAATTTCTTTGACTCTCCTTTCATGTTAAGGTAGGATCTATGTTCTTCCTCTTGAATCTCTGTGGACTTGTGAATGTTTTCACCAATAAGGCAGAGAGGAAAGATATTGCGTAACTTTCAAGGCTAGATCATAAAAGAAATACAGGTTCCACCTTATGAGCTGGGTCACTCATACTGAAGCTCTGAGCCACCAGGTAAGAAATTTGAATACCCTGAGGACACCATTCTGCGAGTCACCACGTGGAGAAGCTGTGAGATCTGGAATTGACTGCCCCAGTTGGCTATCCGTGGACAAACTACACCTACTGCCATGAGTAAATCTTGCTAGCCACCCAGCCCAGTCAAGCCTGACCATAACTGCAGCCTCAACCCACAGCTGGACCCTTCACAAAATCTCTGGCCTATAAAACTGTGAACAACAACAACCAAACAAATAGTTAAAGTCACTAAATTTGAGAGCAATTTGTTTCATGCGATTACCAACCTAGCCCCATAAGTATAAAATAGTAATCAGTTACTCATATAAGAAAGCAATATATAAAAAGAATGCAAAAATCAATTATCCCTTAATTGAATAACAAAGATTTTTACTACTAGGATCTGGGTATGAGTTTTATTAATTGCAATCAAATGGCAAAGAGATTAGTTGCAATTTGTGGTAGGGTCTGGAATCCCATCTTCCAAATGAGGTTAAAAAATCAACAGAGGTTAAAATCAAAATTTGATGAGCATGAGTCTAGAAAGTTGTCCAGGGAACAATTCATGTACTGAATTGAAAATTTTGAATACACATCCAAGCTGAAAAACATGACTGTGAAGTTTCCACCCTCCCTCAAACTCTTCAACACAGACAGAATTATATCCCAAAATAGCCATATTAACCTACAGTTCAAGTTCAATCATCCTGGTAATTAAGCCCAGATCTCATATGCCTGTCCAGAATCTTGGGCCATAACACAAATCTGTAACTGTATTTTAGTGCCAAATCTGAGGCCAAAAACATTCACAGTCTGAAAGCCCAACACTAATCCCCTTAGTAATAATCCCTGAACAGTGTAGAATTAAATATAAAAATGTTGATGCAAATCAGAACAATAGTACTAATACTTTCATTTAAACTTAGTAAAAAGTTTCTTATCATGGTGATAATTTTTATAGGTTTGTTCTATAAATATTTGAAATGTTTAAAAAAATCTGACATATATGAAGACCTATTACATTAGACTTCTGATTTAATTAATACTGTATAGGATAATTAGTTTAAATTTTCAAACTTTGCTTAGATTGATGAAATAATATGAATTATTATCAATAAATTTAGACATCAGTTTATAAGTGGTGTTTAAGTTCTTAGATTTTATTTATTAGTTTTGTATATCTGTCTTTTGCTATTTAAAGTGTTTGAGAGAGTCATATATGTTAAATCTGTGACCATAGTTGGAAAGGCACTTATAAATTTAATCAATTATGTTGTGGTGTTATACATTTAAGAAGATTTTAATCTGTCAAAATAATTGAGTCAATTTAACAATGTTCAAGGATAAATGAAAGGAATTTTTAATATTTACACAGAAGTTAACCAAACTTATCAATTAAAAACAAAAGTTATATGTTACACTTAATAGAAGTAGCTATTAAAATCTGTAGCTTTAATAAGTTGACAAATTGCTGATAGCCTTTTTACCTACAAAACCTCTTCTCAAACACTGAAAACATAATTGAAAAGATTGCCCTCACACTAACTTCTATCAGTAAGAAGTACAAAAGTAAATCTTTTTATAAATAATAGGAAGCCTAATTATTAGCTATGTTTTGATAATCTCATGAGGCCTAGAACCTGGTTTATTGTTTGAAATTGTCAATGAAATCATCCTGACGTGAATAAATAAAAACCTGGAGATACAAGAAGTCCACTGCCTACCTGGTTAATACTTTTGATCTGTGTAACAGAGATCACTTATCAATAAAATTTGGGCTAAAGGATTTTTGGTCCCCAAAGGCTGTTTGAGCTTGGCCTACAGATTCCCATTAAGGCTGTCTTGTGGTTCTGAATTTTCATGGGAAATAATTTTCCTCCACTTGGGGAAGAAAGCCTCTATAGAGGGGGCCTCCCTTTCCCTGCAGGTGTGGTCCTTTGGACCTTATTGCGTTTCTCTTAGCAGACACCTTGTCTTGGCTAGAGCTAGGCTTTGCCTCCTCTAATCTGCACCCAGGGCAGCTGTGCAGCTGTGAAAACAGAAGGGCAACGCGATGAACCTGCTCATATCACCAGTCCCCAGCTTTCGATTCATTTGTCATCTTAAAGGAGTACCTTACTTCCACGCAAGGTTAGATATGAAATTAAAATATATTTTAAAAATAAATTTCCATAATCAGAAATTAAAATATCAATGCATTTTTTTGCTTGAGCCTCTCCTCTTCATTGAGAATCTGCCTTATCAAGATGACAGCTTTCCTAGTTCAAACTTAAGAAGGAGGGAATAAGGACCAATTTTCAAAAAGATATGCGTTGGATATTTTTACATATTTTTACTAGGAAAAAAGTACACCTTAAGTCATTCTACTAGGTGAAACATTTTTTTTCCAACAAATAATTAATGAGAAAATAACTGGTTAACATTGTTACTGATGAAGCTTTTAGAGATAGAAAACTGTAACTCAGCATCTATGAAGATATTCTGGGCAGAAAACAATATAACTGAATTTTTCAGCCCAAATCTATGCCTGTAATACAATTGAAAATATCTATGACTCACTCAAAATTTTTACTCTTTTTCTGAAATTACAAGAGCCATGTGTTAAAACTGCAAAACTTCAGTAGGAGATAGTAGTTTCTATTCGTCCTTAACTCTCCAGAATCTTAGCTATGAGACCTTGGCAAGCCATTCAGACTTTTTGGGACAAAGTCAGCCCATCTAACATGTAAGATTAAGTTATTGCCACCCTGAGGCCAGGAAGCACGACAAAGGATTGATGGAAATCTCTTAAAATTTTCATGTCATAGTAATTTTACTTTTCTTTTTCTCTATTTTAAATGGCCTTCTGCCTCCACACACCCAACTGAACAGTAGTCTTAATCTGCAAGCACTGTCTTCTAGGACACATATTAGTCTACAAAGGAATAATCATATACTTACAAACACTAACTCTTTCTGGAAGACAATGTTTGAACAAAACTCTTACCTCCACATACAGTTTAAGTTGATTTCAGTCACCTATGGTGACATTATTTTCCTCTAATGACAAAAAAATGAACAATTACTGCAGGCTTCAAAGGTCAAGCAGAATTATGGCCAAAAGTTTTAGGGCCTCCTCGGTCTTTAGAGGTAAATAAAAATGCAGAAAGAGACTGAATAAAAAATTGGGAGGGGGAGATGAAGCAGCCTATATCATTTTGTGTTCTAAGAATATATTTTACAACCAGTTCCTCTGTAATATGAAGTCATATTCTTGGACTTCGTACAGCTAGACTTTCCAACTAGAAAGCCCTGGATATTATTAGCTTTCTTATGTAGTTGAGTTTATATTTCATTGCCTTCTCAATCCATTAAACAGAGTAATTTTGCTTAGCCAAAAATGATTTTTATAGTGTTTTTTTAAAATCCTAATTATAACAGAATATGCAATGATTGCTTATAGCTACAGTCCCGTCTGTGATTTATTTTACTGGTCTTTCCTCACAGTTCTTTGCTAAATAGACATTCTTTGTGTTTTATTACAACTTTCTTCCATTGCATCATGTTCTCAGTGGGACTGTGTGCCTATATTTTATTTTTCTCCAGCCATTAATTACCTTTGGGCCTGTATCATATCTCCCTCAGACCCATTTATTATAATGGTGCCTGCTGGTGTCCTTGCAGCGAGCAGTCTGTCAGCATTTCCATTAGAAACCCCATTTCACAAGGGCTTAAAATTCAACTGTAAAGTTGTGCTTTAGGCAGTACACACTGAGTACATGGTATGAGCTATGTACTTTATTTTTAGCTCAAAGAAAGACAAATATGGATAAAAGCTATTTCAAAATTAATCTGCATGTAGCCTCTAATTTTTATGATAAAAAGAAAAAATTTTTCCTAAAAATAATGAAACCCTATAAAAATTTTACAAGTGTTTATTTTATTTTTTTCTAAACAGAAACATATTTCTGTGTAGTTAAAGGTAAATTCAGTATAATCTAGGTGATAAATATATTTTCATATTTCTTTGTTTCTTAATTTTAATTTCCTTAAAAATACATCTGAATGATAATTTTTTAGGAAATTTGAAATGTGTATATATTCACTAAGAAATCTCAAATATTCTACTGTATATTTAACAATGATCTTTGAAAATGTTTAGAACATTAGCTTTGGAGTCATTCAGAGAACAGTTCTCAAATGTGAATCGTATTTGCCATGAGAAACATTTTGAAATTATTGTCTCAAAAGAACCTAAAATTACTTTTACCTTGAGTGTGATAGTAGTGTTGCCAGATAAAATATAGGACTCCCAGTTAAGTTCAGATAAACAATATTTTTTATGTGCCAAATATTACACAGACATGCTTATGCTAAAGTCTTGCTTTATTTCTGAGATTCTAATTTCACTGTGTGTTTTATATTTTTATTTGCTAAATCTAACAACCCTAGATATCAGTGATTAGTTGTTTGTTTGTTTTTTTATTTTTTTATCATATTCTTTGAGCCTAAGCATAGAATTCAATACTATAGAACATCTGAAAAATAAAAGAGCAAGAAAATAGTGTTGGATATCTGAAAAAAATAGTACAGGCTATGGCAATACTCCTTCAAGGAATAAGTTTATTGTTGAGAAATAGCAAATCCTGTTGATAGGGAAAAAGGAGAATAATATGACCAAGGGAAAGAAAAGATTGACATGTTTAATGGAAAGAGATGCCCAAAAGGGAAGAGAATTGAGACTCAAAGACATTAAGAGAAGAAAAGCTAGTTACAAAAAATTAAATCGTATCTAAATCTGCAGTACCCCTTGTGAACTCTATCATAAATATTTGATTTAATCATTAAGTACACAGCTATTTAATATTTTAAGCACTTAAAATTCTTGTTTGCATTCAAGAATTAGAATTAACTTAAAGAAAAGGCCATATTTGAAAATGAATGCCAAAGTATTTGCCTCACTCACACAAACAAAAATTTCCAAGCTGTTTAAAAAGGCTGGATGGAAATGAATGAAACTAATGGTCAGGGATGTGTTGGGAAATTTAAGATGATATGGGTTTAAGTGAGTTTTCCTGGCATTGTGGTTACTAGGGAGGCAGAGAGTCAATTGTGAAATAATGTTTCATAATTCACTAAGTATTAATATGCCTAAACAATAATATTCACATGGGATATCATAACACAACAGTATGAGGAAAAAAGACTTATTTTATATGTAGTTAGATGAGGGGGAGGATAAAGAGTAGTGTTCAGAAGAGGATGTGGCTCAGGTAGTTGAGCGCCTGCCACCCACATGGGATGTCCTGGGTTCAGTTCCCAGTGCCTCCTGAAAAAGAAAAAAAACAAACAAACAACAAGTGAAACAAATGAAAAACAACTCAGGAAAGCCAATGTGGCTCAGTGGTTGAGTGCCGGCTTCCCACATTCAAGGTCCCAGGTTCATTTCCCAGCCTCCAGTACCTCAAAAAAAAAAAAAAAAAAAAAAAAAAGTGGTATTCTTGAATGTGAAAATGTGATCAAGGCAAAAAGAAAAGAAAATCATATGTAGAAGAAAAACATTAACATGAAATACTATTAAATAAATGTGGATGTTTAAGTCAGAAGTACAGAATGATAGAAGGGACTAATGAAAGATGTTTATGTGAGTTGTTATGGGAGATATGGGAGGTGGAGATCATGGGAATTCCTGTAATTTTTGTGTAACATTTATGTAATCTAAGCATCTTTTAAAATAGATATGAAAAAAATAAATAAAAATAAAAATAAAAAAATAAACAGAGTTGCAAAAAAAAAAGAAGTACAGAATAAGATACAGTCCATGCTTTTAAGAACTTAAAACATAGTTGGGGCTACAGGGCCTGAACTAATTCAAAAGCCTAAATAGCCATATATATTCTGTCACAGAGTATCAGATTTTTCAAATTGCTTTTTAGAATGCATTCTTTGCTAGCATATGATATTGAACTTCTTCAACTAATATTTTATATTCCCAGGTTGTAAAAAATCCTCATATTAAGGTTATATTTGATTTTTAAAATAATGTTTTAAGTCAGTGTACTTAATAAGGTAATTCCTGAACAAGGTAATTCCTGAACTAGGTAATTCCTTCTTAATAAAAAAATTGTTTAGAAATTCCATTCTAGTAATTGTGTAATACTATATCTCACACTAATACTCCTGACAATAACAATGAAAACACTGGAAGAAGAATATAAAAACAACTGTTGATGGAAGTGAATGTGTCTCAAGCAATTGGCACCTGCTTACCACATGGGAGGTCCTGGGTTTGGTTGCTAGTGCCTCCTGGAGAAGATGAGCAAGACAGCAAGCTAGCAAGACGGGAAGGCGTGGTGAGCTGACACAGCAAGATGACACAACAAGGAGGCACAAAGAGGAAAGACAATCAGAGACACAACAAAGCAGGGAGCTGAGGTGGCTCAAGTGAGTAAGTGCCTCTCTCCCACATGGGAGGTCCCAGGTTCAGTTCCTGGTGCCTTCTAAAGAGAAGACAAGCAGACACAGAGAGCACACAGCAAACAGACAAAAAGAGCAGACAGCGAGTGCAAAACAATAAGGGGGGGCAATAAATAAAAACAAACAACTGTTTGAAGTTACTGAACAGTGACCATGTGTGGCAGAAACTTTAGAGGATGTGGCCCTTGACAAAGAAGAAGCACAGCGGTTGAGACCCAGAATTCTTAAGGCACTTTAGTTTACATGGCATATGGGAGTGAGAGCTTGAGCAGACAGTACAGTCTCAGAGGGCTGAGAAGTCAGAAGTTGTATGTTTTTGCTACCAGGAAATCTTGAAAAGCAGAGAACTACAGATTGAGGAGCCCTAAAATCAGCATATAAATTCCCCTGAAATATTTGACTGACTCCTAAACTGCATGTGCAGATAGAGACAGCAAAGAATTCAGAAATACCCAGAGGTTAAAGAATTAAATGGAGATTTTAACAGCCACCCCCACATGGCAGAGGTAGTTTGGAGACCTTACCAAGTCTCACCAAGTTAGAGAAGCTTAGTAAACTACTTTGGTGCTCCACTATAAAACCAGAAAAGCCATACATTAAGAGAAAGGAACATATTTGAGGACTTCAGGGACACCCCCAAGGTACAAAACTGAAATTGGCCTGCTCTGTAAAACCAAATGCTTATTAGCACAAAATCAATCTTCTTTAGAAGAAAATTAATTGGAGAAGATAACAGCAAGATCTGTATTATAAAATCTTGGCAGCACACCATCCAGTTTCTAGTGGACAAGCTGATATTTTAATCAAGCAAAGAAGCAAGAAACTATGATCTACATTAATAGATGCTGACCTGCAGAGGAACTAAATGTTGGAATTAGCAAACAAGGGTGTTTAGTAACTATTATAAATATGTTTTAAAATGTAAAGGAAAACAATGACTATAATAGGTTAAGCTATGAGGAATTTCAGAAAGTCATGAAAACTTTTTAAAAAATGGAAGTCATAGAATTAAAAATACAGTATCATTAGATGGGGCTGATAGCAGATTGGACCACTACAAAAGAAAATGAACTTGCAGATATGTATATAGAAATTATCCAAAGTTAGTCATATAGAGAAATAATAATCATAGTCATAATCATAATCAAACATAAACTTAATAACCTGTGAGATAGTAGCAAGTAGATATGGTTGGAATCCCAGAAACAAAGGAAGGAGAGAATGTGACAGGTATTAAAAGAAATTGTGGCTAAAATGTCAAAATTTGATGGAAAACAACAGCCCTCAGATCCAAGAATCTCAATTACATCAAGAAGGATAAACACAAAGAAATGCACACCAAGACATATCTTATCAAACTGCTGAGAACTAAAGACAAAGAAAAAATCTTAAAAGAAATAATAAACTCTGGCCTCCTCTTCTGCCTCCCTCTTACACCGTTAAAGACCCTAGTGAATACATTGGGCACATCAGGATAATCCAGCATGTTCTCTATATCTGCTGATTAACAACTTTACCTCCATCTGCAAAATTAATTCCTCTTTGCTACGCAAATTAATATATTCACAAGTTACAGGAATAAAGACATAGATATTTGGGAGTGGGGGGAATTATTATGTCTACCACAAAAAGCATAATTTCATCTTCCATGGATATCATATTCATAGTTTATATAAAACTTTATACATGCAATTAAAGAAATGATAGAGTCACTGACCAATTTCTTTGGTCATTCCATGTTTCCTAATTTTTTCATTGCCTATTACAATTCAGTACTTGTTAATTCATTTGAAATAACTTAAAATTATTGTTAGAAAGTTGAGTATTAATCCCATGCTCTAGGAAGAATAGGTCTTTATTGTTTCAATTCTTAATTTTTATTCTGTGTGTATTAGCACTTATTGACTGTTTAAGACACAGAATTTTAAGGATTAAAAAGAAATTAACTCTAAAAAAGAATGGTATTTCTATAGAAATGTCTTCTAGAGAGATTTCTAAAAGACAATGATACCAAATTTATTAGTCAGGATAGTAGTGGTTAAGCTAAAGCAACAAATAGACTCAAAATATCTCTGTGGTTTCAACAGCAAAGTAAATATGTTCAAACAACATGTTCATTACAATTCAGCTGTACATTTTACTCCAAGAGAAGTTAATGAAGCAAATCTTACCTGTACCATGGCATAAGGAAAAACATAGTAAATCATTTACTGAGTCTTAAGGCTTCATCCCAATCACATATCATTGGATAAATCAAGTCCTGTAGCCATATATAAATAAAATGAGCCAAAGAAATCAATTTTTTAAAATGAGGTCTAGAAAAGGAAAAATAAATAAATAAAACTAGAAAAAAAAATGAGGACTAGAATATTTTGAACAGTTATAATTATCATCTCAATTGAGTATTTTCAATATAAATTAAAATTCATAAAAGGGTAAGCAAAGATATATTGGTCAAACCCACAAATAATATCAAGGAGGGCATTTTAATGACAATAGAAATTAGGACAAGAGAGATTAATCAAGGTAAACCAGTCACTATATGCTTTTAAAATGTAAAAGTAATCAATACGACTTAATTGTGAACTTAAAAACGGTTTAAGTGGTAAATTTTATGTAGAGCACAGTATTACTTAAACTGATTAGATGTTAATTTGGAGTCCAGAGTCAAACGTTTCTTTACTCCTCTCTTCAGGTCGTATTTAGGCAGGTTAGAGACAATTTTGAATTAGTGCCTAGAAGCATCTTCTTTTGAATCCTTCCTTGTATCTTTTTTATGTCTCCCCCTAGGAGGTGCCTGTTTCATCCCACCCACTCCCCTTGTAATTAAACCTGCTCATCTCATTTTTGCTGTATCTTCTCCAATCAGTAATCACATTTTGCTCTGAATGTCACATTCTTCCAAGTGGAACTTTTCTAATTCTGTGTTGGCTGTGTAGGTGTCAACTTGGCTTTGGTGAACAAATTTTCTAAAATTGCCTTCCCTGTATGTTTCTAGTTAAAGTGAGTCTCAAAAGAGATTCTCCTGAGAGATTTAGAGGCTGGAAGTAAAGCAGCAGCCATTTTGCAACTGACACACGTTGCTGATCTGCCCCACCTTGGTGTGAGGCAGTGGTTGGGCTGGCAACTGCTCTACCTTTCGGTAGATCCTTCTTCTCCTTCTCTGACTTCTTACATAAGTGTATGTGGTTGGCTCCATGAAGAAGGGCCCTGGCCTCTGTAGGATACACGTAACCACCAAGGTCACAAGCAACAAGAACTGACATAAGTTTCAGTCTGTCTTCGTGGGCCCCAGATTGTTAGTGTGTCCCACCCTGTTCTTACTCTCTACCACTTTGTATTCATCTTTCCTTCCAAACTTCCTGCCCTGTGGGCTTCCAGGTCCAGAACCAAAGCAAAGAAAATTGCTTTAATCAGTTCCCACAATTTCATAAAGTCATATCTCTGTAATAAATCCCTTAATATCTATCGATATCTGTATATATAGACATACAAGAATATAAATATAAATGTAAATATAAATATAAATAATCTGTCTTGGTGGTTCTATTTGTCTATTAAGACATTGACCTGTTCAGAATTTGGTACCAGAAGTAGTTCTAGAACAGAAACTTAAAGATGAGTACTCTGCATTGGTTCTGGAATTTCAAGAATCTTTTGAATAAATGTTTCTTCATTTTTTTGTCTGGCCTTATGACAATCTCCAGAGATTTAAATAGCAATTTTTAAAACATTTTTCTCCAGTTTTAGTTGTTTCAGTGGGAAGTGGATCCAAGGATCAAGTCATACCACCATTCCACAAGTGGTATCTCCTCCATATGTGATATATTTATTATATATAACTTTGTCCTGTGCTGCCCAAATAACATGCTTCAAAAAGCATAAAATTTACTTCTCACAATGAAAAAAACACCCCTGGAAACAAAATACTAAATTCATTTAGTAATTTGAGTCTTCTCCTTTTTCCTTGGTTAGTTTATTTAATTAATTTTTTAATTATCTAAAATAACTAAAGCCATTTTAATTTTTTATAAAATGAAACTTTTCTGAATAACAAGTAATAGAATCACATGAGAATGATATTTCTTGAAACATAATAAAAATAATACTATATTAAACACATAATATATAGTCATATCAGTGTTTAAGAATAGTTCCTGTTAGGATTATTTTCATTTGTAACTGACAGAAACCCCATAACTATAGTTGCTTACACAAGAGAGAATTTTATCTGTCACAATAAAGAAAAATTTCTGAAAGAAAGTAATCCAGATGTAAAATATCTCCTCTAGGATCTTCAGGAGATTTCGGCTTTTTGCCCCAATATGGTTGTTTCAGAATCTGCCATCATGTTTGCTTTTGAGATAGCAGAATGAGTTAAAAAGCAAGAAGAAAATATACCCACTTCTTTTAAAGATACTGCCCAGAATTTACACATACTATTTCCATTTGGGCACACCAAGCTCTAAAGATAGCTGAAAATGTTTTTATTCTAGTTAAGTCATGTACTCAGTTAATATTCAAAGATCTATTACTGAGGAACAAAGGCAAAACAGGTACTGAAGTTTCTTGGAAAACATCAACAAAATTAATTATTTAAACTTAACTGAGGGAAACTCATGTTCTCTCTCACCTGAATATATCCATATTTAGTTAATAAAGAGAAAACTGATTGAACTATCAATTAAAATAAATTAGAAGCAAAAGGAAAGAATAAATTAACAAAGATTAAAGTTGAAAATTGATAAACAAGAATATAAATGGAAAAGTAAATTCAATAAAAAGATTAAAATATTGAAATCTTGTTCAAGAATATTTTGATATTCTGTATGAAATCAGAAACAGAATATCAAAATAAAATATTATGCTGAAAAAAGGCAAGATTCAATGATGATGTTTATTATACCCTAATAATATAAATTTGCTCAATGAATTACATGATTTCTAAAAAAATTTTAAATTCTTTAAAATAGATGAAGCACATCCAAAATGGCAGAGTAAGGACCTCAGGAAATCCAAACCTTCATAAAAGCAATGAGAACAATGTCAAAATTGACAAATCAACTTTTTAAAAACTCTGGAAAGTTAATTAAAGACTAGTAACAGTCTGAGGTGTATTTATTAAATAAAATGTCTGATTATCAGTACAAAAAGAGAGCTTTAAAGCATTACAATTTGCCCTATTCTTATTTTCCCTTTCTCCAGCTTTTGGTAGTCTTGAAACTCATCAGCTCCATAACTCCAGTAGTTGTGAAAACCAGCAGACTAGCAGCCACTGATGGGGGCAATATGGATTTGAAACTCTCCGAAAAGCCTTATCCCCAGAGAATTGTTACTTATTGACCAGCTGGGAAGCTCCCTGAAAAAGTCTCATTTATAACTCGTGTCTTTATTTGGACCTCACTCAGAGATCACACAATGAGAAAACCCTCTCCCCAGAGTGTTTGACAGAAACAATCAGCAGAAATTGTTTAAAAATGAAACAAGTTGAAAGAAAGAAGGAGCTGGCTAAAAACTTTATTACAAAAATCTTGGAAATACGATGTATATAGGGGACTTTGAAAACCTTCAACATATTCCTGGCAACAGATACAGTGATGTGTGCATGCACAGAAAGACCTGAGAAGGCCCAATCTCTCATTTTTTGGATGCTCTTAAGATGCCACATAATATGAACTGGAAGGAAAGGCTAAGGCAGAGTTGTAAATTGCCAAAGTGCTGCTCCATCATACACATGGAAAAAAGTGTGGGAGACATTTTGTTCAAGGCATTTAAGGATTTCTGTCCAACATTTATCAATTCAACTAAAGTAATTGAGTAGAGAATTCAGTAAAGGCATGCAATAAAAAATACAATCTCTCCAGAATTTTTCCAGTAGAGGCATTGAAAAATACCTAAATAACAATAGCAACAATACAAAAGCAAACACAAATCCAAGTGAAGAGGGGCATCTGATTTCCAGAGTTGCACTTATATATTATTTAAATTGTTCAGTTTTCATGAGATGTAAAAAATAGGAACATATGGCCCATACACAGTTGGTTCATTGAAAACACGAACAAAATTAATGAAAATTTGTCTAAACTGACCAAGAAAAATAATGGATAAAACTCAAATTACTAAAATTGCTAATGAAGGAGAAGACATTACTGGCAACCATATAAAGGACTATAAGGGAATACTATAAACAACTATGTCAACAAATTAGAAAACCTAAATAAAATAGACAATTCCAAGAAAGTAGTTTGGAATTACTTTCAGTAGTAACTGAAAACGACAAACTACTGAAAATGACTCAAGAAGAAATAAAAAATGCAAATGAAAATAGAACAAGTAAAGGGATTGAATTATTAATATAGAAACTTTCCCCAAGAAAAGCTCAGGACCAGATGACTTAACTGGTGAATTCTAACAAACAGTTAAAAAATTAATGTCAATCTTTCACAACCTCTACAAAAATATAGAAAAGGAGACATCATTTTACAGCTCCTATATGAAGCCAATGTTACTCCTACCAAAACCAGACAAAAATACTACAAGGAAAGAAAATTATAAAACAATATGTCTCAAGAACATGAACACAAAAATCCTCACGAAAATACCAATAAAAAGAGGCAAACACATAGAATATTAAATACCATAAGGAAATAGGATTTATGCAAGGAATGATATGTTGCTTTAACATTTGAAAACCAATCAATGTTCTACACTAAAGTAACAGAATAAAGGACAAAAATCATGATTTTTCCAATAAACACAGAGAACCCTTTAATAAAATCTAACACACTTCACAAGGAATATTCTTAATAAACTTGGAGTAGAAGGCAACTTCCTCAACCTGATAAAGGATGTCTATGAAAAGCCCACAGCTAATATCATACTTAACGGCCAAAGATTAGCTGCTTTCCTTCCTAATCAGCAACAATAAAACGATATCCAGTCTTCCACTTTTGAGGTTCTAGGGATGGCAATTAGGCAATAAAATGAAATACAAAGGATCTAGATTGGAAAAGAAGTAAAATCTTCTTGAGAGCCCCGAAACACAAGAGACAAAGGCATACCAGTGCCAAAGGTGGGAGCACACCGGTTTTCTTATTAGCTTGTCCATCTGTGGGGGAGAGGAAAGACAGAAGGATGTAGCTAAAAAGCTGTCAGGAATCAAACATTAAAAATGGAATCAGATTCTTTATTATATTAATCCAAAGAATGGTAGAAAATATTTCAGATCATATGACTGATGCAGGTCTTATATTTAGAACATGCAAGGAATTCTTACAATTCAGTTATAAAAAAGCAAATAAACCAAATTTTAAGTGGGCAATGAACCTTAATATACATTTTCCCAAAGAATATACAAATGGTCAATGAAACACTTGAAAATATGTTCAACATTATTAACCATTAGGGAAATGTAAATCAAAACTACAATGAGATAACACTTCATACTCACTTAGGTAGCTAACATAAAAAAAAAGACAATGAAAAGTGTTGATGGAGATATAGAGAAGGTATTACTGTGAGATTGTAAAGTGGTGCAGCCATTTTGGAAAACAATTTGGCAGTTCCTAAAAAATGAAGGAAAAGTTTTCTAAATGTGGTAGCTTGAATTGTGAACCCTAGTTTGGACACATTCTTGGACTTGATCAGCATCCTGGTAGGCATGAACCCATTCTAAATAGGATCTCTTGAAGATGCTACCTCAGTTAAGGTGTGCCCAAGTGAATCAGATTGGGCTTTAATCCAGATTACTGTCGTCCTTTATAAGCAGTATGAAATTCAGACAGAAAATGAGAAAGCCATGGGAAAAGAAGCCAGAAGTCAGTGGAACCCCAGAGGAGAAAAGAGAACACATTGCCATGTGCATTGTCATGTGATATTTTGGGTAATCTAAGCACCTCTTAAAATATATTTATATATATATATATATAAATAACATTTTTGTAAGCAAATGCACATATATTTATATATCATTTTGCAAATGTTGGTATGTATTGTGAAAATTTTGATTTTTACCCACAATTAAAAAAAAAAAAAAAACACAAAGGACCATGGATTGCTGGCAGTCAGCCTCAAAGTGCTACAATTTTCAGGGAGAAAGAATCGCCCCTTGCTGATGCCTCAGTTGTGGACTTCTCCTAGCCTCAAAACCATGAGCCAATAAATTCCTGTTGTTTAAGCCATTGTAAGTAAAACTGTAAGCTGATTGTCAGGGAAAAACATTACATAGAATATATATTAATTTCTGACTTTGAATCTTCTATTTAGTGGCTATTTTTCAACTTGAAAATGAGTTAGAAATAGAAACATCAAGATATCCATGGCAAAGAATCAACTCTTTCCTAATCAACTTAAGTCAATCATTGAATAACTGATTGAATAACTCACAGCTAGTATTATTCATGCCAATGTTGGGACAGCTGAAAAACAAAACACACAGTCTCTTGATTTAAGTCTCTATCATATTAGGACTGTCTACAAAGAAAAGTAAAAGATTGTCAGCTTCTTGGTCATGGCTTTCCTTTCTCTCTCTGGAAGGTATTCTGACATGATATAAATAATCTACTCTTCTCACAGTTTGAAATCCATCATTGTAGTGGTTTGAAACCGTATGAACGCCTGAAAATCATGTTCTGAAAGCTAATCCATTCCAATGGATGTAAACCTATTGTAAGTAAGACGTTTAATGAGGTTACCTCAGTTAAGGCACAGCCCAGCGTGGGTCTTAATCCTCTTATGGGAGTCTTTTATAAGAGAATGAAATTCAGACCAAGAGAAAGAAAGCAAGAAGCTGAAAGCAATGGAAATTTGGAAGAAAAGGGGAAGAGCAACAGATGCTGCCATGTGTCTTGCCATGTGGCAGAGAGTAAGAATCACTGGCAGCAGATCTTCAGGAAGAAAGCACTGTCCTGATGATGCTTTAATTTGGACATTTTCTCAGCCTTGAAACTCTAAGTTTGAAAACTAATAAATTCCCATTGTTAAAACCAACCCATTTTATGGTCTCTGCTTTCAGTAGCTTAACAAAACTAAGACAATCATGTTAAACAAGATTCTTTATACTTATTTCCCTTTGTATATTAAACAAATAGTTATTCAGAGATAGGCTTTTATTTTGAAATTTTAAAAGGAAACTGGTAGTTTTAGAAAATATTTTAGCTTAGAAACTTGTTCAGTATTAATTGTCTATGAAAAGTAAATCTAATATATCTAACAGATAAAATGAATCTATCATATGATACATTGTAGCTATATGGTAACAGCTGTTAGGGAAGGATCTTTTCCATTCTTCACACTCTTACATCCCCAATCCTGGGGCATATTATGTACTCAATAATGATGTTCAGAAGGACATAATCAATACTGTTGGATAGATCAATCCTTGTAGAACCCCTAGGTGTTTATGCTTTGAAAACCATTCATCCTGATCATCAGTTTGTATGCATCTACTTGATACACGTGTGGTGGGTAGACAGAGCTTGACCTGATCAACACAGAAGATTAAATTTCCTCAACCAGTTTTTCTGGCTGTATGAGGAGTTAGAAGTATGAGGAGTCGACATAGAATTATTCACTAAAGTTCAGACATTTGCTTCCTTGAAAGAGACCTGTCCTATTGAAAAAAGCTCTAGGACTCTCATATGTGTGTCCTGTTTAGGAATAGATGTTCAGATGGGTATATCCAAGTTTTAAACTGTAAATTTTAAGACAGTGACAGAGAGACAGTTAATTATGTATTTGGGCACATGAGAAGTCTAGAATTACCTTTGGCCAAATGGCATGTTTTGATAAATGTCTTAGTTTCCTTTCATTTTAAGATGAAGAGGATAAAGTTGACTGTGGTGGAGTTACAGTGGCAGAGGAAAAAAAGGAACAAATACTTTTCCATTTTTTGAGAATAGAATAATGCATGGATTAATGTAACATTGAATGGGTTATCCGAATATGCTGTCATACTGGTTACAGTATAGCATAACAGATGTCTGTGAAAAGCAAGGGAAATATAGAACACTTTGGAATAAGGGAATTTAAAAAAAAAAAAAAAAATATGAGTGAATTAAATACGTTTGAATATGTAAATTTCCTAACATTATGTTGATAAACAATAGATATATTTTTTCTTTTTCTTTGTTTATTTTGTTTTTATTGGATCTATTTTATTTCCACAACAATAGCAATGATATCATCTTTGCTACTACTAATACTTCCCACACTGAAAAATTAAGTAGGCTGTCAAAAATTTTAACACAATATCAATACTCCAAATATTAATCAAAACATTTTGTTATACAAAAAATTAATCACAAAATAAAAATATTAAATTAAAATGTAACATTACTGTAGAATCTAGTAAAATGCACGCCTGTTTCATCCTACTTTGAGTATTTTCTGCCAATGTGAAAATAAAATTATAGTTTTATTCCTTCTTCCTTTTGACAGCCTTTATATATTTAGCATTTCTTCCTTTAAAACCATAACAACTATGTTATTTGAGGCCTTTATCCATCATGGAAATTTAGTGGCTTCTTCCCAAGCATAGTCACCCAGTAACACCTGTACGTCAGCAGTTGGCTAATGTGTGCGTATAACAGAGCGTGGAAATGTTAAATAATTATTTAACAATGAATATCATTCTCCTTTTTTCTAGGAAAGACATCTGTCAGCAGCTAGCTAATATCAGAATGTATATTAGCTGATTATGTCCATATTCCCTAAAGAGACTTCAGTGCATAGCTGCATCAAATAAGGGCTAAAGATCTTTCATTATTCATTGAGATTGGTATGTTATAGTAACTCACCAGATAGCTTAAGGGTAGCGTCATCAGGTTCTGTAATGAGCAGTTAGTTGAATTCTGATAACTGAACTATTATTATATTAGAAAATTTATGTATTGGTCCCGTCTTCAGTGCAAGCTTAGTAATGAATTACAGCCTATAACTTTAGTTACATCAATCATTTACTACAAAATTAAAGGGATAAACTACATATGATTAATGACAACATAAACTTATCCTGAAAATTAATAAATTCTTATTGATTTACCTGGTGACCACTTTTTTGTGGGTAGTGATTTTTGAATTGTGGTTAATATGAATTTTGCCACCATTCCTATGATATATATACAAGACCCAACAGTAAATGAAGGAAAATGTATTTCCCAGTAGGCTACATTTCCATTTCTGATGAATCTCATAGTAATGGGCTTTTACTCTTCTAAAGGTAAATGCCAGAGACCAGTCTACATAGAAATATCTGCTAAATCTGTGCAAGCCTACAAGATCCCTTCTTCCTCTCAACAGTTCACTGTAATTATAGATATTACCACAAAGCTATCCAAAGTGAAGCATTCTGTTACAGTTTTCTCTTCCTCCCACCCTCACTCATATTATAAATCCATTGAGGATAGAAACATATTTTATATTTCTATGGTATTTGCAATAGCACTCTATATGATACAGGCAATCAATAAGTTTGTAAAAGCCCTCAGATCAAGGTGAATTTGTTATAATATCAGAATCTGAAGAGATAAATAATGAATCACCAAAACTGTGGAAAAGTTTTTTGTTTTTTAACTGTTCTAGTTTGCTAAAGCTTCCCAAATCAGATACCATAAAATATGTTGGCTTTACCTACAGGAATGTATTTACTTAGAAGCTTACAGATTTTAGGCTGAGAAAAATGTCCAAATTAAGGCATACCATCACATGATACTTTCTCCATGAAGACCAGCTGCTGAAGCTCCTTGGCTTCTCTTCCACATGTGACAAGACACATGATGGTGTCTGCTAGTCTCTCCCTTCTCTTCTGGTTTTCGTTCTTTCAGCATGTTGCTTCCATGGCTTTCTATCTCTCCCTCTATTCATCCCATTTATAAAAAACTCTAGTAAGAGGATTAAGATCCCTCCCGCACCTTAACTGAAGTAACCTAATCAAAAGATCATACTTACAATAGGTTTATACCCACAGGAATGCATTAGCTTTAAGAATATGATTTTCTGGGACCCATACAGCTTCAAATCATCACATTAAGATACATATAATATGTGGGAAAGGTGCTCCTGGGGCATGCTTCTATGGAATATGAATGTGTTCATCTTGTCATAGGTTGTTTTCTCAGTGGGTGGAGACCCACACAATAACCAACAAAGTATCAATCTCCCATGCTGGAGAGTCCTTCTACATTCTCGAATAGAAGGACAAGAAACTCTCAAGGACATAGGTAGTGCCTAATAAAAGAAAACAGACCAATAGGCCAAGTGCTCATTATTAATTCATGTAACTATGAACCTTACTCTTGTTAAATTGAAACTAAGCCTAATAATAACTAATGCATAAGAGTTACCTCCTGAAACGTCCTTGTTACTCATATGTGGCCTCTCTCTAAGCCAAACTCAGCAAATAAACACACTTCCTTCCCCCTGGCATGGGACATGATCCCAGGGATGAGCCTCCCTGCACCAAGGGATTAATACCAAGCACCGACCAGTGATGAATTTGGAAAAAAGGCCTTGACCAAAGGGAGAGAAACATTAAATACCAACGAGTTTTTATGGCTAAGAGATTTCAAAATGAGTTGGGATGTCAATCCAGAGGTTACACTTATACATATCTCAGGCAGATCTCACTAACTGCCACTGTAAACAAAGCCTCAAACAGGGGTGTCCCTGAGGGCTCTAGAGCCATCTGGACACTATAGGCAGGGCACACAATCCCTTAAAATCAGCACCCTATTGGTGGGCCTTACATTGAAATATATGAAATTCTACTTTCCCAATGTAACCAAGTTAGACTCATTTATAATTTCCTTACACATGGTTCTTTCTACCCCTTTTATTTGAGCCTATAATTAGTGCTATACCTGTTAAATATATATCAGAGACTTAAATCTTCAGTCTGTTCAAATACTAGTTGGGTCCTGAAAATTTGAAGAGTTGTGGCCAACATCTACTCTCCTGTTCATTGGACTTGCCCAGGACAACTAACAAAATGATGATAATGGACATCCCACATCCCAAAAAGCAGAGAGTATCTACAAATGCAAACAAAAACAGTTCCTACCATCTGCCCCATAAGATCTAAACCCCCTCTCAAACTGAGGCAGAGCAGGCATCATCCCCAAATCCTCAAGGTTGAGGAATGAGCAGACATAAACAGGAAATGCAATCATGGAAAAGCAAACTTATTAATAATGTAGTAACAGAAGAACATGTAACATTGAGATAAAAATAGTGGTTATCAGAGGTTCTGAGGGGAAGGCACAGGAATAATAGGTGGAACATAGGGCATTTTTAGGGCATTGGAATTAAGTGAAAACTACAACATAAACTATAGACCTTGGTTAGTATCAATGCTTCAATATTTATTCACCAATTAAACAAATATACCACATTATGGTAAGATCTTATTAATAGGTGAAGATGCGGGAGGAGAAGGGGGTAGGGTACATGGGAATCTCTTATACTTTCGATGTAACTTCTCTGTAATCTAAAACCTCTTTAAAAATTAAGTTTATTATTTAAAAAAAAGATATGCAATTACTTTCCGGGAGTAAACTCATTAGTACATAGAGAGGAGCAATAGTTTATCTCCCCTCTAGTCACTAAATCTAATCATGCTACTTTTTTGCCAGAATTCAAAATGACAAGTATTGAGACTCCATTTACTCTGAATTTAGGGGTTTTAGTTCTTTGATAAATATTAAGTCTTTTCCCTGGCATTTCAAGAAAGGAAAAGCATTTTCAGCTCCCATATCTTCCAGTCACACTGGAGAATGTATTTGACCCTAACAATAAATCCTGCCTGAAATAATTTGGTTGATTTGTGTTTACCTCATTATTTCCATCTCTCCACTGGAATATGAACTCCAAGAGAACAGAGAACTTTTCTATTTCTTTCACTTCTGTATCCATGAATCCTGGATGGAACATAGTAGGAGCTCAATAAACATTGTTTTGTTTTGTCTTGTTTTGTTTTTGATAATGAATCCAAGTAGAGAAGTGAATTACCCTATGCCTAAAAGCACCATCCTGAAGTCAGACATTCTGGAATGGTATGCACACTGTGTGTATTTGATCACATTACTAGTTTTTAGTCTTGTTCTTCCTTGGTCTCTTCAACAGTACAAGCCTCATGGGGTGATTGTAAATATTGAACAAATAACTCCAAGTAAAGTTCTTACACATATTATGCTCTCAATAAATGTTAGTCCTTAATATTTTATTATTAAATATACAGAATTTGAATTCAGAAACTTTTGTTCTCCTGTTAACTGCCTTCACCAAAATCTCTAGTAAACCTGGATGTTATATATCTAACTATCTTGAAAAATGTAAGCATCAGTCCTGGATTTCAGAGGAAATCAAGCTGGTAAGCCAGTAACCCTATTTGTCATTTTGCTTCTTCCATAAGCACTAAGTTGTATCCACATACCCTCACCTCCTATTTCATAGAAAAAATATATAGCCTTGGGTATGTGTCCTGCAATATCAACCTTTCCCTCTAGACTTTCTGTATCAAAGGGAAAAGCACTCTGCATACATGCTGTTTTTCACCCCACCCACAGAGATGTGGTCCACTTTAATATGTCCCTTGTCCCTCATTGTTTTCTCTGAAAAAAAAAATGATAATAATGTCATTTCTAGCTCACACAGTCCTGGGTTTGAGTGTACATGTATCCATGTGGTTATACCAAAAGTAAGTTAAGGTACAGTCGCTAACCTCTGGGGTGGACTGGTACTGAGGCGCCCCCTGGTGGGAGTGCTGGCCACCTACCATGGCTTTCCTTCCACAAACTTTTTTACAGCTAAAATGCATGTCTTGTAGTGGTTGGAAGAAAATTCTTCTTAAGTTAAGAGGCTGTGTTCATTCTGCTAAACATTTCTGACCACCCCAGATATTCCAATGATGCATTATGGAGAAAGCTATTTTCTAAAAGCCAAATAATACAACAAAACAAAAAGATAATCAGAAAATATAGCCACCCTCTTAGTAGTAATTTTTGTACAAATCAGGATTAGATCTCAATTTTGAGAGAATTTCAAGGGATGAGAAATGCTTCTTAAAGCACAAATTGGGTAGTTGTGCTTATTAGAATATTATTCTAAGGAAAGGCAGGTAGCCCCAGTCTTCAGAAGAGGCCACCACTGAACTTTTCAGTGACCTGGTGTCCTTCTAACTGGTGTGTTCCTAATGGTTTGGGTGACTGCTGTGTCCTCTGGCCCTCCCATGGAACATGATCTCTGGTGGGTTTTCTGCTTCATTTAACATGTACATTCTAGGAGGAACACAGCTGAGCCATTTCATCACCTTCTTTGCCTTCTGTCAGGTTAGCACAGGCACTTTCACTTTATTCAACTTGGGTCATCGTTTTCTTAAAGCTTTTAAGAGCTAACCAAGCAGCATGTTTGCTTGATCCCACGGGTCCTTGCCAGCAGGTTAAATCATATCTAGAGAAAGTGCCCAAGTCAGTATATTTTATTTGAAAGAAATAATTTATTGAAAGTCTTGGTTAATGTTTCCTTAATTGTTAAGGCTTAGATTTCCAATGAACCACCTTAGGGGAGAACACTTCAGCAACAATACAGCATATTATTCACTGCAATAAGTTACAGCAAGCCAGATAAATGCCACTCCTCATTATCCTATGTTTAGGAATGTGCACTTTACAAAATAAACACACGATGAAAATATTTTGAAACTCCTACTGTGGTTAATAAATTCATGTCGTTGTGTTTCTAGTCATTGTAGAAATAATGAAAGCACAGCTTTTCTTTACACCAAAGAGATAAACAGGGAGTAATTTCAATTGTTCTTTAGTTCCTATTCCCATTACTATCTCCCCGAAGTTGATTCTGTTTAAAGTTTAGCTTTTTGTTGTTTTCTTGTATTTGCCTCCTTTTTAAATAATTTAGTATGGTTACAAGACAGTGGAATTTCATAGATTATACTTCACTAGATAGAAATACATCAAACTTGCAAATGAAATAGGATAATCCAATAACTCCCCACCCATTCTGAACCATAGACTTGCTTCTATCAGATAAATCTCTCTAAACTGCCGTGGAAACATGATTTCCATTTTTGTTTCTGGGTATAGAGTGAGCCTGCACCCTGACATATATAAATAGATTATATTTCTATATATGTCTGTACAGAAATGCAAAGTGCCAACTGGAATAAAATTTACTAAATGTTAATTATTTTTATTGTGAAAGGTAAATTTTGGGGTATCTTTTCTTAATATAGCTTCCTATTGTATATTGATGGTTTCATGGACTTCTCAGGTAGCCATATAATTACCATACAAACCAAGACTATACTGAGTGTGAAATTGGGTACTGTTAATATATATGCTGGGACATGTGACATAAAGCTAGACTATCTTGGGCAAATAAGGATGTGTCTTCACCCTGTTTGATCATCTCAGTGAGAAATTCTCGTTCACATTTTATTCATACAGAAACAAGTGAAGGAATTTGAGCAGCCCTGGGTTATAAAAGAGCTTGTATTTGGCACAGGTGGGATTCAAATCCTGTTCCTATGTTCCAATTACTTCTTTTCATACAATATCTCAGTTGCCTGTTCTAATCCCTGTGGCCAGAGATTCTCTTTCCTCCTTCTTTCAGAATTGATGTAAGATGTTCTGTGAACTTCTCTTGTGACATTTATCTTACTTGACTTTTTGTTAGAGATATCTGTGTACTTCTTGTATATCTATTCCTAAATTGCATGAAAAGCAACTTGTTTCTACATTTAAATGCCTTCTGTTGTGTATTAGTTATCTATTGCTATATAAAAAAATTGTTCCAAATATTAGTGACTTTAAACAACAAATATTTATCCTTTCTATTTCAAGAAAGTTAGCACATTCTTGCAGCTGAATAGCTTTCTCAGCCTTCATTCTGCCAGTAGATTTGGGGGTGATGGTCTTCTTTCATTTTGTACTCTCCCTGTCCATTTCAGCCCAAACTGTCAGTGTTTCTGCTTGTATTAGTTAGCCAAAAGAGTTCTGATGCAAAATACCAGACATCGGTTGGTTTTTATAAGGGGTATTTATTTGGAGTAGAAGCTTACAGTTACCAGGTGCAAGTTACTACTCTCACCAAAGTACATTGCCATGTGTTGGAGCAAGATGGCTGCCGATATCTGCAAGGGTTCAGGCTTCCTGGGTTCCTCTCTTCTCGGGGCACATTTCTCTCCGGGCTCAGCTAGTCTGCTCTCAGAGATAGCAAACAGCTATCTCTCTCCCCAAAGCCTCTGCCTATGTTTAATAGGGACTTCTCTTCTTCTTCATGTATCTGTTTCTTCGTGTGTTTACTTCCCGGGATCCAGCTCCAGTTGGATTACAAACATAATCCAATATCTCTTTTTGGAATTCATAAACAATATCAAATTGCTACACTGCTGGTATAATTCTCTCAAAAAACATCATGGACCTCCTGTGAATCTCACTGAGGTACATATTGTTGAGGGAAAAAAAAGCCACCCAAATCTTTGAAAGGCATTAATCAGCTGTGCATTTAATTTAGCAATCTTATGCCTGCATTCTTTCTTTAGTGACTGCATATACTTCTGTCTCACTTAAAAACTTCTGAATCAATTTTATAATCCTATTGGCTCCCTAATTAATGAGTTAAATAATTTTTTGACTCATGCTCATTCAACTTTTATAAGAATCAACTTTTTAACTGTTTTGAAATTTATACTTTGAGAACAGGTTGTGAAAGAAAACATAAGGTTTCTGCTATCAACATAATTTTGTTGGTGAAGTTGATGATGAGATGTTATGGTTTCTTTTTTATTTTAAATTCATTCTTGAAATTATATTTTAATAAAGTTTACAAATGATACATAGGAATGAAACATGAGTAGATAACTATTGCCTTTATGATAAAACATTTGATTAATTAAGCTGCTATTTGGCAAGCTAAGCATATTTCCTCTTTCTCTTTGTAAAATCTCATGTGATTCCTTAGTTGAAAAGAGTGGATGGACCTTGCTATTAGAAAAGTATAGATGACTTCTACTAAATCCTTAAAAATGTTGCTAAGTTCCATTTTTTGGAGAGTGTGGTAGAATAATCACACCTCCATCTGAGACAATATGATCTGTTTAATGATGCTTTGCTCTTGGCAATTTAAAGTTCATATTAAGGAGAATCCCTGCCATCTTATTTTTACTTAAAGAATCCATCAATTAAGGAACAAGTATGAATATGGTTTACTTACTTATCTGGGGAGAGGCTATTTGTAGAAATGAGAAATCAAATTTAATTTCTCCCAGAGTAAATAAAGTCCCTCTCTTACTTCAGGTACGCAGAACATAGATGACTAGAATAAATTTGGATTTTAAACTTTTCTAAATGATAATTCCAATAAAAATATATGGATGTAAATTTATGGCATTGTCTGTGTATTGCCAGTTCATGGTTCATGGAATAACTACCTCAAAAACTCTAAATTACATTAATTGTGTTGATAAAAGTCAAATATTATGGAATGCATTTTGACAAATGGTAATCTGATAAAACACAAATCTCAAAAAACAAACTTTCTGAAGAACCAGTTATTTCTTAATTCTAGAATATGATGATGACTAAGTGTCAGCATCTACATTCTATGTAATTTTTGTCCATTTTCTCTTCTGTTTCTTGGGAAAATAGCCCAAAAGTTAATTTTAAGGAATTCAGAAAAATTTTAATAGATAATTCTTATGATATCCTTATGCCTGATGGCCCTTCAGTCATGTTCTAACTCCATACTGTTTATACCCTTTAATCCAGTGTATTAAGTCTTGAAACAATTTTTCTCACTGAGACAAAAGGGACATTACTTGAAAATGCTAGCATGCCTTTGGAATGGTAGGGAAGGCTGATGCAATTATCTAGAATGCCCATCCTTTCTTTCTTTCTTCCTTTACACCTGAAAACAAAATTATTATTTAGAACAACTAGCTCTAGCATTGCATACAGAGTGAGATTAGAAAATACTGATTTATAAAGAGAATTATAGCTCTATAAGAAATTCAGATAACTAAATTACTTAGAGGTTTTTAAAATTTTCTCTATTATTTTACTCTACTTGTTCCTTGCTATTTATGTTAAGTTATATAAATTAATATTAGGAGTTTTATTGTTTATGTTTATCTCCACCCCCACCCCAAATGCATTATTTTGCAACTGGTTTCATTTCCGAAGCAAGAGATTTCTAATATGTAGACATAAAAATCATACTGGTAAGTGATGTTAGGTCCCATGTCCTGGTATGTAAATTAGTAGCCTATGAAGGGCCCAATGTTCTTATAGTGTACAGCAAATGGTGAGAAATAGGTGTTTTTACCTTCCCAATGTAAGCAGAGTTTACTGAGTTTCCCTTGAGACCAAGAAATTTAGATTTCCTGATTTTATTTATTTATTTTAAATATGCAATCAAATAGAAACACTACAGGTTAGAAGCCATGCAAGCTGAATGACATATAAATCTTGCTGCTCCAAGGGTAAACCCTTTTTTCCCCACAGCAGCACTCGGACATTCATGTCTTCCGGGCCACACTGTTTGAGATGCAGAATAATTTAGTAGTTGGTGTAGCAGAACGATACTACCAATACGACTGTTTTGGATCAAAAAAAAATTAATGTATTTTGTGTTGCCCTAAATGCAATCTACTGAAAGAGATAGACAGTAAGTAAGTTTAGGGGTTCATATAATAGACACATGCAGGCTTCTCTCTGCATAGAAATTATCACACAAAAAGACAAGCAAACGAATGGATGGAGAAAGGGTTTAATATACCTGAGTAGCATTTTAAAATTTATAATATATGATTCTAGTAAGAAACAGTAATCAGTAAATTATACTAAAGTAAAAACTGCTGTGAGTCATTCAAATTTCCTGACAAATCATAAAGGAACCAGTATATCTTTCAATCTTTTTGATAGTATTAATCCCCAATTCTTTGAATTTTGGTCTTTTCACTTAAGAAGGACCTGGATTAGCATCATGGATCTCTAACTTCAAGTAGGACATCTTTCCTCCCACAGAGGGAAGGACAAATACTAAACATTCTTGCCAAGAACTGCTATACCTTGTCTACTTAAAGTCATTCACGAATATTCAGATCCATATATGGAATGATAATATTTTATTAAGAAATAGTATGTTAATGATAAAATACATTTGTCACATCTATAGTTATAAATGTCTTCCATTGCATTTCAAACCTTGATGAACTTTTCTATAAAGTGCTATATAAAAGCTCTTGTATATTTGAGCTGTTTTTATTTAATGAACATTGATACTCAAGTGATTCTTCTGTAATGAAAGCAGGGCAAATGTGACTAGAATTAGCATAAATTTAACTTTTAATTATGGATTATAGTTTTCAAATTATATATGAGCAAAGAATTCTAGTACCAATAATCTGAAACTTACAGACACATACCCAGTTGGGTGCCAAGCTTATCCCCTAATAAAAGTGAAGAATGAGATATGAAATATGAAAAACATTGAAAATTTTTTAAATGAATTTTGGAGATTGTTGGGATTGAATCATTTATCCACAAAACACAAGTTCTTAATCTACCTTCCTGTTGGTATGAACCCAATTTAGTAAACAGGACTTTTTGAAGATGTCATTGTTAGTCAAGATATGGCCAAACTGAATCAGGCCAAACTCCATATCACTGGAGGCCTTGTAAAGAGAGGAAATTCAGACAGCTAGAGAATCCAGAAGGCAGAGAAAGCCACAACAGGAGAGAAGGAAGCAGAACACTATATAAGGAAAGAATGCCATACCAGACACTGCCAGCTCTAGGAGAAAGCTTGGCCTTGCCAACATCTGGTCTTCAAAACCGTAAGACAATAAATGTATATTGTTTAAACCAACCCATAGTGTGGTGTTTGTCATAGCAGTTCTAGCAAGCTAAAAGAGAGAATGTTTAATCCAACCCCCTTAATTTGCACAGAAAGTTTAAACTGGCAAAGGCAAAAGAGCATTTAAATATCCAGACATTTTCAGCAAAGTCAGAACTAGGGGGAAAAAAGGCAAAATTGTTCACTATCTTGAAATGATGACTATATATGCTATAAATCATCTTGATGCAATAGCAGGTGTGCCTTTCATATTTGGATCTCATAGCATGTAAATGGATCCATATTTCCCATCAGCTAATTCAAATCACATTCATTGCATTACATACTAATCTAAATTAAAACCATACTGACTAGCCTCGTTTGCATAGGAAAGAACTTGGACTTAAAAAGAAATTTGCAAACATGAGATAGTGTTGACATTTCTAAATTTAGTACATAGGAAATTTAGAAATGAAAAGCAAACTTATTTGTTCTACCTTGTTAACTCTAAAATATCAAAGCAGACCACCAGGGATATTAATTGAATTGAAAGCCTGGAAGTCTTGTGATAGAGATGAGAGAGGAAGAAACTGAGGTGGAGGTTTTAGAACTGAGGAGCAGGGCTGAAATCATGATGTTTAGGATTCTGAGATAAAGGGGAAATAAAGCATCTTTAGTTTTTCAGAAAGATGCTCTAATATTATGGAAATTTTCCCATTGTTAGGTGGAAGTGAAAAGACACTAGAAGGAGCTAGAAGAAAGTAAAGTTAAGTAATATTTATTGGGAACCTCCTATATGTCAGGCACTATGTTAGATTCTTTACACAAAATTATTTTCTGTACTCCTCTCAGCAAACCTATAACATAGTTATTTTGTTGGAATATCACAGTTTAAGTTCCTTTGCAAAACCCACACATGGTATAAGGATTCAATATATATTTATTCATGGTTGAGAAACATTCCAATCCTAATAAGGCACAAAGCACACATAGTGATGAAACACTCAATTTCTGGAGCCAGATTAAATGTGTTCAATGCTGGCTCACCAGCTGCAGGTTGGTGGACAAGTTACTCCCTCAAAGCATAAGTTTCTTTGCCCATAAGATGGGTCTGAAAGGATGGTTGTGACACTTAAATGAGGTAAAGTATGCACAAATCTTAACACAGTGCCAGGCACACAGTAAAATCACAGCCCTCAGGTGTTACAAGTATTATAAATCTATCCAGCAGAGGGAGCAAGGAACCTAGAAAAGCAGGGTTCCTTTAACCAGCTCCAAAGCCCCAATCCCAAGAGCCAAAAAGCAATGTTACATTGTAGAGAAAGACAATTTCTTCTTGGAGAATACATTGCTATAACTCTTAGCAAAGAGTTTGGATATTGGACCAACATCAAGGGACTTGTAAAACAAGGACAAATTCTGTAGACTACAGAATTTAGGAAGAAGTAAATCCAGTAGTCCTGATGTGGTGACCAAAATTGCCTGGAAAGGATTGTCTAAGGAATCTTCTCAGCTTTTCAAAGCTTCCCACGATGGAGGGGATGTGAAGAGATGAGGGGTGGGAGAGAACGATAGTGGTAATAGCTAACATATACTTTTTTATCCTTACAACAGTTTTATAAATTAGAAGGAAATGGAGATACAGACTGATTAACTTTCCCAAGATCTCAATGGTAAAAGTAATGAAGTCTAAATTCTTATTCAATATGCATTTCTGTGGAAAAAGTCTTCATTAATCCAAGTGTGCCTAGCACTACAGTTTTGTTTGTTTGTTTTTCTTTGTTTTGTTGCTCCTGTTGTTTTTTATGGCTCATCTAGCTCAGAGCATCATCTTAGTTCACTGATACTCTGCCTGTGTTCCAATGAAAGAGCATGTTGGTCACCCCAAGGGTCATGTCCATGAGCACAAGAGTTATATGGAAGAGGATGTGGTTGTTACAATGTTTTGAATTAAGTTTCTTTGTGTTCCCTTTACAACAAGTATATAGGAAGTTATTCTTTGCGTGACATGCTTTGTTCCTTTCCATCCTCACTCCTGAAAAAGAGTTTTGTTCGTTGGTTTATGTTTGCATAATTATGTTTTAGAATCATATTTAGAAAATTTTTCAATGTAAACCAAAGGAAGGTTTGTTGATATTTGTATCAGTTACGGTTACACATACCTACATACATATTTTTTTAAAAAACAGGAATTTTGACTTTACACAATTGTGGGAAAAAGTTAAGCCATCTCTGTAAAGTTCTTACCTTCATATATGATGCCATGCTTTGAAGTATAGGACATATAATCTTATGCGAAGATTGATGTAGGAGAGCAAGAAAACGAGTTGGAACTCACAAGCACAAGCTAGAGCATGTGCATAAACAGAAGCCCATGTCCTGTCACTTCTACACACAGTAGAATTGGTGTACTACAGAAGCTGAGGCTCTTTTTCATGAAGCTAAGTACACACACCTGTTCTAGAACTCAGAGAAACTAAAGAAAGACCCAACAGAAGAGTTGCAGGTATGGTGCTACCTCACAACAATGAAGTTAACCAGCAAATAACCAACAATGTGTGTGAGTACAAAATGGTTGTTGCTGTATTTCTGCTCTCCAACTATCCCACAAGTATCTTGTGTGGGCCACCCTTATAAGAAACATACTGGGAAATGTAGGTCAGTCTAGCCAATAGAAACAACACAAAGTGACCATGATCAACCTGTATTAAACTTGGTATCCATATACATCTCCTTAAACTATATTTAATTTCCAACTAAAGATAATAACAAGGTCATAATTCTGCCCAACATGTTGCAATCTCCCCAGTACAATCCACAATAAACTAATCCTGGATACCTATGTCAAAAAGGTGGTGTGAGGAGCTTTGCAGAACAACTCTATGGTGAAACAAGAAGATTTTGTTCAAGAAATTTTACTAAGTCTTCATAAAATCAGTGAGTTACTATGGCACTTGAGCCATGACCAGCTTATGCCCCAGTGCACTGTTGAAAACGATAGAGCGAACAATAGATTAGTGTGACCTAATAACTGGGTAGCATACCAAAAGAGGCAGGCAGCTTATCAAAGCCATGAGGAAAAAAGACAGAGGGGAACCTCCTAAAACCACTGTCATCTTAGAGTAACTGTGCACATGCTCAAGGCTGCATCCTCTAAGGAGTGGTATCAGATGCTTCATACTCTGGGAAAAATAGACTTCACTAAATTAGTATAGCCACATCACTAAACACACAGGCAAATAGCAGCAATAAATCCTGGGAAGCTGGGGGAGAGGGGATCTCAGTATTCAGAGTTGCTACAGTATGTTTCCTGAAATATCCAGTTTTCAACAAGGAATTGGAGATATGCAAAGAAACAAGAAGGTGTAATCCATACACAGGGGGTAAAAGGAGGCAACAGAAACTCTCTGAGGACTGATGTTGGACTTAGCACACAGAGACATCAAAGCAGTCATTTTAAATACATTAAAAGAAACCATGCCTAAAGAAGTAAAAAAAAAAAAAGACATAATGATAAGATCTCAACAAATAGAGAATATAAAAAATAAGTAAACATAAAAGGAACAAAATGGAACTTATGGAATTGAGAAGTACGAAAACAGAAATGAAATTTTCACCAGTGTAGGTCAAAGCAGATATGAACTGGCAGAAGAAAAGAATCAGCAAACATCAAGGTAGATCAATAGAGAATATGCAATATGAAGAATAAAAGAAAAAAATTAAAGAAAAATGAAAATAGCCTCAGAGAATGTAGTAACAATTAAGCCCACAAATATGCATATTCTGGAAATATCAGGAAAGGAGAGAAAAGAGCAGAAAAATTATTCAAAGAAACAATGGCCCAAATTTGATGAAAAACATTAGTCTACACATCTAAGTCCAACAAACTCCATGTAGAATAAACTATGAGAGATCTACACTGAGACACATCATAGCAAAAGAAAAATGACTTTACGTATAAAAGAATCCCAAGAAATTAACAGTAGACTTCCTATCAGAAACACTGGAAGAGTCCAGAAGGATGATATATTCAAAGTGCTAAAAGGAAAACATTAAACCAAGAATCCTATATCTTGAAAATCTCTCTTTCAAAACTGAAAGCACAGTTCCTGCTCCTGGGAGGAGGAGGAGGAGGCCTGGAGGCTGTACTCCCCTTAGCTTGACTTCCCCTAGACCTAAAGATTTTCTAGTCTCAAACCTGAAACTTGAAAAAAAACAAGCTGCAGCATCTTTTACTCAAAAGTCATGTCCTCCTGATTCCACTCCTGTCTCGAGGGGCCACCATGCTCTGTGGGTGTTTGCTAGAAAAAGTAGTGCGGCATGATGAAGAAATGTTGTCTTCCTGCTGCTGGGTGCTCTGAGTCAGGAACTCCCTGCTATCCCAAGAGAGGGCCCCAGGAATTTGGGTGAGTTGCTGGGGGACAAGGAGCATGGTGTGCTGTGGAGAATGGGACCTCTGTGTCCAGAGAGAACGTGGATGGGAGAAAGCCCAGAAGGTGGCACCATATGACAAGGTGCTGGTGGGGATCAGATCCTACTTGCTGAGCAGTCACATCACTTGCTTCCTGCAGGCAATGAATGAGAGGAGTCGCTGTCACTCCTGTTGTTTGGCAACTACAAGCCATTCATTTACTTTTCAGGCAAGAGGACCCTCCAAGTCAAGTGCCAGAAGCTGAAGGCACATCTAGGGCTGGGTGCCCATCACACCAGAGACAGCTTGGCTGGAAGCCTGGAGGGCGGCGGGGTTGGAGGCTCCGGCGCTTCTGCAAAGGTCCTGGGCCTTCCCACGGCCTCACCTGCCACTGTTGTCTTTCCCTAGGTTGAGGTCTTCCTGCTTCTCCTCCTTTGGGAGCCACTTTTCACAGCAGCTGCCTGCCCACTCCACTCAAAGGTAAGAGGAGACCTCTCATGGCTCCCTCCCCACCACTGGGCCCTCCTCTGTCAAACTCAAACAAAGGGATGATGTTATAGTTTCAATATAGTCAAGACAGGGTGTAAGTTATTGTTTGTATAAAAAAGAATATTCCCTGTGTACATTTAAAAAAGAAAGAAAGAAAGAAATGTCTCTGAATTGTAAGGGAAAAAAACTTGTTTGAAATTTAAAAAAAAAAAAAAAAAATCTGAAGCAAAATAAAGGAATTTCCAAATAAACAAAATCAGAGAATTTTGTCCTAGCACACCAACCTTGCAATGAATAATAAAGGACATTTTTTCAGACTGAACGCAAGCAAGTGACCTTAACTGGTAAATCCAATACATATACACACAAAGCACCAGGAGGAGCAATTAGGTAATTATGAAAGACAGTATAAATGAATATTGACACAGCAACTCCACTCCTAGATTTATACCCAAGAGAAATGAAACACAAGTCCATAGAAATAACTTGTAAACAAATGTTCATAGCAGCATTTGATACAAGAGTCAAAAAGTATAAATAACCCAAATGTCTATTAAGTGATGAATATATATATATAAAACCATGCAATGGAAAGTAATTTGACAATAAAAAATTTAAGGTAATGATACATGGATGAAACTTGAAAATATTATGTTCAGTGAAAGAAATCAGTCACCAAGACATGTAGTATATGAATCAATTTACATGAAATGTCCAAAATAGGTAAATCTATATTTAGAGAAAGTAGATTAGTGGTTGCCAATGGCTAAGGCATTAACGGAAGTGGAGAGTGATTGCTAAAGGGTCTATCACTAAAATTGATAGTGGTGATGGTTTCACAACTCTGTGAATATAACCAATGAATTATATACACTTAAAATGAGTGAATTTTATGGTGTATAAATTACATTTCAATAAAGTTGCCATGTAAAGCAAAAATGAGAGAAAACAGCAACAACAAAATGAAATAAGCTAACCCATCCTCCCAGAAGAGGATACAGTCACTTTTTTTGTCTTTGTGTGATATTCAGTCTTTTCCCACATCATTTGCACTCTGCTTTTAATATGCCATATCTTAAATATTAAGATATAGTTACTATTAAAATAGTTTATATTAGATGATAAGAGGAGAAAGAGATGAAGAAAACAAAAATACCTGGTATATATACATAATATTCATATCAAAATAAGGAACAAAAATCTGTATCTATTTTAGTCTTCATTTCTTCTAGTCACATGGTCATAGCAGGCATTGTCCACCAGCTATTCCATAAACCCTCTGACTTCAGCATGCTTCTATCAGGTCACTCCACCTTTCTCAACCAGTGACCAAGACCTTGATTCTTGGAGAATCTGTGCCATTAGTAACTGTGGTGATTTGAAACTGTATGTCCCCAGAAAAGCATGTTCTTAAAGTTAACCCATTCCTGTGGGTATGGACCCATTGTACATAGGATCTAATGATGAGGTTACTTCAGTTAGGATGTGACCTCCTACATTCAGGAGGGGTCTTAATCCTATTGCTGGATACCATTATAAATGGGGTGAATACAGAGAAGACACAGAAACAAGAAGCTGAAAGCAATGAAACTCAGAGGACAAGGGAGAGACCAGCAGACACTGCCATGTGCTTTGCCATGTGGCAGAGATGCCAAGGATTGCCAGCAGTTGGTCTTTGGGAAGAAAGCATTGCCTCGATGATGCCTTGATTTGAACATTTTCCCAGACTCCAACCATAAGTGAAAAATGCCCATTGTTCAAGCCAAACTATTTCATGGTATATTGCTTTAAGCTGCCTAGAAACAGCATCCCTGCCTAAATTGGATCATTGTACTGTTCCATTGTCTTTAATCATAATAATGAAAGTGCTAAGATGTGATCCAGTCAACCTCCTCCATTCCGGATTATTTCTTTATACCTTAATTATGCAGTAGCAATATAGTTTTCCCTTAATAGAACCAATCACACCAGCCAATACAGAATTCCCTTTTATTTTGTCAATTTAGAAGCATGAGGAATCTAAAGTGAAAAAGGTAGCAGTCTCAACTACCAGTTCAATGGAAGCATCATGTGTACTCTAGTGGAAACATCCCTTCTTTTCAAAGTAAGACTGCCAGTTCAGTAGAGCCTAAAGTCATGGGGATTGGAAGCAAAAATTTTGCTAGTGGATCACTATGGGGACTAGTGAGAGAAGTCACTCACTTGTTCTTGAGGTAAAAAAGCACTCTATATTGCTTGCTGGTTTAAAAACATACTATATCCTAAAAGGCATTGCTCCAGCTCATCTACCTGACACCATAACTGAATATCTCAAAGGTCATGCCACCATTTTATCAAGGCAGATGCTTCAGGATGATGGGAAATATGGGCGGTTAGTAAATTCCATAAATTCCTCTGACCTCCTTGAACACCTATTGCCATATCCCCAGAATTTCTTGTTACCAATTTTCCCATTGTATTCCCTCCAATCACTGACCATTCATCAAAACAATGTATCACAGTCCGTGAATCATTGTAGGTCCATACTTTTTGCTATCTCTACTTTCAGATAAAATTAACAACAAGATATATTGCCTAAAGATTTGCCCACTGGTGGATTTCCCTTCACCACTGCTCTTCAGGGCCTTCCCAGAGTAGGTCTATAATGCTACAACCTTCCCCTTTATGGTGTTTCCTGCATTTTCCTTCCTCAGGCAACAGGTCTAGCCAGATAGCTCTTCCCCAGATTTCCTGTTACCAATTTTCCAATTATAATGTTTCCTAGTTCCAGAACATCCAATCAAACCATTGGCCACAGCCTATGAATCAATATACAGTCATACTTCTGGTTATTTCTCCTTTGAAGCCAAAATAAACAACCATGTTCAGCAATCAAATTTCTGCACACTGGGAGACTTTCTATTCACCACTGTCATTCGGAGATGTCTCACAAAGGAGATGTAATACTGCAGCTGTCCACTTTTGGGTGGTGCTGGCATGTCAAACAGAACCATCTGTAAACCAGGCATGAGTTTATTCTTCCTCTGTCAACTGATCACAGAGGTCTTCTCATGAATTCATAGGTAGAGGTTGAGAGAGAGGAACTTTTTCATGCAAATTACTTGTGTTTTCAGGACCTTTTCATGCCCATTTCATGGTATCTCCTTTAAGCATCTGTTTTAGTTTCCTAGGTTGCTTAAATCAGAGACCATGAAATGCATTGGTTTAAGGAATGGGAATTTATTAGCTTACAGTTTGAGGCTGTAAAAATAACCAAATCAATGCATTATCAAGGTGTTACTTTCTTCCCAAAGACTGGCTGATGGTGATCTTGGGCTTCTCTGTCACATGGCAAGGCAAATGGGTAACATCTCTGGGTCTCTTCCTTCTCTTCTGGGTTTTGTTGATTTCAGCTTTTTGCTCCTGTGGCTCTGCTTTGCGCTAGTGCGCTCTCTCTCTCTCTCCATTCCATTTATAAAGGATCCATTAATAGTATTGAGTTCCATCCTGAATGAGGTAGGTCCAGCCTTAACTGGAGTAGCCTCATCAAAATATTCTACTTATGGTAGGTTGAAACCTACAAAAATGGACTCGATTTAAGAACATGTGTTTCTGAGGTACATACAGCTTCAAATCCCCACACTCCAACCTCTGGACACCAAAAAGATATGTTCTTTCTACATGCAAAATATATTCATTCCATCACAATATCCCAAAAGCCTTAAGACATTTCTGTAACAATGCTAAGCACAAAGTCCCATCAAAATCAGTTATAGGTGTGGTCTGTCCTGGCACAAAATTCCCCTCTGGCTGTGGACCTATGAAACCTAGAGAACAAGTTATCTGCTTCCAATATACAATAGAAGGACAGGCATAGGATAAACATTCCCATTCCCATAGGCAGATATTAGAAGGAAAACAGGGGCCAAATAATTCTGAAACCCTGCAGGGCATATTCCATTAGATTCCAAAGGCTGAGATTCATCTATAGAATAATATTTTGTCCTCAAGGCCTGGCAGAGTGGCAGCCCTACCTTTTCCAAGTGCTAGTGCCGTAGCCATGCTCTCCCTGAACACTGGGGAGAAGGTTCCACCTTCTGAGAAAACTGGAGTGGTAGCCAGACTCTCCACAGTCCACAGGGAAGAGGCCCCAAACTCTGAGAACACTGGGGTTGTTGCACTCTTCCTGAACAACAGGGTGGAAAACCTGCCCTTTCCAAACTCCAGGGCAGACTCACCCTTTTCACACACATTGATGGGCTTGTTCTCTTGGTCTGAGATGTCTTTTGTCCAGACCTCGGCTTCTATGGTTCTACCTTTGAAGTCATTTTTCTTTCAACCTGTCTCTTTTCTGTCCTTTTAGTTCAGGGCTGGCAATGGTTTCATTCATACAGATCTTGCAAAAATCTTGTCAATTTCACATGTACTATACAGGGATCCAAACCATCAGACAAAAGAACTTTCCACAAATCCTTTATGGATAACTGCATTACCTATCTTGAATTGCACTGAAATGGCTAACTGGATTCATGATGAGTTAAACCCTCACATGGAACACTTTTCTCTGTGGACTCACTTTCTCAAAACTCAGAATTTTCCAAATTATTTATTTCTGTTTTCTTTGTGCCCAGAATTCAGTTCACAGCTTATCCCTTTCCTCTTGCATTTTACTATCAGCTGCAAGGAGAAACCAGTCTGCACTTTCCACACTTGGCTTGGAAATCTCTTCAGTTAAATATTCAAGCTCATTACTCTAAAATTTTGCCTTCTGTCCAACATCAGAACTCAATTTTACCAAGTTCTCTGCCATTTTAAAACAATTATTGCCTTTCTTCCAGTTTCCAGTGACACATTCATCATTTCTATCTAAGGCCTCATCAAGAATACCTTAAGTGTACATATTTCTACCAACAGTCTCTTCAAAGCAATCTAAGAATTTTCTATCAAGAACCTTACAATTCTCCCAGCCTCTGCCCATTTACCAATTAAAAAGCCATTTCCACATTTTTGGTATTTGCAATAGCAGCAGCCAACTATCTTGGTACAAAAATATGTTTTCATTTTTTAGGATGCTTAAGTCAAATACCATGAAATGTATTGGCTTAAGCAATGGGAATTTATTAGCTTATAGTTTGAGGTCATGGAAATGTCCAAATCAAAGCAACATCAGGCAATGCTTTCTTCTTGAAAATTGGTTGGTGGGGATCCTTGGCACCTCTACCACATGGCAAGGCACATGGAGGCACCTGCAGGTTTCTCCCTTCTCTTTTGGGTTGCATTGATTTCAGCTTCCGGCTCCTGTGGCTGGCTCTCTCTCTCTCTCTCTCTCTCTCTCTCTCTCTCTCTCTCTCTCTTTCTCTCTCTCTTCCATTTATAAAAGACTTCAGTAATAGGATTAATTTCCTTCCTGATTACGGTGGGTCACACCTTAACTGGAATAGCCTCATCAAAACATGTTACTCACAATGGGTTAAAACCCACAGGAATGAATTAGATTTAAGAACATGTTTTCCTGGAGTACATACAGCTTCAAACCACCAAAGCAGCCTAAGAAACAGAAACACATTCCTTCCCAATCAATGTCCTATGTTAAGAAAAGATACCTTCTGAGTTTGTGAAATCATATAGCATTGTAATTCAGTTACCTCAGGATGGGTTTAGTTTTCAGAAATCTCAGCTCTGTAACTACATAAGGTTTCTTTCCAGGAAATTACAGAAGCTTTCAGGTCCCCCATGCAGACTCTGAGTTGGAAATTTAAAGTCCTGGGCTTATCACCTCCCAGATTTTCCAGCACAGTTAGAAACAGCCAACCAATGCCATAATATTCCAATTTTCAGAGAAGGTTTTATGACAGCAAATAGTTGGTTACTCAGAGCTTTGCCTTCTATACATACTGGATTACAAATATCTAAAAGTGATAAGTTATGGAACTCTTTTTCCATTGAATTGCATAGCCAACCATCGCCCTCTTAATCAGTGGAAACAGAGAGAGTAATACCTTTGAACCTAATCACATCAAAGAACTAGATCTAGAAATCCCAGTACCAATTCAGAGAACTCATCCTTAAGTTCTGATCTTCTAGAAATACTTCTGGTACTAAATTCTCTCTGTCAGTCACAAAATGGCTGCTGCTTTACTTCCAGCCTCTAAGTCTCCCAAGAGAATCTGTCCTGAGGCTCACCTTAGCCAGAAACATACAGGGAAGACAATTTTAGAAAATTTGTTCACCAAAGCCAAGTTGACACCTACACAGCCAACACAGAATTAGAAAAGTTCCACTCGGAAGAATGTGACATTCAGAGCAAAATGTGATTGCTGAATGGAGAAGATACAGCAAAATGAGATGAGCAGGTTTAATTACAAGGGGAGTGGGTGGGATGAAACAGGCACCTCACAGAGGGAGACATAAAAAAGGTACAAGGAAGGATTCAAAATAAGATGCTTCTAGGCACTAATTCAAAATTGTCTCTAACCTGCCTAAATACGACCTGAGGGAAGGAGTAAGGAAATGATTGCACTCTGGACTCCAAACATATGTCTAATCAGTTTGAGTAAGAGTGGGTTCTTTCTTGTGATAAGATGAAACTCTACGCTTTTTCTAGCCTTGATGAGTTCTAACAGCAAATTTATAATTCAGGCACAAAACGTTTTCTCTTATATAAAGCTCCTCTGAAAGCCTGCCCTCAGAAGTATTTTTCAATCAGAGAACCAGCTTTGTGCAAACCTTTGTATACTATCCAGGCAGTCACATGCCCATACCAGTAATCTTGCTGGAATTAGGATTCAGGGAAGAAACCAAGTTAAAGAAATTGGTCCACAGAGAGATTTAGCAGAAGGCTAAAACTGCCTTGCTCATGAAAGGACTTAAGTACAGAGAGAGTTGCCAGCAGGTGAATTAATGGGAAGTACCTAAAATAGCAGTTCTGATCAGAGTGCTTTGACCCATTTTCATTATCCCCTTACTGACTTGGAAACAAGAAAGCTTGTTTGATCAGTATGGAAGGTTAGGACATTAAGGAGCATTTTTTTAATTTTATTTTTATCTATAAGCTCACAGAAGCAAAAGTAATTTAAGCATACTACTCAGAAAAATGTAAAATTTATGGGTCCAAAAACTTTAGAACACAAGTCTGGTTCAAAGATTAGAAATATTGACAACTTGAAGGAGAAATAAACAAAAATTAATAAATGTGGAAATTTACAGTGTATTTTGTCAGATCACTTCAATTAATTCTAAAATTTGTCAATGAAAATGATATTTTTCAAGCATGTATTGTTTTGTAACTTCAGGCCTAGATATGGAAAGGCCAGTGACAAGTTGGTGGGATACTTTTAAGACAACTTAAGGAATGAGCTATGACTCTCATTACAGACTTTCATTCTAAATTTAACCTGCAGATAAAAAATAGGTGCTACCAAGCTTATAGCCAACCATTCTATTTAACCACAACATCTTGGTCAATGGTTACACTACAGACTTTATACTCATCAAAGTGATTTGCAAAGGCAAGACACGGCTTTTTCATCAAGATCCTTCTTCAAACTCATCAAAATGATTTAAAAGAGTATTTCAAGTCCAAGTTGCCCTTCCTTGTCACCATCCTGGAGCGTCTTGTCGAGCAGCAAGTGAGTAACGGTAAAGGAGCATTTAACAATCTGCTTCACAGCCACCTCTTTTCCAGCCAAATTGCACCTATAAAGTTAAAACAGAGCCTCTTTGGATTCTTAACAAACATGAACCAGTTATTTTATGGTTTGTGCAGTGGATACAGTTTGTTGCTGTTTCTTAATTAGCATATATATAAATGCCTCCCTTTCATCACACTTTAGTATTGTTGCAGTAATTCAATAAAAGTATCCTAAACATTCACATTTTAGAGCATCGTTATGATTTATACCAATGGGATGGCACACACAGTGTTGTACATCTGCTTGCAAAAGCATTGCTTTATTTTATATTCTCATATCCCTTTTAAGAATGAGAAATATTGCCGTTTTAGAGCATGCCTTTATTTCTTCATCATCCCTGCCTCTCTGTGAATTTCATTCTTTTACATACTCTATTCCCCAAAACAATGCCTAAATCAATTCTACTGAATGGTGGCAATTTTTTTCCTGAAATAACTCACAACAGAGTAATGAATTGTCACCTTAATCCACTCTATTGGATTTTTATTATTAAAAAAATTAACATTTTCCCCTATTTGGTCACTAACAAGAGTTATTTTCAGCTTCTTCAAAATGATTTATGACCAGTCTAAAGCACAAACCTTCCATAAAGAAACTAAATACATGTTTAAATGAATCATTATAATTTCTTTATAGTGTAATATTCTCCTAAACCTTTTCCAACTTAAAGGGTCAATGGAACAAGGTTTAATTTATCAAAATTATCATGTAAAACATCTCTTTAGGTCTTCGAGTTCGTTTTCTTTGCATTATATATACGTATTTGTGCACAACAAAGTCTTAGTAGTCTACTTCATTTTCAAAATGCAAGGCTATGGGAAGCGGATGTGGCTCAAGCAGTTGGGTGCCCACCTACAACATGGGAGGTCCCAGGTTCAGTTCCCGGTGCCTCCTAAAGAAGACAAGCAAGATAGCAAGCTGACGTGATGGGCTGGTGCAGCAAGCTAACACAACAAGATGACACCACAAGGAGACACAATGAGGAAACACAATGAGGGACACAACAAGCAGGGAGTGGAGGTGGCTCAAGTGATTGAGCACCTCCCTTCCACATGGGAGGTACCAGGTTGGGTTCCCAGTCACTCCTAAAAAGAAGACAAGCAGACACAGAGAGCACACAACAAGTAAATGGCAAGCACAAACAACGGGGGCGGGGTGGGGGGAGAGGAAGAAAAAAATAAATAAAATAAATCTTTGAAAAAAAAATGCAAAGCTCTGTGACTTCTACAATTGCAATAGTTCCATCATATACAGGTGTCTGCCTTAAGTTTTGTACTAACGATGATGTCTCTTCTCTGCCTTTTTATAAATAGAAAAAGCAAGTAGCAATTTGAGAGAAATGACAAAGATCCTTTGAAGTAATTTTGAGACTTATCACATCAAAATTATGAATTTCAAATAAGGTTAGGAGAGACATACTGTTAAAACTCTATAGTGTGGTCTGAATGATTAGCAAAGGTAAATGAGGTAATGGGACTGGGTAAGCTCTGTCCTGGGTCACTGTCTGACTGCTAGTGGAGTGAGAGGCATTTGTGAGCACAACATTTTATGCATCCATGTTTATTATTTTCCAACTTATTCCTAGGGAATCTTGCAGAGATATCCACAAGCAAAAGGGAAAAATGAATACATAGTGTTTTAATATCAAGAGCATTGCAAGAAACAAAGACAGCCAGACCTTCTTTAAGTTTAGTCATAGGGATAGGGAGATCCTTTCTCTCAGCTAAAATGTTCAGAGAGGAGGAACAACAAGGACCACACAGGGAAAGGAAGAAGGCCACCAGTTTTGTATCACCAGAACAGCAATGCGGATTAGATCAGTGGTAACTGTCAGAGTTACATGGACAGCAGGTAAGTACACCAATGATCAGATCTGGAAATGTGGAACATCATTTATAGAAATGTAAATCTAAAGGGTACAAAAGAAAATGGATGAGCCATTCAGAATTATAGGGAAGGATTAAGAAGAATAAGAATAAGAGAAATAATGATAATATTTGCTAATATGTATAAAAGTCTTCAAATTTGTTACACACTCTTCTAAGCACTTTACATATATTATTTCATTTAATACTCAAACCATTCCTATGAATTAGGGACACTCATCCTCCTTTTATAACTAAGGAATCTAATGGATAGCAGGCTTAAGTTACGGTTACATAGCAAAAAAAAGTGCCATGCTGAGCTTTGAAACAAACCAAGTAATCTAGATTCAGCCTGTGCTCTCAATCATCACAGAATCCCTGGGTTTCTACTTATAAGGACTCCATCATAAGAATTCAAATGCTAGAACATTGCTATTGTTACTTAGATGCATTTCCTTGATTGTGTTTTCCCAGTCTGTTAAGAAGACTGAAAAAACACAGTAAGAGAAAATACAATTCAATCATGGTTCTCAACAATAGTATTAGCTATTCTTTCATTTATGATTCATTTATCCATTCATTAAACAAGGTACCTTGTTTTTTACCCAATTTATCCTCTTTTGGCCCTGAGTGGAAATGATATAATCCACAAATACTTTCAGGTCCAGACATCTACCTCTTCCCAGAAGAAGCCACGTCCCCCTCAGCTCTTACATAATGGTACATGCCTTGGAAATGTGCTTCCCAATCTCCAATTCAGTAAAACAGAAAGAAGTTCAGAATCTGGAATTCCTTCTACTACTACTACAGTATAGCTATATCTTCAATAGTACTTTGTGTTCATACTTCAAATATTTCAAAGAAAGGTAAATGGCATAGTTCCATTGGAACTAATATTACTGATAATTTGTATTTAAGAAAATGGTTGATCAATACTCTGTAGGAGGTCCAAGCTGCATCACATAAAACACACACAGAAACATAAATATTCAAAAGGGTTCTGAATTTTCATCATGTATTTCCAATGAAGTCCAGATGAATAAACATCAATGTGTAAAGAGGATAGAGTATAATTCTCTAAGGGAACTAGCAATTCTGCAAATGCTAGATGCCATTCAGACTTAGTAACATATAAAACACATTCACAAGAGATAAGAAATTTCCTTTTTGTCATTACATACATATTGATGGATGAACAAAATGAATAGAGTAATAAGTGTGCTAAATATTTATGCTGTTTTATGAGCAGGTGACTTGGTTGATCTGAGATGGAAATATATCTACAACCTTTCCCTTCATTTTTCTTCACACCACCAGATATTGAAGATGCACAGTAAATTAAAGGTCACTCAGTGACTCATATCAAACAACTGCATGGTTAATCCTGAACACCTAACTTCTGATAGATTCAACCAATTATGCTCTAGGTTCTACAATCATTAAAATGTACTGGAGCCTTAAATCCACTGAAGTGTTTTAAAATTCAGCGAGTATAACTCTTCCGGCAAGTGTTCCATTGCTTTTTCCCTAATGTGGTAGCTCTCCAGGGAGCTGACACAAAGCAGTTGTTCCAAACTTCAGAAGGGGAGTGCCAGTTGCCAGACTTGAAATTGTTTCTGGGATTACAACAAATTCCCAAACCACCTCACAGCAGAAACAAGTAGCTAGACTAATATGTTAAGATAGCAAGATGAGATTTAAGAGACTGAAACTTTTGCAGAGAAGAATCCTCTTCAGCAATTGTATTGTAATATTGATAAGTTAAGGGGGTTTAGTTCTATTAGTGGCTGGGGAGAAAGGTAAGAACATGTAAGTAGGACAAAGAAAATGAGATGGCTGATAATTTTAGAAAGTTTTACAAATATTTAATTAGTACTTCATTCTTTATTACAGCAGGTATTATATATCTCATTGTTCAGTTATTTCTGCAATATTTTGGTTCAAAATCACATATAAATGAACACAAGCACCCACAGCCACATTTTGCTCATCTTTGTATCCCTACAGGCCCCAATATTTTCCCAATATGATATATATTTATTTAATTGCATCTTACCAACTGATTAAAATTTGTCAATATCTAACAAATAGCAAGGCTTGAATTAATGAATGTGACCAGACAGCCTATTTAAAAATTACAAACTCATATGTATTTCTTCATTCTATAGAGACTAATCAGTCATTGGATATTATTATGCACAAGTCCTTGAAAGGAAGATTTCCCCTACCCCTGGTCCTAAAGTAAGAATTCAGCTGCACTATCCCAGAAAAATGTGAATCTATTCTATTTCTACAGAACTCCAGGGAAGTGTAAAGCATAGTTCTTCTCAGTAAACCATTCTAACAATAATATTACCCTTTATTAATATCGTTGGAATGAATTTATTGACTAATTGACAATAGTCAATGGGAGAATTTCATCTTAAATGTATTCACGATGCAGCAGACTTTGACGTTACTAAAAGTCAGAAGTCTTCTGGGTATGTTAAAAATTCAGTCAAAACTTTAAAAAGTTAATAGGCAAAGCGTATGACTCCCTTTATGGATGTTTGAGGGTCGCTATTACATTGCTAGAAAATCAGGTGTAGTGTTGAAAAATTAAACTCTGGTTAAGGTCCATTAATTATAGTGCAATACCTCAGCCAAACAACAGCTTGGCTTTAAATCAATACTCAATTAAATACTTCCTGCAGTTCTAGCCATTAATTGCCCTGTAGCTTAGAAAATAACATTCTAACTGCTTGTAGAAAGGTAATCAAAATTGGTGTGTGAAACTGAAGTTTGGTTCCTTTGTGATTATCTTTTCTCAACAAGGAAAATAAACTTCCTCAATGACTTATAACCTATACCTGTCAAATCCCCTCAGAACTATTGAAAATTGACTATAATAACAAACAAGATTTTTTTGTGTGGAATAGCATTTAGTTTGTCTTTAATTAAAGAACAAACAACAAAAATGGCTTTCTTCATCTTCATAATAAAGTGTCATCATTTCCATATAGATTTTTAGTTGGGGACATACAGACTCTTACTGCCTATATAATATTGGATGGGAAATATTTAAGGGGCAACATCTTATAGCTGCTGCTGGCAAGAGGACATTTAATGGTTCAGCAGGAAATGTTATCTTGCTAAGCAATGAAGAATCATTTTTCAACTCAACACTAAGCACAGAGTGACTCATCCTGCCAAAGATGATTTATAATGACCCTCCCACTGATGCATCATCCAGAATGCTGATTGTGCATCATGACATACAGCAAAGCAGAGATGGGAGATGGGAGATTAAGATGCTCACATTTGAGAGAGAGCTACAGAACCTAGCAACTCCGCAAAAACCATTATTGCATTGAAGAATAAGGATGGTGAAACATAACTGACGGAAACGATGCAAGTATAAGTACCAATACCATGTAGTCAACCAGAACCAAGTGTTTATAAATGTGATGACAAAAAATTTAGAAAATGTGTTTTGGAAATGATGTTATATCTCTGCCTGCACAGCCTGGGGTAAGATACCGTGGAAATGAGATGAGAAAAACAGCAGAAGAGTGACAATGCATATAGAAAAGGAGACATCTCCTGGAAAAAGAATCCTTTCCTTGCCCTCACAAACTCAGTTTTTAGTGTGGAAGATTTAGAAGTATGTGTTGTGCAGTGTTTGTAATTGTTTTACTTGTAGCAGGTTTGAAATCTACCCATTATGATTCTGACGTGCAGAAGCATACCTTTCCGTATTTCTCCCCACTGGAAGCTACTTACTCCCTGAGTCTCCTTTTAAAAATGTAATCCAGGTCTATCCAGGTAAGTCAGTCACTTCTCATTGAAAAGATGTCTCTGAGTAATTATTTAGTTAATAGAGACATCAAACTCATATCATTCATTATTCAAACTCCTGAGCAATGATATATTATCCTCTTGAGCACTGTATTAGTGAGCCAAAAGGGGTGCTGATGCAAAATACCAGAAATTGGTTGGTCTTTATAAAGGGTATTTATTTGGAATAGAAGTCCACAGTTACCAGGCCATAAAATATAAGTTTCTTACCTCACCAAAGTCTGTTTTCCTGGAGCTCCATTTCTCTCTCAGGGCTTAGGTCCTCTGTTTCCTCCACAAGGTCAGCTGTAGACTATGAGGCTCTCTAGGTTTTGCTTCTCTCCACAAGACCAGTTGTGAACTCTCAAGCAGATGGCTCATCTCTATCCCAGGACCTTCTCTCCTTCCTCATGACCAAGCTCCTCCATCTGCTCACCTCCCTGGGCTCCAGCATCCAAACTCCAACATGAGAACTTCAACTCAAAAACTGCTCCTTCTGTCCTTTGCCTTGCCTTTTATATTTGATTCCACCATCCACCAAGGGGTGGGGTTCAACGCCCTACTGACATGGTCCATTCAATACCCTAATCATAACTTAATCATGCCCAGATTAACAGACCAGTTTACAAGCATAATACAATATCTATTTTTGGAATTCATAATTACATCACACTGCTACAAGCACTTACTTCTTTACCCAGCTCATTCATGGAAAGCTTTTGAGAATAAGAAGTTGCTGGCATGGGATCACAATAAAGGAGGTGAAACTCCTTTATAGGGGTTCTCCTCAGGGTCCATGGGATATATCAACACTCCCATTAGTCTTTTTTGTTATCATTTGTTCTCTCTGTATCTATAGCTGATGTCCATGGTTCCATTAGCCTTTGGGCATGTACTAGCCCTATCATGGTCATGATAACTTTGATCACCAGAGCCCTATGATGGTCATGATAACTTTGCACAAAATCCAAGGCCCCCATATAACCTAACAGTCTTCTTTGCAATTCCATATTATCCAGTAGGTCATGAAGCAATTTCTTGATTTTCTCGATACCAGGTCTTGCTGTCTACATGAGCAGTGATGCAACCAGAAGCTGAAGCTAGGCAGCTTGTTTACAGAGTCCACTTTCATTTTCTGCTGTATTATACTGACTTAGGCAATCTATAAGGAACCAATAGGGGAGGGTTCACATACAAGGAAATTAAAAAGAAAAAAGAAATTGTATGTATGTATATAATGTGTCATTATATACATACATACATACACACACACACACACACACACACTATACTTATTATTACCTAACTTAATGTATAGTAAAATATATACTTCTAATTCCTGGCTGGGATTTCAGTCATTCTCAACAAATCTTTTTGTTATCTTCTGAAAATCTTGGGTTAGAGGCCTTTATGTATTATTTATAGATTTTGCAGGGGAGGTCACAGACATGCTCATTGACTATCTACCAATCCTTGTCTACCCTCCCTCTTTTTCCTCTCTTGCTTGACTGTGTGCATTTCAATTTGTTTCCATTTTACAGCCCAGGGGAGACATTAGGTCTAATGGAATGGCCTGCCTGTACCTTGAACCTGAAATAGGGAGCAAGCTGCTCCAGGGCAGGAACTCCACACAAAGATTGCATGATGCATGCTATTTCCTCAGTGGTAAGGCTCCCTCCCCTTGGATTGTGTAAATACCCAGCCCTTGGGCAGCACAGGTATCCTACTCTGATGCATAGCAGGGCTTGCAGAGCTACCATTCACAGAACCTGACCTGTCAGGCCCTACAGGGGGTACTGGCCATGAAAAGACCTCTTCCCGTGCTCTTTTGGACACTTTTTGCTGTGTAAATAATAAAGAGGTCATTTTTTAAAAATCCCTGTTGTGCCTGAGCTTGTGTTCCTACGACACACCATATAGCAACTCGCTCCACAGATGTGGAAAACTTTCCTAGATATAGGAGTGCACCAGAATGCACAAAACTAGATGAGCATATCCTCATCAAGATCTTTGATATAATCTGGTATATTTCTTGTTGGTGTGTCCCATGTGTCACTGAAGTTACTGTTCATATAAGTTAAGGTTTTTCCTATGCTTAAAATTATGTTCTAATTCTTCATATGTATTATGTTTCTCGCTGTAATTATATGAAAACTCGTAAGTATGCATAATGAATCACATCACTAACCCTAGAAACCCAACGAAGAAACAAGCCCTCATAGTTCAAACATAACAAAGAAATACAATACTTGTTAATGGGTTCATTGTGACAAATTAAAAAAATTAAAAGGTTTAACTTGGAATCTAAAGAACAGAATTAAAACAGATTTTCTAGTCTGAAACTTTAATCATAATTTTTCTCTCTGTGTGCCAAATGAAGAACGTTTAGGAGAAAGGAAGTTGCATTCACTTATCATGTGATTCCTATCTTGATTTAAGTGAACATTATTATTTATGTACTATATATTACGTTCAAGAAGGACTTAGTATACTTTAATATATCAAAATAGGAAATAAGAAATTTAATATTTCTCTCTTGATTTAATATTCTCACTTTGATTTGATATATATTTTATGTTATATTTATTTCTGCATTTTTATACCCCCTGTATTAAATCAAGGAATAATTTATTCTAAACATGGAGTATTTAAAAATACATCATGCTAAATTTAAATTAAATATGAGTAAATGTGGAAGAAAAGATGAAAGTAAAACTGGTTTGATTTCTACTGTACTGTGTTATAAGGTAGTGTTGTCTTTGCCCAGTCAGGAAAACAGAAACTACAATTGGAGGAAATTTAATGTAGAGAATAAGTTCTAAAACAGTTGGTAGCATGGGAATAACCAGAAGGGAAAAGATAAGATTCCACAATGATTACTATCTGCAGTGTGCCATCACTGACCTTGGCTGGATAGCAGAAGGGAAAATGCCGTTACCCAGAATCCTCCATTACCCCCAAACCGAAGCTGCTATAATCCCACTTCAGATGTTTGGAAGCACTGCTGAAACTGCCTTAAAGAAATCGAAGGGCCTATTCCCTTGTTGATACTGCAGAAAGCCTGGAACTCAAAGTTATGTGTAGTTGTCACTACCACAGATAGAAACAGAGCACACTGCTTCCAAGGTTGATGAAGCACTTGTTGTTACTGCTGCTTTGCCGTAGCCCACCAAACTTGTGCTGCTGCTGGAAACATACTGCCTAATCAGGAACCAAGGATCTTATCACCCTTTACTACTGCAGCTAAAGCCTAAAGCATGGGGGTTTGACTTTTTCATTCTTCCCATCTTCCAATCACCTGCCACTGTCTGCCATTAGTAAAGCCTAACAGAAGTCAACTGACAAAGAAATCTAGGAAAAGTAGTTTTCAGACTTCCAGCCCTCAGTTCTATAGAATGGGTGGGGCACAGAAGCACAGAAGTGGAGCTGAAGGAAAACGAACAAGGTTCCTGCCACAACTCCTTAATCACAACAAATTTGTTGTATCCTTTGCCTAACATCAGTCTTTGGTAGTCTCTAAAGATTCTTTACATTTTTTCTATTGGCTTTGAAACTAACCAAAAAGAGAATGCATTTCTCTTCTTCAAGTGATTATTCATACCATTTTAACAGACATTTTTGCATAAATATTTTAACAACAAGTTGAAAACTTCTATCCTTCTCCTTAAATAGGAAGAACTCATATGTTCATTATTCAATGTACTCTCTCTCCTCCACCTTCTTTCTTACCACTGTCTTGAAATTTAGTTTTGCTTTTTTTAGTTTAAAAATCTTTACACTTTAGTGGTTAATATATTATACAAATTACTTTGCTTATTATAATTTCCTTGCTTCCCTGTTTTCTCTCTAGGTTTACTTTTCTTCTTGATAGGATCCTTTGGATTTTTCTTGAATGATATGTAATTTAGCTTGATATCAATTTCTACACAGTCAATTTCTCTTAGTTCTTTGAAAAATATTTTTCCTTAGTGGTATGACATTTGTTGTTAGTAATTAGAAGACTGCTGTCAATTTAATTAATATTCCTTTTTATTTAATCCATTTTTTTCTCTCTTCTGACTTTTAACACTTTTTAAAAATATTAAGTAGATTTATTATAGTGTGCCTAGATCTGGAGTTACTTATCCTGTTTTGTTCTGAGGAATAATATAATTCTTTAAAGATGAAAATATATTGAAATTATCTATTCAGATAACACTTCTCACCATTCTTTCTATTATCTCCTTCTAGAACTGCTACCTAGATTTTATGTCAGTGTTTTTTTCTATAAAAGGCAGTTTTATAAAAACTTTAAGCTTTCTTTGCAGACTATTCATTCTCTTTTGCAACTACTTAACTCTGTCATTTTAGCAAAAGCAACCATAGAGAACTTGTAAATGAATGAGTATGACTGTGTTTCAGTAAAATTTTATTTACAAGAACAACCTGTTGGCCATATTCGGTCTTCAGGCTATGGTTTGCTGATCTCTGACTTAGACACAAGTTGGTGTATTCAATCTAGTTTCCATGCTTCTTAAATTTCCTTTAATATTTTTTTCTTCTCTTTATCTCACTCTGCTATGTTCTGAGTGGAATCTCAAAACCAGTATCTAATTCATTAATTCCTTTTTTGACTGTATCCAGTTTAGAAATCTCATCCAGTGGATTATTTATTTCAATGACTTCATCATTTCCAGAATTTCCAGCTCTTCTTGATTCATATCTGCCTGTTATGATTACAAGATTTTAGCTTATTTTACTTAAGTTAATTTTAATTCAGAAACACTTTATAACCACCAAGCAAAAACTCTGTCTTTCTCTTTCCCCTCAACCTCTAGCAGCCTCTATTTTACTTTCTTTCTCTGTGGATTTTTAATTTCAAGATATCTAACATAAGTGATATAATATTTGTCCTTATGTGTCTTGCTTATTTCACTCAGCACAATGTTTTCAAAGCTTATTCATGTTGCAGCTTTTCTCAGAACTCCATTATTTCTTATGGAAAAATAACATTCCATTATGTGTATGTGCCACCTTTTTTTATTTTTATCCACTCATTTGTGGATGGACACAGGTTGTTTTCATCTTTTGATTATTGTGAATAATACTGCTATGAGTTTTGGTGTGCCAGTATTTGTTTTAGACCCTAATTTCCATTTCTTTAGTATAGGAGTGGAATTTTGGGGTCATGTGGTAATTCTATCTTTAACTTTTGAGCAACTCCCATAGAGCTTTCTACAGTGGCTGGACAATTTTACATCCCCACCAACAATTCACTAGAGTTCCAATTTTTCGACATTCTCTGCAGCACTTACTCTCTCTCTCTTTTTTTTAATAATTGCCACTCTTGTGGGTGTGAAGTAGTGGTTTTGATTTGCATTTCCCTAATGGCTAATGATGTTGAGCATCTTTTTATATGCATGTTAGCCATTTGTATATCCTTTTTGGAAAAGTCTCTGTTCAAGTCCTTTGCTCATTTTTTAAAAATTGCATTATCTTTTTTTGCATTGTAATGTTCTTTATATCTTCTATATATTAAGTCCTTATTAGATATATGGTTTACAACTACTTTCTCCCATTCTCGAGGTTGTCATTTTACTTTCTTGATGTGGTGGCTTGCAGTTGTGTTCACCAGAAAAACGTTCTTAATATTAATCCTTTCTTGTGAATATGGTCTCATTGTAAATGGGAGCTTTTCAAGAAGTAACTTCAGTTAACATGTGGCTCAACTGAATCACAATGGATTATGTTGGATCTATAGATCACTTTGGGTAGTATTGACATCCTAACAATGTCCATTCTTTCAGTCTGTGAACATATGATGTCTTACCATTTATTTAGGTCTTCTTTAATTTCTTTCATCAGTGTTTTATAGCTTTCAGTATACAAGTCTTTCACACCTTTAGTTAAATTTATTCCTAGATATTTTATTCCTTTAGATGCTATTGTAAATGGAATTGTTTTCTTAATGTCATCTTTGGATTGTTCCTTGATAATCTATAGAAACACAATTGATTTGGGGTATCAATCTTGTACCCTTGCAGTTTACTGGATTCATATATAATGTTCCTGTGGATTCTTTTGGATTTCCTACATATAAGATCATGCCACCTCTAAATAGAGATAGTTTTACTTCTTCCTTTCCAATTTGGATATGTTTCATTTCTTTTTCTTGCCTGATTGCTCTGGCAAGAACTTCTAATATAATATTGAATAGCAGTGCTGAAATTCAACATCTTTGTCTCATTTCTGACCTTAAGGGAGAGGCTTTCAGTCTTTCACCATTGAGTATGATGTTAGCTGTGGAGTTTTCTTAAATGACATTTATCCTGTTAAGAAAGTTCCCTTCTGTTTTAGTTTGCTAAATGTTGCCAAATCAATATACTAGAAATGAGTTGGCTTTTACAATGGGGTTTATTAACTTATGAGCTTATAGTTCTGATGTTGAGGAAGTGTCCAAATCAAGGCAGCATCAGAGATGCTTTCCCACTGAGCTTCAGCTGTGGGTAATCAAGCACATGACAGAGCTCAATGGCAGTGTCTTCCAGTCTCTATCTTCTACTCCAGGCTCACTCTCTCCCTGAGCTGAAGCCATGGTTGATCATGCAAAAGGCAGGGCACAATGTTAGCATCTGCCATTCTCTGCCTTCTCCTCCAGACTCCTTTTCTTTCAGCTTCTAACTCCTTCAGCTTTCTCTGAGTCTCACTGCTTCAGCTTCTGGCTTCTTCTCTTAGCTTCTAGAAATTTTTCTCTCTGTCTCTGTAGCCTTCTTTTTCTGTTTGTGGCTTTTTATTCTTCCCTTTATAAAGGACTCCAGTAAGAGGACTAAGACCCACACTGGATCACACAATCTAACCAAAGGCCCTTAACTTAAGTGATTTAATCAAAAGGTACAACCTAAAACAGGTTTACATGTACAAGAATGGATGGGCTTTAAGAAAAGGATTTTCTGAGGTCCACAAAGCTTCAAAGGGCTACACATTCTATTCCTAATTTCCCCACTGTTTTTATGAGGAATGTTTGCTGATTTTATCAAATGATTTTTCTGCATCTGAGAAAATCATACCATTCTATTTCTATGGTATATTACACTGGTTGATTTTCATATTTTCAATTACCCTTGCCTTCCTATGCTAAATCATACTTGATAATAGTACATAATCCTTTTTTATTTTTGTCATAGTTTGGTAGTATTTCACTAAGGAACTTTTCATCTCTATGCATAAATGTAATTGGGTAGTTTTCTTTTCTTGTGCTGTCTTTATCAAGCTTTGGTATCAGGGTAATGTTGGCCACATAGAATGACCTAGGAAGTGTTCCTGCCTCTCAAATTCTTTGGAAGAGTTTGAGATGAATTGGTGTTAACTCTTCTTTAAATGTGGTGGAATTCACCAGTGGGGGGAAAAAATGATCCTGGACTTTTCTTTGGTGAAATGTTTTTGATTATTGATTCAGTCTCTGTATTTGTTTTAGGTTTGTCGAGATTTTCTACTTCTTTTTGAGTCAGATTAAGTAATTTATGTGTTTCTAAGAATTTTTTCCTTTTATCTAGATTATTTTCATCTAATTTTTTGGTGTATAATTGTTCATATCATTCTCTTATAGTCCTTTTTATTTTTGTAAGGTCAGTTAGTGGTTTTCATTTCTGGTTTTTCATATTTACATCTTTGCTCTTTTTTCTTTGTCAGTCTAGCAAATTGTTTGTCAATTTTATTGATTTTTTCAAAGAACCAACTTCTAGTTTTGTTGATTCTCTCAATTGTTTTTCTATTCTCTATTTCAACTGTCTCCACTGTAATATTTGTTATTCATATTGTGTGTACTAGTCAGTGTTCTCCAGGAAAACAGAACCAACCAGAGATACACACACACATATATATTCATATATGTAACTATTAAGAGATTTATTATAGGAATTAGCTCACATGAGTATGGGGATTGGCAAGTCTGAATTTTGTAGAGCAGGTTACAAGCTGGAAACTCCAATGAAGATGACATTGAATTCCCCAGGAGAAACTAGCTGGCTGAGGTACAGATAGAAATTCTTCTTTCTGAATTCTGAAATCCTCAGTTCTGTCTTTCATACTTTAATCAGGCAATCTCCTTTGTTGATTATAAATGCAATCAGTCATAGATACAATCGACTGATTAAATGGGAATCCATCCATGAAATACCCTCACAGCAACAAACAGGCCAAAGCTTGCTTAACCAAATAACTGGACACCATAATCTAGACAAGTTGACACATGAACTTAACCATCACATATTGTTTTCCTGATTTCCTTTAGTTCATTGATCCTATTTAATGGCATTAATCTAAGATCTTTGATTAGTATGTCTATTGATTAGGCTTCTTCCAGGATAGTTTCTGTCAAAAAAAATTTTTCCCTATGACTGAGCCATACATTCTTGTCAATTTGTATACTTTAAATTTTTTTATTAAAGCTAGAACATTATGAATATTATATTTTGGTCACTCTGGAAATTTAGTTCTCCCACTCCTCAGTCCACCAGACCAAGGAAATTAAAAGGAAAAAAAAAAAAAAAAAGGAAAAATAGAAAGAGGAAAAATAAAATTCTAACAAAACATGAAACACTCATATGACTATTTGAGATTATTTATAAATCTCAAAAAGAGAACAAATGTGTTTATAAACTATTCCTCTGGGTGCTATACACTTCGATTGCACTAGATTCAGCCAAGATGTCTTTGATTAAATTACCTATTAAAATTAGGGCTTTGAGTCAACCATGTCAGTAAGGCATGAACTCAGCTTCAGTCCCTGCTCCCTTGGTGTGCTTATATAATTGGACACTCACTCAAGAAGACACAGGGTGAAAGAGAGTTCTGCCATTTTTTTTCCTGGAGCCCTGAGGAGAGATGAACCATTGGCCTGATAGCCTACAGAACAGAGATCAGCAACCATCTTGCTTCAACATGTGACAACTGACTTTATTGAGAAAGCAACCTTGAATTGGACTCTCTAGGGCCTTGTAACTGTAAATTTTTACCCCAAATAAATACCCTTTATAAAAGCCAACAGATTTCTGGCACCTCGCATCAGCATCCCTTTAGCAGACTAATAAAGCTCACACACACACACACACACACACACACACAAAGGTGCACTGCCTCTTCAAGTCTCTTAGTAGATGCCAGTGGGAGGCCAGAATCTGCTGCTGCCAAGAGGACTGAAACTGAGGCTAACATCAGCACTGGTCACTAAGGGATCCATCATACCAAGGAACACATACACTCACACACACACACAAAGAAATGAAAGAGAAAAGAAAGAAAACAAATTTAAAAATCCACTGACTCTTAACAACCTGATAGATTCTGATGGGAGGCTAGAAGTTAATACACAAAGAAGATCAAAACTGAGGTTAGCATCCATATTTCAGTGATCTGCCAGACCAAAAACCACAAAAAAAGCAGAGTGCTGATTTCAAGGGGTTCTGTGCCTTCCCTACAGTGTCCATATGGCTGTAGAGCCCTCAGGGTCACCATTATTTGAGGCTTTGTTCACAGTGGCAGTTATAAGTGTAACCTCTGGAATGACTTCCTAATTCATTTTGAGATCTCTTAGCCATAAAAACTCATTTGTATTTGATGTTTCCCCCCTTTGTCAAGCTCTTTTTTCCAAATGCATCGCTGGTTGGAGCTTGTTATTAATCCCTTGGTGCCATGGAGGCTCATCCTTAGGAGACATGTCCCATACTGGGGAAAGTAGTGCATTTATTTGCTGAATTTGGCTTAGAGAGAAGCCACATTCGAGTATCAATGAGGTTTTCAGAAGGTAACTCATAGGCAATAGTTATTATTAGGCTAAGTTTCAATTTTAAAAGAATAAGGTTCATAGGTACATGCATTAATATTGAGGGCTTGACATATTGATCTGTTTTTCTTTCATTAGGCACTATGTTCTCAAGAGATTCTTGCTCTTCTATTTGAGAATTTAGCAGAACTCCCCAGGATGGAGCTTAATATCTTGTTGTTTATTGTATGGGTCTCCACCCACTGATATAACACCCTATCAAAAGATGAACACATTCATACCCCATAGAAGCATGTCCCAGGTGCATCCTTTACCACACATCTGCCATTACCAACACCCTGCACCAATGACCCTCCCCTGCCATATTTGCCAAAAGAACATTCCCACAATTGTATTTTCAACCACAGACTTCCACCTACCCAGATTTCACATGTTCCTTCTTCTAGCTCTTCCCCCAGTTCCATGGATAGTCTAACCCATACCCCCTAACACTTCTCACCTTCACTCTCCAGCACTGTCAACTTTACTCACATCCTTGCACCATCACCCCCATCTACTGCCAAACCACCCCCCTTACACTTTATCATAGATTCTGTCCAGATTGAGCATCTACTCACCATTTTCTATTCCTTTTCTTTCTCCTGGTAACCTATCTTCCAGACTCTATCTCCATGAGTCTGCTCAGCGTACTTAGGTCATATCTGTGAGGTCATGCAATATCTGTCCTTTAGTAACTAGCTTACTTCACTCAACATAAGGTTTTTGAGATTCATCCATGCTGTTGCATGTGTCAAGACTTCATTCCTTCTTACAACTGAGTAATATTCCATTGTATGTATATACATTTTGCTTAACCATTCATCTCTTGATGGACACTTGGGTTGCTTCCAACTTTTAGCAATAGTGATTAATGCCACTGTGAACATTTGTGTACGTATATCTGTTTGTGTCCCTGAAAGTTCTATAATTTTGATGCAATATGTTGTGTTGTCCTTACCAAGTAAAATATTATTTAGTAGTTTTATCTTTTTTAGTTTTATCATTGTTATTATGGCTTTCTTATAACTGATATTTGTCATAACAATTTATTAAACTCCTCAAAAGGTGTTGAAATTATTTTTATATCCTTTTCCAACTAAGGATTATTGAATAAAGTATATAATACTATTTTCCTTTATCATATTTTCCCCAGTTGGATGCATATCTCCCTATCATTACCTTTCAGTTTATAACAGTTTAGCTTATCCAAGCTAAAAGAATACCAAAATATTATACAAGTAAAATTTAAGATGAAAATAAACTCAGTTGCATTTTATAGGTTTCTTTTTATTCCTATAACATTCTTTATATATATATATAGTATGAGATTAGGTAATGTTGGCTTTGATTAAAATGTTCACATTTTAAAAAGTGAACATTCATTTCCTATATAAATTTAGACAATTATTTCTTTCACTTACTACTCAGAGTTGGGCCAAACTTCATAGGTTAAGGCCATAGTCTTCCACAAGACCTGCCCTCATTCCAGACATCAGTGGCAAGTTCAGAGATTCCCTGGGTCACCCTCACTTCTTAAAAAATTGATATAAATTCAGGGAATCTCAATAACCCTTCAGGTTTGATAATTTACTAGAATAACTCACAGACCTCAGGAAAATGTTATGTTTATGGTTACAGTTTTATTATAGGAGAAAGAATGCAATCTGTACCAGACAAAAGAAGAGATGTATAGGGTGAGATCTGGGAGGATACCAAACAGAAATCTTCTGTTGTCCTCTCCCCTATGAAGTTTCAAGATATGTCATCCTCCTTGTACATCAATGTGTGATGATATTGTTATCCAGGGAAGCTCTTGTGAGTTTGATTTTTCGGGGGCTTCATTACAGAGGCATGGTTGATTGAATCAAAGCCAATGCAACCGAAAATCTCCAAACCTTCCCTCTCCTCAGAGGTTGGGCTGATAACACTGGCTCAAAGCTCCAAGTTTCTAATAAAGTGGTTGGTCTGTCTCGCAAGACCAGCCCCACCCTATACTAACCTTGTGGCTTGCCCACCTTCTCATTAGCATAAACCATGGGATGGGGGAGGAAGGCACCATGAATAACAAAGACACTCCTATCACTCTGGAAACTCCAAGTGTTTAGACTTTAACTTCTGACCCCCAGGAGCTGGGAAAAAGGCCAGACCTCTTTTTGGGTAAAATAAATTCTTCACAACATGCATTACAACCCAACCTTCATGCCTGGAGCTTCAGTTTTACTGCTTTCTTTTGTTTTGTTTTGTTTTATTCTTTCCGTTAATATTTGTCACTTTCTGACATTTTTTTTTCAGATTTATTGTGATTATTCATTTCTTCTTATCCTTCTGCTTGACTATAAACTCCATAAGGGCAAGGATATATATATAATTTGTTCACTGATATATTATGTGACTAAGACAGCACTTGCCTCTGTTGGGTGATACAACAATTTGTACCAACTGCTTATTATGGTTGACATTAAGCTAAACCGGTATAGGAAGAAGTTGAATAGGCCTCAAGTTCATCAAGAAAACGGTAGAGACACACATCCGTGCCAAGAGAAAAAGAGAAGAGCTGAGCAACGTCTTAGCTGCCATGAGGAAAGTGGCTGCCAAGAAAGACTGAGCCCCCTTCCCTTGTGTAATAAAAACTTTGAGAGACAAAACAAAATAAAACAAAACAAAAAAGATATATGGATTTTAAATGAATTTGTAAGAGTAACCTTTATAATAGCACTACAGCAAGATATTAGGAATAATAACAGAATTCTAGGTTTCTAAAAGACCCTAAAAAAGATTGAGAGGATGATGATGGACAAAGCCCATCCTAAAAAACAGAGAGTATTTACAACTGCAAGCAAACCAGTTCCATCCATTTGCCCCATGGGATCTGAGCCCCCTCTCAATCAGAAACAGAGTGGACATCAGTATCCCAAAATCCTCAAGATTTGGGAATGAACAATGGACTAAAGTAGGCGTATTATTATTCTAGCAATGGAAGAACTTGTAACATTGATATAAAGGCAGTGGCCACCAGAGGTTCTGAGGGGATGGAAAGGGAAGAATAGATGTAGCATGGGACATTTTTGGGACATGGGAATTATTCTGCATGATATTCCAATGACGGACACAGGCCATTATACATTTTGTCAAAACCTATAAAATTGTATGGGACAAAGTGTAAACTATAATGTAAACTATAGTTCACGGTTAGTAGCAATGCTTCAATATGTGTTCATCCATTGTAACAAATGTACCACACTAATGAAAGATGTTAATGTGGGAAAGTGTGGGAGGGGGAGGAGGGGGGGTATATGGGAATCCCATATATATATATATTTTATATACAATTTTTAAAAAAACTTTAAGTAGCTTTAGATTACATAAATGTTACATAAAAAATATAAGGGATTCCCGCATGCCCCACTCCTTCCCCCTCCCACATTTTCCCACCAAAAAAAAACAAAAACAAAAACAAAAACTGAGAGAGATCCCAAGGAAAGAGAAAGGGGTAGAGTTAAGAAAGATGGCGTGTTCACATAGCAAGATCCCTGGGACTTTACGTGCCACTGATGTGGGTCTCTCTTAAAAGATGTAAGACAGCATTGCCCAATACAGTAGCCACTAGCCACATGTGGCTATGGAGTACTAGAAATGTGGCTACTACAGCTGAGGCCTAGACAGTGAGGCCCAAGACTACTAACATAGGAACCATCAGGTTAATGCCATTCTGCATAATTCAGATTTATTCACTTTCGGAGATTGCAAAGGCCAATGCTTTTGGGAGAGAACAAAATAACAACAGGGTCTGGAAATCTAATGGCAAACTCTCTTTTGCCCATCAGTGACTCCACCTTCAAAAGCAGTAACCTTCAAAAAATTGCAATCATCATGTTAGCCAATTAAAAAGCATGCCATAGTCATATTGGCATACATTCTGAAATCTCTGCCTTAGCTTATCTTGGAATATAAGCGTGCATGAATTTGTGAGAAGATAGCCATCAATATAGTACCTGAAAGAGGAAAGTACCATAGAGCTTCCCTCCCTCATCCAGCACCAACAGCCAGCATCAGTTTGACCTTCATCCTGACCTATGTCAGGAGCAACACAGGGAACCATCTTGTAAAAGCTGCACTGGGCAAACAGTACGATTAACAAGTCTCTACCCCATAACCACCACCACCATGTCACCCTATCTCAGAAGACACATAGATATATCATCCTGTGGAACAAAAGGAAAAATTTGTCAAATTGATTAAACTTAAATTAGACCATTGTAACAAGCATATTGGTCAAACTCTTAGCCAAAGCAGGAAGCTCTCCATCATTATCCCTAACAAGCAGTTGTCTGATAATTTACCTTCTCCACTGACACTGGCAATCAGCACAGGCAAGTAAATTTTTGCATGTTTTATACTGCTAACATCTTCCTAACATTGAGCTCCACTGTTTCAATCTGAAGTTTACACACTCTCCTCAATTTTTTCTCTTAGTAGCTTTGAAGTTACACCAAATAAGTCTAACATCATCTACAAGATAGTGCTTCAAATATGTTTAGGTTATAATCACTGTCCCTCCTTACTCTTTAAATATCTACATGAATCATGTTCCACAAGTTAAATACTCTTCATTCTTTCAACTTTCTCAAGTGACTTTAACCTAATGGTGTCTAGTGTTCAGTATGCAAGTTTTGGTTTGTTGGTTTTTGATTCTGATCTGTTGTTAATCCAAAATTGTAGATATGTATTTGATTTTTTTTTATCCGAATGAATAGGGGTTAGGGAAGACTTCATTGTGTTGTTTAATGGAGTCATGAAAAAGGAACAAAAGTTTTCCAAGTGCACAATGGACAAGAGTGAGATGAGCAAATTTATATCAAGAGGAAAAGTGAAAATCTTTGCAAACATAGAAAGATATGAAAGACAATATTGTGTTGGTACAGGTAAACATGAGGAGGTGGCAGGACATAAGCCTTTGTTTTCCTCTTGTCTCATTTTACATATTACATATTGTGTCAACTCAGCCAGGTAATTGAGTCCAGATGTTAGGTTCAGCAAGCACTGGGCTAATTGTAACACAAGAGCATTTATGGACTTCTATCACCAGTGAGTTTACTGCGTGGATGGCTGATTACATCTCTATCAATTAGGGAGATTGCATCAGCAATGGGTGACGATTTTATCCAGTCAGTTGAATGCCTTAAAAGGGGAAGTGATTTCAACATTCAGAAAGACTTTCCCAGCTCGTCTTTGGACAGCTGATTTCTCCCAGAAACTCATCAAGGACCTTTGATTGGACTTTCATCACAGCCCCTGGCTTGCAGCCTGCTCACAGAACCTGGACTTGTGTATCCTCACGGTCGCATGAAAGACTCTTATAAAATCTCAAATTATTGACAGATATCTCCTGTTGATTCTGTTTCCCGAGAGAATCCTGACTAATATACATATGATACAGTTTTTTCAGATTTAATGTCAGCAAAAGATGGGGCAAGAAGATTGCCCTTAATTCCAACTCCAGAATGTCCTATTGTATGACAAATTCTTTTGTCAGATCTATTCCCAAGTGCTGTTTGAAGTTCATAACTCCCTATTTCTGATTTGCTCTTTTATTTAGTGTATTGATGATTTACTGAAGCAGAATTTTTCACAAATTGTCATTGTTCAGGACCTCTGTCTATAGCCCTGATTAATCCCTGGACATTTTTAGGTCTAAAAGAAAAGAAAATTACTTTTTATTTTTTTAGATGGCTTTAAATTGTTTCCTGTCACTTGAATTCTGTTACTTGAAAAAGATTCTTGATGATAACAGACTCCATAACAACCAGTAGAGACACATTTTGGGTAATATTAATTGTGGTGGAAATAATTTAAAGATGGCCTCCATGATGTCTACCTCTTGTCCATACTCTGTGACTTGCTTTTAGCCTATTGAATATGGCAAAGGTGATGGGATATAACTCTTTTGGTTAAGTTTATTTACATGGCAAAGCTAATGGATGTTGCTCCTATGAATACAATATATAGTATTTTATTCCATCTTGGCAGACTGGAGAGAGAAACTGCTCTGCTGGACTTGAGGAAACTAACAGCCATACTGTGAACTGCCAATGTAGAAGGTCATGAGTCAAGGGACTGTGGATGGCTTCTATGACCTGTGGACAACCTTCAACCAACAGTCAGCAAAAAGTTAGGGACCTCAGTCATAAAGCTGCATGAAAATTAATTCTGTCCACAACATGAATGAGCTTGGAAATAGGTTCTTCCCCAGTCAAGACTACAGATGAGAAAACAGCATGGCAATTCCTTGAATGCAGCCTTGTGAATACAGATTAGGTGAACTTTAAGTTTCTTCATATATTCAAAATTGAATCACACATTTAGCTACAAGCTTTCTGACACCTCATGTGAAAATATACATATTTACTTACTTCATTCTCATTGTATAAGAACACTACATTTTATACATGCAAGTAGCAATATAAAAATGGGAATTAATGTACTTATGTATCAATGCTGGCAATTTCTTGACTTTCAAATTCAGAACTCTGATAAAAGTCTAGACTGGGGTACATGGTCTAAATGTTCCAAGCAGAGCCACCAAATTCCATGAATCTAAAATCATGGGAACAGCACACTCATGCACTACTGAGAAAAGATGAGGAAAGGGGAGAAGGAGAGAGAGAGAAACAGAACAGAAGAAAGTGCTATGACTTAAGAAAAGCTTTGGGAAGCGGCTGTGGCTCAATCAGTAGGGCTCCCGTTTACCATATGGGAGGCCCCGGGTTCGGTTCCCGGGGCCTCCTGGTGAAGGCAAGCCTGCCCGCACAGCGTGGTTAGCTGACCCAGCGAGCACAAGCAGCAAGGAGGGGATAAATGAATAAATAAATAAAATCTTAAAAAAAAAAAAAAAGAAAGAAAAGCTTTCACTCCATTTACCTACCCAGTTACATATAGCCAAGAAGTGGAAGAAAGATAAGACGCTGCACTTGGATGTCTGCAGGGCTTTAATGCACAGTAACTCCACCCACAAAGGAGTGCAGTCCAGTGACTGCTCTGGACACTGACTAATCAAACCAGCATCTCTTCCTCCCTTGGAGGGCTAAGAAAGGAAGTGCAAAGGTGAGCATGGCCTGAGGAGATCTTATTATTTCCATATCTTCCTCATATCTCTCTTTTTTTGCTCTCTCATGAACCATAGCCAATAACAGTTAAGTTAAAGTCTATGCAAGTGTCTATCTTAGGAGAAAAGCTCTTTTGGTTGCTTCCTGAGCCTAGCAAAATGGGAAATTATGTTTTTTCCACTGAGTCTTTGAAATAAGTCAGAACAGGACATCAGCATTAATTCCAAAACATATTTAATACTAGATTAAATTCTCCCCCTATTTTGCTTCTAATCTCAATTTATGACCAGTACATGATCCAACATGGTTCACAGGAGGACGTTATACCATGAATACCATATTTTAGTCAGAAGTCTGTCTATTGCAAGCAACAGAAAACCATCCTCAATAGTGTTTAAGTAATAAAAGACATTTATTGTTCCATAATATTGAAAAATCTAGATGTGGCAGTGGCTTCAGACATGTGCTTCAAAGGGTGAGTCAGGGCTTGGTCAGTCTCCATCCCTCAGTTCCGCTACCTTTTGTTCTGGCCTGATTCCCAGGCAGGCTCTTTTCATGCCATTGTAAAGAGAATCAATATCATCTTGGTGTGTACTCTCTTCCATTTTACTCTCCCAAAAGAGAAGCCCTGAAGGTTTATGCCGCAAGCTTATTCCTGAAACAATAATCCCCGTGATTCTGATTGACCAGGTCTTGCTGACATCTCAGCCCTGGCGTCAGCCAGTAAAGCAGTCCTTCTAATCACATGAACTAAGAATTGAGAGAAAGATGGTTCAATAAAGTAAAACAGGAATGTTTTACTAGCAGGGGAAATGGATACCCAGCAGGCATAAAAAAACAGATGTCTCAGGTACACAATAGGCCATCATATTCCAAATAGAAAAATAGAAAAAGTCCCCAAATTTGAACGCAATGAACACCATTCCATTGTCATTTACCACCCAGAAATTAAAATGCCAAATAAAAATCCAGTCTCCATGTAAATTAAAGTGGTAAAAATATTAAAACTCAATATTCTTCTCTTCACAGTTTTTTTCAGCTTAGTTCAGCATGAAAGATTTCAGATTTTCATCTAGCATTAAAAGTCCTAAAAAATACATCATTCACTGAAATATGTGTAACTCTTTCAACACTCCCAAAGTTGAACTAATCCAGCATATATCTCTTGTATGTCAAAAGGCATATACAAGAGCCCCTGCTCCATAAAAATTTTTAAGAAACACAAACAAGTCCTGACTAGCTGGGCAATTGCTGCTTTGAATCAAGTTGGAATTCTACTACTACGGCAAAGGAGAATAAGTACTGGGGAAAGTAGCACCCTCTGCTACAGGTCATAATATTTATTTTTTGTGTGTGTGATCAGTAAGGAGAAGTGAAAAGTAGACCTAAGGTCTGACATATTCTTTGGATCAGCAAGAAAATTATCAGTTTTTATATTGGTGGGTTTAATAAAGACAAGGCCATGAGGTCCTAATCCGTAGGTTAACTATCACAGGGTTATTGAGCAAATTCAATTATGAATGACAAATACAGTCTATAAATTTAAGTGAACAAATACAATTTTCTAACACATTTTATTTTACAAGCCTGGCTTGCAATCATAGCTTGCAGTTAAAAGGTTACATTTTAAAGGAGAGAGCAACAGAGCCTTTGTAGCTAATAGCTGATCATGAAAGGAGAGCTTCCTGCTCTCCCTGGTAAAAAGGAAGAGGAATGCAAATCTATAAGGATAAATTACAGAATCTCTAGGGCTTAGATCTAAACAAGGCAATTGCATTTCATTGTGGTCACTGGTTGGAGAATATTTACAAACCTGATTGTATTCCCCCTCAATATTTTATTATAAACCATTATAACATGTATTTTAATTTTTTTTCAGGCAGGAATTAAAGTTTCTTCAAGTTAATGATTTTTATTTCAACTAGGGGTTAATTGTGCTGCCATTCACCTTTCCATAAATCTTGAAGAAGCCCCAGGATATCTTTGTGTGTCTCTTCCCTTGAACTCCTCAAACTAGAGCTGCTAGAGACCCAATGAAGAGCAACTTCTTTGGCCAGATGCTCACCCTGAACCTTGCCTTTCCTCAGCATTTAATCCCCCAAAGTTTGGATAATCTTCACTATCTCCCTTCTAGAGCACTTACCATAGTTACACATTTACATTTTCAAGTAGAGAGGATATTGAAAGAATTATACCTCCTCCAAAAAAAAAATTCCTGAAAGAAATCCAGTATTTGAGTTTAATGTTATTACTTTTACAGTATCTCTAAATATGACAGGGTCGTAATTTATTTCCATTAAATGATTCTGCCAGCAGTCAAGGCACTGTGATTCACATATTCAAGTGTTTGATGGTCTGACTCAATTCAGGTAAAAATAACAAACAAGCAAACAAAATCTGGAATATATAGAAGACATGTGGTAGATATAATAATTTCTTCCATATGGGCTTTTGACAGGAGTTGGATTCCAAGGTTACATTCTTTGGCAAAGCACTAGATTAGAGGTAAGTATTCTGGAGTACACAAAAATGGCAGATTAAATTAGCTAATGGTGTTGTTGGCCTCCTTTTGTAAAAATCCAAGGCCTAACCAAAATTCCATCCTGAATGGATAAATAGCCCACATTCCCGAAGGCCGGGCTGAAAGATTTCCTTCAGGGAGAAGGAAATGAGTCTTTTGTGAACACATTATCATTTAGCTAAAGTATAGCAACTATCTATTAATCATCTCCCCAAAGTTGTGACGGTTTATTTTTCGTGTCAACTTGGCTAAGTTAAGGAGTCTAGTTGTTTGGTCAAGGACTGGTCCAGATATTGCTGTGAAAGTATTTTGTAAATGGGATTGCATCTATAATCAATTGGCTGTAAGTAAAGGAGATTACTGGATAACCTAGGCCTTAAGAGCAAAGAAATGAGGTCTTCAAAAAAAAAGAGAGGAAATTCTGCCCCAAGACTACACCATCTACTCTTCTCTGAGCTTCCAGACTGCTGGCCTCATCTGTACATTTTAGATCCAAAACTTTAACATCAGTGCATACCAGAATGTCCATCCTGCTGGCCTGCCCTTCAAATTTCAGAGTTGTCAGCCCTTACCATCAGGCGATTCTTTAAAATCAATCTCTCTCCATATATGTGTGCACACACACATCACACACACACATACACACACATATCCTGTGGGTTTGGTTTCCCTGCTAACCCTGACTAATATACTATAGACATAGCCTCAATTGGTGTCATTTGAAATATGGTGTATGGTCTAGTGGTGGCCCACAAATGACTACTAGTCCACATTGAAGTAAGCACAGAAATGAGAATAATCATTGAGACTATATGGAAATTTGATATTGCCATGCCATCCAAGCTCATGATCAAGGTAAGCTACAAAAGTATTAGTCTGTGACTATTTGAAAATTTAAGGAAAACAAACAAACAACAAAACTGGTCCTTCATCACAGAAAACTTTAGATGTTTTGGCATGGATAGATTTAGCTGGGAAAAATTTCATAAAAGGTTTAACAGCTGCTTAAAATAACCACAGAAAATTCTCATTAATGAAATTAGATGAAACATTATTTTAAACAAGAAGGTTTTCTGGAGTACCTGCTAGGATTAATTATTTGTAAAATGTGTACCTAAGTAGCCCAATGAATTGACTTTTTTAAAAAAATGAGTTTTCTTTTTTTAATTATTATTTTTTAATATTTGTGTTTTTTTTAATATTTAATGAAATTTTAGATTACATAAATATTACATCAAAAATATAGGTGATTACCATATCCTCACCCCCTACCTTTCCCACACTTTCCCACATTAACAACATCTTTCATTAGTGTGGTACATTTTTTACAATTGATGAACACATATTGAAGCATTGTTACTAACCATGGAATATAATTTAGATCATGGTTTATACTCTGCCCTGCACAGTTTTATAGGTTTTGAAAAAATGTATAATAGCCTGTATCCGGCATTGCAATGTTATTCAGGGCAATTCCAATGTCCCAAAAATGCTCCCATGTTACACCTATTCTTCTCTCTCCCTCCCTTCAGAACCTCTGGTGGCCACAGCCTTATATCAATGATACAAGTTCTTCCATTGCTAGAATAACAATAAGTCTATAATAGAATAATAATAAGTCTACTTTAGTCCATTGTTCATTCCCCAATATTGAGGATTTGGGGAAGGTGATGCCCACTTTGTTTTTAATTGAGAGGGGGCTTAGATGCCATAGGGCAGGTGGATGGAACTGTCTTGCTTGCAGCTACAGACACTCTCTGTTCTTTGGGATGGGTGTTGTTCATCATCATCTCCTTGTTAGTTGTCCTGGGTGAATCCAGTGAACTGGGGAGTAGGTGTTGCAACTCTGCTGAGATTCCAGGCTCAACCAGACCATGAACAGACCAAAGATTTAAGTCTCTGGGACATTTATTTTAAAAGTATAGTGCTAATTAAGATATTATCAAATACAATGAAGCTAATTCAGATTGATTCATCTTAAAGCATTCCTCTGACAGTAGCAGGAGAGCAGGAAAAATTGTTAATTCAAGGGAAGTTAAACCATACATTACCATAAATCTGACATACAATTTATTTGCCGTTGGAAAACTCAAGTTCATGATTTTTACTACTACCACCCTTCTCACTCACAAATTTCTTTCTAAGAAGGGCAAAGGATGTTTTGAGAAATAGAAGAGATAACAGTAGTTGGTAGCAGAGAAAACGACTTTGGGAAAAGATGTCTAAGCACGATTTTTTGAATGAAATTTGGGAAATTCATGATGTCTATGTTCCAGTAAATCCATCTCTCTCACTTGTGGGCCAAAGGGAAAGGATGCTAATAGTTGGGAATATGAATTAGTACTGAATCTTGCTTCAGGGTTGGCCAAAGCCAAGCAACAAACAACAGAAAAAAGAAATTCTGAAAATGGAGCCAATTACATCAAGTTTACACAAAAAGTATGTTTGTAAGTCTCTTCACAAAAATATGTGAGGACTGAGGTCAGAAGATTAATGTGTCTTAAAATTAAAACAATTTAAAAATATAAGGAGTCAGACACCTCAAAAATGTGATTTAATCTGTCATGAGAGCATGTCTATCAAAGTAACTGTTATAGTTCAGGCTGACATGCTGTAGACGCAACAGTAACCAGAGGTCCATATTGAGTTCATAGAAGATAGCCATCTAAAAGTTCCTGTTCACAGAGTCCAGCACCAAGTTAGAAGGAATCATAAACTCTTCCTGTCATGCTTTCTCCAAGAGTGATAGAGAAATGTGGGACATTTGAATAATTTCAATAGTCTGAAACTTCCATCCTCCTCATGAAATTCTGTGACTTGAGATGTTCACACTTGTAATTTGTCAAAGAGGAAACTCACAAAATTTATACGGATTGCTTGAAAAATTAATAGAGTCAAGATTCAGAAAATTTTGTGTGAACCTGATATAAAACATACTCTGTTTTTAAGGAGAGAAAGAAGATTGATGAGGGGTTTACATGATAGAGTTCTCAGAATTACATCCAAACAAACCTCAGTAAACACATAGCTGAATATCCAAGCCCTTGAATTATTTAATTAATTTCATTTTTTAAGTCAACTGCAATATATGAAGCAATGTAGAAGTGTTCCAAACCAGGGGGGAATAACTTTATTTTTGGTATGGCTCAGCAAGCTTAATATATTTCATTTTACCTTTTTTCCTTTTACAGTTGAAAAGAATAAGGGCTTCAAACTGGGAACCTGAGGACAGTTATTTAGTGAAATCCAGGCTCCCTCTAGGCCTATAATGTTCATATCTATTTTTAAAAAACCTTACACATGAAGATTTTACATGAGTTTTACCACCAAGCCACACTTCTTGAGAGAAATCTATGAATTTGGAAGGCAATCTCCATAGAACCTGCTATGGAGAAGAAAAAAAAAAAATCATTGTCCTCACACAGCTTAAAGTTAAATCTGTTTGTGCCAGTTGGATGCCATAATTCATTCAAGTCAAGGACTAAGGAATCTAGCAGAGTTTCTGAGGAAAGAGAGTTTGCTGCCTTTCTGGAAGATGCCATGTGCACAGAACCTGGGCTAGCTGGAGAGGGAGCCAAACAGGTGGATCTTGAACTATTACTGGGAAGAATAGAACAGAATGTTGAGTGGGGACAACCTGCGGATTCAATTATCTACCACTTTATATCATTCTAATTAATTGGTGTTAATCAGTTTGGTCTCCAAAAAAATTGTAAAATCCTAAAGGAGCTTTAATTTATGCTCTTTCTATTTTTTAAAATCTAATACTCGACTTAGCGTGGTGTTATTTATAGAGTATGACCTGTTGATCTCTGGTTAAACTGAGCTGAACACATGCTAATCTCTGAGGGAAAATGGGTTCTGTAAAAATTGCAAACATTAATCATGCCAAAGACTATTAAGTCCAGTAGATCATTTTACATAATAGGAGTTTTAAGTCAAACTTCTATTTTGGGAACTTTCCTCAATATTTTTCTACAGCCCTGCTTCTACAAAAACATTCTTCGGTTTATATTGGAGCCCAGTCAGTTCATGTAGCTTATATTGGAGCCCAGTCAAATTCTTTCACACTCTTCCTGCATTTCTTTGTATAATGGGCCACATTCCCCAGACTCAATCTCTGTTGTTAATTTCCTGAAGATTGTATAGAATGCTGCTTAAATGAGAAACATCAGTTCTAAGGATGTAGGCATTGCCTTAATTGATCAGATAAACATGGTCCATTTAGTTTTGCTTTAACTCAGACTTCAAAGTATCAAGCTGTATGTTTGCTTCATTTTGGCAGAGGTAAAAAGCCTGAAACTCTTCAGGAGGTAAGGAAGCAATGGAAATTAGGCATCTGCCCAAAATCTAGGATGAAGAATAAACACTTAAAACCCATTTTTAATTTCTACTTTGAACTGAAAGAAAAGGACTTCTGAGAACATTTGAAGATAGGAAACGGACAATTTTCAAGTCCATGAACCTATTTAATAGCAAAGGATGCCATCTCAGGGCCATGGAATATTGGTTTTTCTTTATTAAAGTTCCATCAACCCTGTCAAGGTGAAACACAGTTTCTAACTTTCCCTTCACTCTTCTAACTGCTATATGCTAATCCTAAGCATGGTCTTGCCTGGGGATGGTTCCTATATGGACTTTTGAACTTCTAATAGAGTCTTTCTTATGAGTAACCATTTAAAAGATGATTCAATCTGACTGTACAGTTTTCAGCTTTCTAAATCTACTTTGTTACATTATTCTACCCCAGCAGTGTGCTAATGCTGTTCAGCACAGGGCACCTTCAGATGCAGGAGGCAAGAAGGAGGTATTTATGTACTCATGTAACCTTTTGGAGGATCTTGGAAATTCCTGACATCTGACCTCCATAGCTGCCCAGCAACATTACCTAATAAATGATGCTCAGGGATCAATTGGGACGTGTGATAATTTGGAAGGAATAACATGAGCCCTCCACCCACCTGCCGTAGATAGGAGCTTAGGGTCCACTTTGGTTCTTTCATCTATTATACCTGAGTTATTTCTCTTTTATGTTTCTGTTATTCTCCGATTTTATTGATAATAGCTACATCTTGATAGTCGTCGATATCAATTGGCTTATGGAGAATCATTCGTTTTATTCTGCAACCTGAGTATGATTTAGGATTTACTTAATGATTACTTCAGTGTCTAATCTGCTCCTAAATCTCTGTTTACTATAAATATTTTTTTCAGATAAAATCAGTGTCAATGACATTAGAGTGATTGAAGGGAAAGAAATACCTCAATCCCTGTTCAGCAATTAGATCATGTAAGAAATCAGTAGATATAAGATTCAGTAATTTTTATTTTTTATTATTGGTGGACTTTTGGGAGAAGGGAAAGAAACATGACAAAGAGAAGCAGATATTTTTTTAAAAGGTAAAAGCCAGTATTTTCAACAGGTGCTAAAGACTCATTCTTCTTAAAAGGAAAAATAAATGCACTGTTTTACAATGACTTTAGATCTATCAATTCTTGAAGCACAGACGAATGTCGTTTTATCTCTTCATAATTGTCTTGTTGCTTTAGCCAGGATTTTGTGGCACATTACCAACCTTTCTCTACAAAGTCACATTTTTTAAAAGATATAGAAGAAAGAAAATTTTTAAAGCAATTCCTTCTTCATTTTGCTGTGTCTTTAAGCAACGCTGGAGTATCTCCGTGGCCCTGGTTGCCGGTGTTTTGAGCTTGCTTCCCTGGGCCTCTAAGGCTTCCCCACTGCTTGGACAGGGGAGGCAGAAGGGTTGTTTGTAATTTTTCCAGTTTTGCTTTCTCACTGACATGACAGTGCACAGCAGTCTAGCCTATTCTGTTATTTTTCACTGGTGTGAAAGTGTGCAGTCACTTAGCAAAAGAAACTACCAATGGCTAAAGGAAGCAAAAAGGAAAAAAGGAGCAGGCCAGTCTGGCATTTCTTTTTGGCTTAAAACTGCCTGAAGTTAATTGCTCACATAAGAAAAATAACTGGTGGTGCTGTAATTGAATTTTTATGGAAATAAACAGGTGGCAGATTTACTATAGCTGTGGGGATAGTAGGGGGCAAAATGCTGTAGTCACATTAACCTGTTTAATAGCTTCAGTATTCATAGTAAAAAAAAAAAAAAAAAAAAAAAAAAAAAGGCGATGTTCCTCATCCAGTCAGTTGGATGCTAAATGTAAATAACTACAATTACCCTAGCATGCCCATGTGGTTGAGCAAAAAAAGGGCACTGTGCCAGTTTCTACTTTGTTGTCATGTTTATTAATTAAACCATAAGTTTCAAAAACCAAATGTTAAAAACCCACAAAGAATTTAGGAAAAAAAAAAAGAAGAAAGAATTTGTAATTTGAAAATGGGAAAATAGACAGACAGACAGACAGATGGACAAAGGTTCTTCTTACATTAACTGACACAGCAGAAGTCTTTCAGCTATGGGAGACATTACCCAGACTTCTGGGCACCAGAAGGATGAACTAAAGGCAAGCTTTGCACTATGCTTCCCCCCAGTGGTTAGGTTTTAGAAATGCATTTTGAAACTAAGAAGAGGGAAATTGGGGAGAGTCTGGTGAGATGCAAAGAACACCATGAGCATCATAATGTACCTGAAGTTTACTTTTAAGCAAAATATGAAAATGAGATTTTTGCATTTAAATTTTGCTGACTTCCCTTCAGGCAAAAATAACATGAACTATTCATATGTATATGTGACAATTTGAGATTATTTATGGATCCCAAAAAGAGAAAGATTATGTCTGTAAACTAATTTATTCATCTGTTCCTCTAGGTATGATACCCTTTGATTGTATTAAATTCAGTGAGGGGCTTCTGATTATGTTTACTTGATAATTCAGTTTAGGGCTTCTGACTGGGCTACATCAGTAAGGAGTAACTCAGGTTGAGTCCCCACCCCCTTGGTGAGCTGATGTAAAATGGACGCTCACTCAAGAAGACATGGGAGAGAGAGAGCTCTGTCATTTTTTATCCTGGGGCCCCAGGCAGAGATGAGCCATTCACCTGGTAGTTTGCAGCTGACCTTAGGAAGAGAGCCAAAACTAACATAGAAAGCCCTGAGAGACAAGTTTTGTGCCACCTGCAGCTGAGAAGAGGAAGAAGCTGGGACCTTGGAGCCTCAAGAGGAAGAGGCTGAAACCCAGCAAAGATTGCCCACCATCTTGCTTCAACATGTGACAACTGACTTTGGTGAGAAAGCAACCTTGAGTTGGACTCCTTAGGGCCTTGTACCTGTAAACTCTTACCCTAAATAAATATTCTTTATAAAAGCCAACAGATTTCTGGTACTTTTCATTGGCACCCCTTTGGCTGACTAATACTACACACACACATACACACTTATCTTTTTTACATCAGGGGATTGAAACACATTTATAGAAAAAAATAAGTGTATATAAGAGACAGAAGCACTTACTATCAGGGTATCAGGGAGGTATCTCACCGGCATTGTGAACACAAAGATGAGTGAAACACAACCGTCCTCAGGCAACTTTCTGAGGTTTGAGAGTGGACAGATTCCCAAATAAGTAATTTAAACACAGAAGAGTTTGCTGAATAGTAAAATAATTTGCATGAATGTGTCATAAAAAGAGAAATGGGGATAAGCGAAGAAAAGAGTATCAGAAAATCATTTTACAAATGAGAAATATTTTAAACTTTATTTGAGTCAACTGATCAAATACCTACTACCCAAAGGTATCAGGACCAGAAAAATCTAGCCAAACATTAAAAATCTAAATAAGAAAGTTTCATGTCTGTTTTTACTATTTTAGAGTTTAGAAGTTTTAGAGTTTAGAGTTTAGAAGTGAGAGGTCCTGAAAGACTACTCTCCTTTTCTGCCAGTTTTTTTTTTCTTAAGCCAATAAACCTTTAGTGAATCCAAGCTAAGTGTGTCACACTGTACTGACTGCATCCCAGGAGGGTCTTTATCTTTATGAGCTCAGTTTTTCAGTGCAGTCTCAGGCTCTTCTCACTCTACATTTCCTCCATATCTTTGGTCTCCCCATGTATGGACCAATGACTTCCATATGTATTTCATCACCAAACTGGTCCTCACAATCATGTCTAATTTCCTCTTAACAGTTTCACAAAAATGTGCCAACACTCTCAAACTCTACATGCCCAAAAAAGAATGAACTCATAATCATTGGCCCCAGTTTGATTCTCATTCAGTGATTCTACTCACTCTGTGTCCTATATTTGTGTGTGTGTACATATGTATACTCACATATATTCATGCTGTTATGCAACCAGAAACCCAAGAATATTATTTACATTTCCTACTGCCTCATCTGCAACCTTCAACCTGTTAGTAACAATCCATCACCAATTATATTATCACGTCCAAGATGGCTCATAAATCTACTGACACATTTCTACACCCATACAACAAATTTTCACTTGGATTGCTGCAACAGCTCACTAACATATCTTGTCAGTCTTTGATTCATACCTACACTGTGGCCAGAAGACTCTTTTAAATATCTGACCATGATAGACCCCTGATTAAAATCACAGTTAATTTTCAAGTGTTCTTGATATAGGGGTCAATCATGCAAGTTTAGGCCCCTGCCTCCCACTCCAACCTCCTCTCTCACCACTTTGCCCTCACATTCTTCCATCAGGATACACTGTCCTAGGTTCAGTTCCATAAGGGCACTATTCTCTCCTGCTCTGGAGTTGTTGCACAGACTTTCCTGTCTGTGGTGTTTTCCCCTTCCCTTTGCCTATATAACACCTACCCTTGTCCTAGAGATCATCTGAAGTGTCACTTGCTGAAAGAAGGTTTTTTATTTCTACAGTACCTGTTTCCTCCTCCAACAACCCCCAGCCCCATCCCCCACACAAAGGACAATACAGGGTTCCTATGTAACACAAGCTCATAGAATGCCAGTCTTCTCCACTAAAATATCAGTGCCACAAAAGCAAAGACTGTGCCAAGATTTGTTCATCATTGTACCCCTAACACAAAGCGCAGGGCATGAATCTTGGTTGCTGCTCAATAAATATTTGCTTAATGAAGAACTAGGGGTAGACCTTATAATCATTCAATGTCTCCACACTTCCAGGCCTTTACATCTTCTGCACAGGTCTGCACAGAGATATTAAAGGAATCATTAGCCCTACATCTTTCATGCTTTTGTTGACATCTTTAATCTCTGTTATTCACCTATGATGCAATGTTCCTTCGGATTGTAGTACTTTAGTAGGTAGGGACACCTCCACAGGCTTGGCCATTTCCTATCATAAAAGCCCTACTCCATGACTCAGGGATTGAGTGAGGGATTGATTCTACCTATTGCATAGATCTATTCCAGTTACATACTCAGAAAAATAATGACAATACTGGACTATCTAGAGGCAGACTTAGATCAAAGCTCAATTTATAACCTGAGGTACAATTTGGTTTTCTGATCAGAAGACCACAGTAGTATTCTCCATATCCAGGAATTAGGGGTAGCTCAGAATCCATGTTTATTAATCTTTCAAGCTCTGGCTATTTTTCTTTTCCCAGTGTATGTTTACTATATGTGGAGGAACTTTACAGCTGCTTTGCATTCTATTCACATAGATAATAGCTGGCATAAAATGTCTGTGTAGTCAGATTCTAGGATGTGTTTGTGACAGCATGACCTGAAATACAAACATTCTATTTTTTCAGAACTCAAAACAATGTACCTGAAAATGTTTATTTAATTGGTGATCCCTAAAAGCACATTACCCTTTGAATGTAATACCACTGCTCATAAAGCTTGTTAGATCACTGGTATAAAAAAGGAGTAACTCTTTGGAATTCTCACTGCAGAAGGAGAGCATTTCCCAGCTATTCTGAATAAATTCAGAACAAAGTACATGCTAACCAGATTAAAGGCCATTTATCTGCCAAACATAGTAAATGGCCACAGATCCTTTGGTGAAGGCTAGGAGGAAGATTTATTACACATGCACACAATATTACTGCAGAGTCTATTATCAGAGGATTCCAGATTATGGAACTAACTCAGGTTTGAGCATTAGGCAAGAAGGATAAACTCTATTATTGTGGCCCAAGTCAGACCTATGTTTACCAGTTGTGGAGTGTTTTCTGGAACATTAGTGTACTACCACTGTTTTAGTTTGCTAAAGACTGCCAATGCAAAATACCAGAAATGGGTTGGCCTTTAAAATGGGAATTTATTAGGGTAAAATCTTACAGTTCTGAGACTGTGAAAATGTCCAAATTAAGATGTCATCAGAAATACTGTCTCAACAAAGGTCTGATGCTGGCAGATCCTGGACTCTTGCCTGTGGCAATGCAAAATGGTGGTCAGACTCTGCTTTCTCCTCCAGGTCCACTTTCTCACAGAGCTCAGCTGTGGGCCACCTGGTGTTTGGCGTATCTCTTCCCAGGCTACATCTCCTCAGCTTGGGCTGCTCTGCTGATTCCAGCCTCTGGCTTCTCTCTCAGCTTCCTGGAGTTACTCTGTCTTTCTGTGACTGTAAGCGATCCTGGAGTCCTTTCTCACATGGCAGGGTAAAGCAGCAGCTCTCTTTCTCTGTGTGCCTCGGAATGTTTCTCCTATTTATCAAAGACTATAGACAGAGGTTTGAGACCCACTCTGGGTCACACCTCAGTGAAGTACTCCAGTCAGCACCCCCCCCCAGATGAATTCAATGCAGTCAAAGGGCCACACACCCACAAGAATGGACTATCTCCAAGAATTTCATTGTTTCTGGGATTCCCAAAAGTTTCAAGCTGTCACAGCCACCTATTTCAATCAAGGGACTTGATGATTAGCCAAATACTACCAAAGATTCCTATAATTCAGAACATTCTAAACTATGAGCTTTCAGTGCATTATTTTGTGGTAAGCACAACCATAAAATGTTTTATGCAGTATTTTATGGTAAGGACAACTGTTGTGCCTCATAACTTAGGGTGAGGGTGGTTTGCATGTGATCATTCTCTCCAGAGTTCAATGTTTCCATTCTCTACTTTATTTAAGAGATTTCTAGGATCTCATCTTCATTACTCCAAGCCTAGTGAGTTCAGATTATAAGTAAGTAAATGAGTCAAGAGTAAGACACACTCCAGCCACTCTGGCTAACACTCGATATGGCAGAAGTAGCTCAAATTGATCATTCATCTCTTTGTAAAATTTTGCCTTACCTGTACAAAGTCAATCAGCCTCAGAAACCATTTCCATTCTTATACATATTCCCAAGTTTTGCCATTATAAAGTAAATTAAATTAACCTTCTCCACCCAGATTTTGAAATACATCTGAATCCTCTGGGACATTCTAGGACCTGACCACTAGCTAAAAGTCTTCAGATAATGGGGGATTTGGTGAGCTGGCTTCCACTTGCAAAGGTATTCCTTCGGTAGAAGAAATACAATCTCCAAGCAAGAGAAAACAGCTTTATCAAATAAGAAAGAAGTACTTTTGCAGGTTCTAAGGAGAGTGATGTGTTGGTTAAATGGTAAACAATGCACTCTCCAGCTTCTAGATAAAAAATCCCAAATTTGTAGGCTGACTTCAAGTTGTCACCATGTTGTCACTGAACACAGAGTGGGGAAAAAACCAACTGGCTCTCATAACCGGAAAAAGCTGGCTTTAGCATAGCACTGCCAAGAATAAGTGGAAGTAGGAGTTCAGGGCATTCCACATCTTTGGAATCATCTAATTTGGTTCTACTTCTTCGATTTCTGTACTTTTCTGATCCGTGCTCTCACATTCACATAAAAGAGTCAGAAAGACTGCAAATTTAGCTAATATTGTAATGTGCCAACCTTAATATCAAACTTTGAGTTTGATGTTCAACTACCTGGAAGTCAAAAGAAGCTGAGAGAATTAAAAGACTTCTCTAGCTTGGTTAGAGAGAGTTCTTGAAAGTCAGTCTTTGCCATAATCAATAATTTAAGGAGTTGAGCTCATCATTCACCTTTTTTCAGCTGTTCAGTGCTCTCACAACAGAACCTGTGTGCCTATAGTCTTTTATTTTATCTGTTTAATGACAGCAGCAACTTGGTTCCCCCAAAGCCCTGCCTTGAATAGGCATTTCATTCCAAAGGAGCCTTTCATACCAGAGACCAGAGGCGGTGTTTAATTAGCTCTTTCACCACTGCCTGCAATGGGCTGGCAGAGTCTTGTCCCTGAATAATAATGGGATTTCGGTTGCTTTTAGCTCCAGCCTGAAAATGAGTCCCACACTCTCACTTGTAATCCCTCTTTCCTCAAGGTTTTATTACATTAAATCCATTCCCAAGTGCCACTTTTTTTTTGTATCATAAGGTCTTCAACTCAAAGAAACTTAAACTAAATATGTCTTAATTAAGGGAAGAAAGGAACTTATGAGAAAGATACTAGTTAGCTCATAGAATTCAGTGAAACATGGAAAACTGGAAAGTGTATGGGAACCAAAGGAGATTAGCCAGCAGGAAACATTTCATTGGAAAAAGTCTAGTTTGGGACACCACCAGCTCTGTTCCAGGGACTGCTGTGGCCAGTGCTGCCCTTGGTGAATAATTTTTCTCCATTCCCCGGTGGGACCACCTAATTGCCAAGCCCAGAACATGTACCTGTGCCCTTGCTGTCTGGGCATAGGAAGATGAAGCATTGTTCCTCTTCATCCTTGGAGGTGAAAGCCAGCCCCCACCAAGACTTGGAAACTCTGTGACTTTCCCCAATTAGTAAGGATGTTGAGTTTAAAACTATGTCAACTATCTCCTTTAAATAGGGACTGTGGTGTTTCCATAAAATAGTTTCAAAAGAAAGGGAACTGAAAGTGGTACTGCAATAAACCAAGGAGTGAATTAACAGAAAGGAATGATAACAGGAATTGTAGGTAGTCTATCAAGTTTTGTAGGAATAGAAGAGAAATGGGAACACAGGTTTGAAAGGAGTGCTTTGTTTCTTTTCCTTTGTAAGGGGTAAATGCAAGTCAATAAGAAGGATGCATTTAAGGGGGAAAGATTGATTATTGAAGAAATTAAGGGGATAATTGAAGAACAAATAGAATGGGTAAAATTAGAGCACGTGTGTTTGGATTAAGTTTCTAAAGGCAGAGAATAACTTTTCCCTTGAAATATAAGAGGAGGAAAAGATTAATGAAGACACAGATAAATTTCAAATGGAAAAGGGAGAAGGTTGCAGTTGTTTATTAAAGGGTTCTCTGAGGCAGTCTTGAGCTTCTCACATTAATAGGAGATAAAAGCAGGGTCCAAAGTTGAAAGAATGAGGCAGAGCTGGGAACCTGGGATAGGCGAAAACATTTAGAAAAGGTGCTATGAAAAGTGACGGTAAACTAGGGATGAGTGAATGATCTACTAGTGTTTAATTACAGTCACTGAAGTTGGGCTGATAGATCCTTCCATTCAGGAAAAAAGTATAGACTAACTCCAGCTTTTTCAGTCCTAGTAACAGTCTTCAATATGGTCATACGTACAATAGAGCAGAAGGTTTTAGCCACACATTCATACATGTAAAATGCAGATATACTCACTTTCTCGTAGTTACATTAAGTAGAATAAAACATTGCAAGGGGATGAAATAATTGTGACAGATGATAAATGAGTACCACATTTTAGTGTCTGTGACAGCTTTTTCTGTGGCTTTGAATTATCTTTGATGACTGTTTAAGGAAACTAGAATTTAGCTATCCAATAGGTGTTCAGATCAGGACTTAGATTCACCTGGTCTTCTGAGGTTTATTCCTTTCCCACAGAAGCTTCCAAGATGCATTTTGAACTCAGATCAGTTGCCAAAACCCAATCAGCTATAGGAATCTTCCTAGAAGAAAAGGATATTTCATCAGAGGCAGTCATTCATCCTAGCCCACACATCTCCTGCTTCTGATCTTGCACTGTTAAAAACATAACACACCGGAGAAAGATTGTGCTATATTTCATGAGTGCTCTGTGCCGCCACTAAGGGACAGTTCCATCTGTTATTTTCTCTCAGCTTTGCTTACTGATAAAACAGGAAGGACAGCTTGCTGATGGGCTCTTTGAAGCAAATGGCTCCTCTCTTTCCCGCAATTAATGTTTATAAATTATTTCTACAGTAGGCAATCTGTATGGCACTCTGATTTCAAAATCAGATTCGATAAATTAAGGGCCTGCATTCATTGCAAGAGGAGCGCAATTACAATGCAACTCTTGAAGTTTAGTGTGGTTCTCTACCTTTTGTGAAATTGCTGCATGAAATCAAACACTGTCCTTAATTCTGTGGATTATCATCCTCCTATAAGAAGATCTGAGATCATATGTTCAGTTGTTGAAATTTCATTTTATATACAGTATAAGTTAGAGTTTTAGGTGTTCATGGAAAATGGGATTTAGGACACTTCAAAATTTCAGAGACTAGGTAATAGCCCTGTGGATGCAACAAAGGGAAATTACCTGGAGAACAAAACACAGATATAACTAATGTGATTTTTTTTTTCCATAATGACTCTTTCATTCCAATCATATACCATTCTTAGAATAGAGAAATAGTTGCATATTTTCTGGTCTTTACACTATTTTAATAGAGAATTCCACAGAACTAGAATATTGATTTCTTTTTTAAATTGGAAAACATTATTTTACCTGAACTTGCCATGTGTTGCCTTTATTTCCTTAGTTCATTATCTGTGGCCAAATGTGTCTATGTTTTCCTTATGAACTAATTATTGCCCCATGTTAAGTAATGGTATATTTTCTAGGCAAAAGTGAACATGAAATTTATATTAGAAGAGTCACTTTTAAAAGTTTTTGTTAGGAATTTTAGCTTTCCAAGCAACACCTCTCAGTTCAAAGTATAAACAAGAAAAGCTGGAATCGTGATTTCTAAAGACTGGAGACTGGGGAGAGAGGATATTGAGCAATGCAAGAGTCATTTAAAGACTACTAAAAGCCCAAGGAGGCAACTATCTCTTCATCCTTGTGTGAGATCAGTTGAGAAACAAAACTCCTGCAAGGAGGGAGGATCAAAGGAAGAACAGGAATACTAAGATTGCTAGGTGAAAAAAATACAGTGCTCTACTTGAAAGAGCTACTCCCCAGTATACATTAATAATAGTGAAATGAAAGAAAGACATTCTGGGATGTGGAGGGAGAAAAATAGGTACAAAGTATCCTCTATACTATTAACAGAAAGTATTCCAAAGAAGCAATTATATTAAAATGCAAGCCAGTAGTACTGTACACCTCAACTATGGCTATTTCATTTTATTTCATGAGAACCCGTAGAAGACATGAACTGCTGCACTTGTTCTCACAGCACCATGAGACTAAACTAGTAAGCATGGCAGAGATCTGAAGACAAAGACTCATTACATAATTTATTATTTTTTCAAGAATAACCTTACTAGAATTTAAATTTCAACATTCTTTGTCAACTCCATTATTCCATGAAAGTTAAGATACAGCTCCTTTAAGACAAGACCACACACACATTAGTAAGGAGCATAAAAGGATGAAAATAAAATGCTTAGGAAGATTTTAGTTACCATTATTTCTGTTTCATTCTTTTTGTTTTAAACTTCCAGATACCCAGCCATTCTCAGTAGATTGAAGTGGTATTCTAAACTGCATTGATTAAATGGAGAAGTGATCAGAAAGCAATATACCACAGATATGAAGAAACAAGGTAAGGTACACTTTAAAATGCTGTCTGGTAGGATTAAAAGAAATAAGAATTCTCATCAGATTAGAGGAAAATATACTGTCATTTTCAAAGAAAGCAAGAGTATGATTGGTCTGTGTGACCAGAAAGACCGATGAAATAATTTTTCTGATAACTACAATCATCTCTCTTCGGGGAAAGTTAGATAAGACAGGAGACATTGGGATGATTAGAAATTTAGTGATTCATCAGGGAGATCGAAACACTCAGAGGTTATAGAAGAGATTGGATTCAGGTATAAGATACTTTTTAATAAAGAAACAGGTTTAATTGAGCCCAGAGGACAATCTACCATGTAACAACTTTCAGCATGATAAAAACAGGAAATGGTAACTCTGGGACAAAATTCCTAAAAACACAGGATTTTAAAAATTGAGAATGTCATTTGAGAGACTGAAGTGAGATCTTAGGAATTATACACAGAACTTGAGATACCATCCTTTCTCCTGGGTCTTCATAAACACATGTGTTGGTTGAATGGCACCTTTTAATGGACCCATCCTTCCTTATCAGTTCTATGATCATTCCATTTACAGAGTTTAGAAAATGATTTATACTCTTAGTAAATGAACTGGGTAGTAAGCCAACTGCCTTTTACTCCAGAGTTAGATGCTTTGAGTACTCCTATGCTTAACTATTCAACTTTAGGGGAAAATGCCTTTCTTTTCAATGTGAGGGAAATTATATGCTTGTGTTTAGATAACTAAAAACAATTAAGGCATCCTCTCTGTTATTTTCCTATGAAAGGTGGCTCATGTTTGAGACTGACTAGGAAGACATGATCACTGGCTACTAATAACAAGTAATTTCTTTTGATGTGGAATTTAAAAGTTTCTATTGCTTTATTTCAGATTTTTCTGCTTTCTAATGAAATGGAAAAGGGGAAATGGACAACACAGGGCTAGTACTCAGGAGAAAAACTAAGTTCTCAAAGAAAAACAACCTGATATGTGACTATAAAGGAATAAAAATGTTTACACAGTAAAACTACCTATTATTCAAATGGGTGTTTTTCTTCAAAGTAACCTCCACAGGAAGCTATTATTACAATAATAATTATGTCCTAAATATTTTGAAAGTACCACTTTTTGGAATTGCCTTTGTACCCTCATTTTCAGTCATAGGAGATCAGGCACTTTAACTTTAACTTTGTAGTCCCATCTAGTAGCTGAAATTCTGCTGCCTACCCTAATTCATGTTCTTTCCTCACAATATTTGCTGTCTCCTTATTTTTTTGACAGAGCCATTTAATTAAATTGCAGAAATAAAAATAATTAGAATTATTAATTTAACCAGGTTCATGGACCTTGAAATTTTGTATCATGTGTTAAATAGACTGTCTTATTGGACATTAACTAACCCACTAATCCACTCCTACTTGAATATTGATTTGGTTGCACGAGGATACACTGTATCTTCAGATAAACATTTAGAAAGAAAAGTTGCTTACAAGGTCCAGTTGAAATGTCACAAGCTAGTTAATATATTTTGGCCTTCAACTGCCACTTTAAACCAGCTCAATACTAGTGCAGATTCTGTAGCTAGCTTTGGGACTATTACTCACTCCCAGTCTAGTTGTTTGCAGTCCAAATGGTCATGTTCCTCCATTTGGATGGTGAAAATTTGAAAATCAAATTCCTTAAATTATAATCTAAACAAAGCCTCCCATTTTCTATCATTATGAATAAAGTTGTTTATTTTAAATTTGTTCTTAAATTGGCTGGTAGACTAGAGCAGTGTGGCTGTTAAGGGGAAAATAGCAAGTACCCACAACATGCAATGAACCATAAGGATATGATTCCTGCCTTGTAAACACTTACAATATAAAATGACAATATTTAATATAATAATCCAAAGGCATCATTGCATTATCATCATTATTGTTTTTAGGAAAACCTTTTTCCTAGGGAAGGATGGTGGCAAATATGACAAAACAAGCTTGATAAATTCATTGTTTCCTATTTCTACAGTGTGTTCTATTAGTAAAATATTAGAAAAATATTTTCCATTTATAGAGAGTTTACTAGGACCAGACACTTAGAGGTTATAGAATCTTTGTTGCACACCTGTAAAGAAGGCATTACAGAACCATTTTAAAGATAAGAAGATTAAAGTTCAAATAGGTTGAATGATTGTGGTTTCAGCTCTGAAAGTTGTGGAGCCAAACTTTAAACCCAGATCTAAGTCCAAAGTTTGCATTTTTATTAACTACTTCTGAGGATTTTAATTTGAATCACTCTGACCGTTTATGTTTTAGTAGGAAACGTCTTGATCTCTAGGAGTCGAAATGCCTAAACTGTTGTATATGACAACATCTGTCAGCTAAGATAAACAATTTAAACAATGTTTAAACCTGGATTAAAACCCATGTCTTCCTATTTCTGTTTGAAAAATTGTTAAATAAATTTCTTTTTCTACTGACTTACCACCAGAATCAAATAGAATATGCTCTGAATCTACCGTCCTGTCCCAAATGGCCAGAGGGCAAAAGCTACTTTTATGTCATTTCTAAACAGAAGCTGAAAGGCCAAAAATCACTGGAGAAATTCGCTCTTGTGGGATTTTTCAGTTCAGTTTTATTTTCCCTTAAGGTTCAAACAAACTTCCGATAATCATCTTGAACTTGGTGATGAACCAAACTTAGATTCAGACTACAGCTTTTCAGAGGGTCAGCCCTTCCATTTAGAATAAGGCACAGCTTAAAGTGACGAGCCAAATGGGGTCAGATGTTCAATACTCGGCAAAAGCCTCAGCTGTCGTATTGAAACAATGTTGACAAGGTGGCAGGTTTTAAAATAAATCCTCGGTGGAGGCTATTGATATCATTCTCCCTTTCCCTTCTGTCTCCTATCCAGTCTGGCTGCATTCTGGAGGACATGCCAATCAGGCACAGTAGTTAGTAAGAACTGCAAGGACTGTACAACATGCAGCTCTTTCTTTTAGCCAGCCCTGCACATAAGGCGACTTCCTTGTCTCCCCAGGACAAATAAGGCACACTGACACACATCAGCACAAACAGTCAGAAGGCAGCCTAAACCACCACAGACCACACTTACCAGCAGTCAACTCTTCCTAGTCAATTTTATGGAATAAAGTGAGCACTGAGCACCACCGTGAGTTATTCCCAAAAACAATCCATTTTCACAAGTGGTCTGAGAATGTTGAATAACTTCCATTAGGCAACATCACCTGTGTTTCTGTAAATAAGTTAGCTCACCAAAGTGAATTAAACACCATATAATGGTTAAACATATGCATCGATTAACTATCAGGGTGGCTACCACTTCTCTCTAATAAACTAACTTGGACTACTCCAAGTACAACCTAAGAGGTTAGCCCAACTCATGAATACATTTAAGCTTTTGATTTCATGACCCTTCAATGTGCATGTGATATAATCAATTTCATCATTGCATAGACTATTTAATAGAGAGTTATTTATGGTGTGAGGAAAATTAATTTCTTGATACATAATCTTTCTAAAATAATTAATGGTCATGTAGATAGATAGATATGCAGAATAATATGTCAATAAATATAATTTGATATTAAGGGGAGATTATTTTTAATGGATCCCATCATCTTTCCCTTCGGATCTATATAATATATAATGGCCAGCCCACATATCTTTCATTCATAAAATTCTGAAGTTGGCATATAAGTATCTTAGTAAGGTGATATTGGGTGGCCTAGGTGACCAGGAAGCCCAGGAGAATGGCTTTAATGCAATAAGAAATTACAACTCTACTACAATGATGAAGAAAAAAAACACTGGAAAAGTTTTCTTGTAATAACCCCATCTTAAGCTGATCTCTTTTTCATTGCTCTCAGATATTAAAGCCATAGACATTTAACAGAACTTGAAGGGGCCATAATTTAGTTGTATTCAGTTGTAACCCATTTCCAAATGGGTTGCAAATGTTCATTCAAAGGCTGTCTCAAAGGTGGTAAAGAAAAAGAGAGCAGCTGGCTGCCTATGCCTGCTTTAGCCAGAGTAGCTCCGACTATCACCTATTAGTCTTTTAAGGAGAGTTCTCTTGGGGGGGAAAATGCACTGTTCAAAGAAAAATTAAAAGTTACAACCTTCTCCAAACCCCTCATTTTATAGGTAAGCACACTGAAGTGAAAAGACCAGGTCGATGTCACCCACTCCCTGGTACTAGAACACATCACTATTATATTCATGTTGTTGATTCATATTCTGCCTAGAGCACCAATCCCCTCTTTTATCCTGATTAAAATGCCCTTGTCCTTTTCTCAGCATAAACTCCTGAATCCCTTCTTGAACCCCAGCCAATTTCATCCATTTAACCACCCAGCTAAGCACTTAAGAAAAGCCTGAAGGAAAGCATGGGGGTAGGAATTGGCTCAAGCTTGAGCGAAAACCAGAGCAAGGTAGGAATGTTGACTTAATTGCAGGATCATTGTTATTATTGGTACCACCGTGATTATGTCATTATCACCATCTTCATCATCAGTGCTTATATTTATATTGCACTCGATGGTTTAACACAGTTCCACATAGGTTGCCTCATTTGATTATCAATCAACAAGTACTATGAAATATCTTAATAAGCTGCTGTTAGAATCAAGAATTTGTTTGTACTGCCTTGCATTTTAGATATGCTGCTTTGTAACCACCTACAAGTTATATAACATGCAATTTCTCTCACAAAATAGATTTAAAACTTTTGAGGTCATCCATATGTCTCCTATTGCTTTTTATTACTTAAGTTTCTAACAAGGAGACCTGTTTATAGCAAACCATCTGCAAATTACTGGTTAACGTTACTAGAAATAAAACCAGTACCCTTAACCACAGCTCCAGTGGCAAAACTGTTAAGAGCTGAAAATGGAAATCATCCGCAGATGAACTGCAGGAGTGCTGCAGCCTTGTGTGAACCCCCACAGTTTTTTATGCTAATGCCCGTGCTCCCCTTCTAGAAACCTTCTATTCCCTTTGTTTTATATATTGCTGCTCTCTTTTTAGCTGTTGGAAGCTTCCTGCTAAGTGCCATTTTTATGGCTTTTCTGACCCCCAAGTATTTGCTCATGGTATTCCTTTCTTTCTTCCTCTCTGCTTGAACTTCTCATCTTCCAAGATTCACCTCAAATACAGCTTCCTTTCTAAAGGGTTTCTGGACCAACTATCTTGGAATTAGTTGTTGTCTCCTCTTTGTTTTTTGTTTTTGTTTTTGTTTTTCCTGAAATATATTCAATTTTGTTAAAATGGCAACGCATTCAACGTGGTTCAGAAATGAAAAAATACAAACCAACAGACAGCGGAAAGTCTTCTTTGCACCATTGTTTTCTCTTACCCAGTTTCCCTTCTCATAGCTGATCCTTGTGTTTCAAAAAAAATATTTATGCAGAAATAAGCAAACACAAGCATAAGTTTTCTCTCTTTTTACACAAATGATAAAAACGGTGCCCACTTTTTTTTTAACTTGATGTGCTTTGGAGGTGTTTTCATAATGATGCAGGGAGAAAAGCCTCATTCTCTTATAGTTGCACAGTGTTGTACTGTAAAGTTATATCATAATATATTGAATGTTTTTTATTGATGAAAATTTAAGCTATTTCCAACTTTTCCTTTTATGAGCAATGATGTAATTAATAATCTTGCACATATGTCATTTTGTAAATATGTATTAGTATACCTACAGAAAATTGGAGTTGTTCTACCAGAGGGTATAACATTTTATTATATATTTCAATTTTCTCCATAGGTGGTGTACCAATGTACGCTTTCTCAGACAATATGTGAAGTGCCTATTTCCTCCACATTCTTGATGACACAGTGTTATCAAACTTAGAGATCTTAGCCAATCTGAATAGGTAAAAATGTTATTTCAGTGTGATATTAAGTTGCATTTCTTTTATTATAATTGAAATTAGGCACATTTTCATATTTTTAAGGATTCCGTGTATCTCCTTTTTAGTGTTATCTGTTTATATAATTTTCCCATTTTTTTCATTAGGTAATTAGTCTCATTCATTTAGAGAAGTTCTTTACACATTAGGGAAATTAAGTCTTTTTCTGTTATATGAGTTGAAAATATGTTTCCAGTGTGTGCTGTTTGTCTTTTGTCCCTGCTTAGAATAGCCATCCTCGTATTTTAGCTGCCTATTAACTATTCATTTATTATGACCTTTATCATACTGTGTCAGAACTGTTTCTATTTTAGCTACTAAACTTCGATGACCTCAAGAGCAGATATAATTTCTTAATGAACTTTTTATTGCCTCTGGTACAAAACACAATTCCAGGCACCTAAAAGTCAGCAAGACGTTTTCTTTGAATGAATCATTAGTGTTTTGGGTTTTTTTTTTTTTGAGCAAAAATTGGTATTAACTTGGAATGATAAACTTAAAGTCAGCTATATTCAACAGCATTTACAGTATTGTTTTCATTTGGGCTACAATCTAAAAGATGGCATGCATAACCCAGAAGAGATTTTGCATGTGAGGGTGTGTGTAGGGATATGTGTGTGTGTATGAACATACATGTGTGCTATGGGGTGGGGTGAAGGAGGCAAGCTCACATAATCATTTAAAGGCTTATGTTTCTTTTTTAATATATAAAATAAATAAGTGCAAGAGTAAAGCCTCTTAAAATATACTGAAGATTTTATGCCAAGATCTCTAATCCCAGAAAGCTATTTAAAAATTATAGCTTTGAAGTAAATCAATAGAAAATTAAAGGAAATAAGAAATCTACCCTTCAACAAACCCAACATCAATCATACTACTTTGTGTGTTCTTTAACTTCCTTCTTGTATATTCTGGATATGAATTCTAGGAGATCTTTTCATAAGAAAAAGTGAAATAAATAAAGTGAAATTTTAATTTTCTAGTATATCAGCCACTTATTCTCATGCTATTGTTTTGCAAGTATTTCTGTAGCTGAATGAAAACACAATGACTCCAAGTTAGCAAGAGTGGACAGGGGATAGAAATCCACATACATGTTCATCCATAATTTCTTGTTTGGTTCAGACCTTGATGGGAGCCAGGGTGGCCCCTGCTCTGTTTGATTTTGAGGTCTCTTGCTAGCCAGCAATTGCATAACACCAAGTCACCTTGATCCACTTTCTCCCCCCTTCCCCCCACCCACAAGTTTTTTTTTTTTTTTTTTCCTTTCCACTAATGATTACAACAGCACTCAAATATGCCAGGGCAAGGGCCCCTTTCCTAAAAAATGAAATAAAGCATATGGAAGGAAACTAAGAACTCTTGTCAAAATTATTCCCCTGTGAAATTAGTTACATTCCACAAGAAAATATAATCATGCCAAGGGTTTCTTTCTTCAGTGACTCTCACATAAACTGCAATAGAAAAAAAAATCTGGTGTTCAGCTTCATAAGCTGTTAGTGCCATTGGCTACCTAAACCCATTCATATTTGATTATTTTCAGTCCACTTCAATTTCTACACAGCCCTGGTGGATATTTCCTTGGTTCATTGAATACAACATTCACATCAGTTTATGATTGTGTTTCCACTGTCCTTGCTATAATTAACATAGCAACAGATTAAAAAATAATACTTAAAATAACTGGTGTAGAATTCACTTCCAAACAGAATACACATAAAAAAGATTATCCAACAGGGAGCTGCCAAATGTACTGTAAACTGGAAGGATTTCAACATCCCTTAAACACTCGGCTAAGAGCTAACAGAACCACATCTCTGCTCTCAGTAGAGCATGAAACTCTGAGATTTGTTTCAGTTTCCATCCAGTCTCTGCCAGTTAAAACTAAAGAGTTCCACAGGATAAATACATATTTCCAGTTTTACTGATTGTGTCTACTTTCTCTATTATAGGTCATACATATCCCTCTCAAGGATGCTCGAACCCTTTGACAGTGACATTCTGAAAAGCACTGCAGTAGAACACACTTTCTCAACTTCCATCATCATCCTCATCTCCACAAAACCCTTCTCATGTGGACACAAATGTGAATTGTACTATGCAAAGAAAATCTAATAGACCTCATGATTTTCCCTGTAATAATGTAACAGAATGTTTTTCCCTATAAGAAACATACACACACACAGTACCTAGAGAAAGACAGATGAATGCAAACATTAAACCCTGCTCAAAATCCCTCGTTGCAATCTCATTCCATATAAAATCAAATACAATTTTCTCAGCCTATCATTCAGAGAGTTCCACAATATGAACATAGACTGCCTTTCCAGCCTAAATCTAATCTCCTCCTTCCCATTCCTAGAAAACCAGATTACTCACAGTTTCCTTGTCATATTTGATCCTGCCACCTAAATTAGTAAGGGGTCAGGACACTGGGGTCAACTAGTCTGACTCAAGAGGAAGGGAGAGAGGCATCCTTTGTGATCTTACCATCAGACATCTGGTGTGGAACTAAGGGAGTATTCTGAGGCACAGCATCTCTCAGAGTTCCTGAGGAGAAAATTCATATAGATCATTCCAAATAAGTTGTCAATTTAAATTGACATAAGTAAGGATTTTCTAATGAAGCCAGGAAGACAGAGAAAGGCCAGGAGATGTGTTTCAAGATGAGATTCAGTCAAAGCTTTGTAAGTGAGAGGTGTCTCTCTAGAGTAACTGGAGACAGAGTTAAGGAAGTCAACAGAACAGGACATCCATTTCTGTGTGTATAATCCAGACATCCTTTCTGCATGGTAAACCATTCCCATTCATCAAGACCCATCTCAAATACCACCTCTTCCATGAAACTCCTTTCTAAAAATCCCTTCGAAATAGGATCCCCTTCCCTTTGTTAGTACTTCTTTCATGGCTTTTCCATACTAGGTTGTATATTGTATATTACAGTCTTTGATTTATTTGCCTTAACCCCTTACTCAATTATATGGACTTTAAGACATGGATTTGCTCTTCTCTTAATACCAGATATAGCAACTACAAATTGCTGACACATAATGTTGCTCAATAAATATAATGTTGTTTGAACTAGCATATGGATGGATAGTAAACATTTGTACATTCAATGGAACAAGGACAAGGGAATCAATGTTCAAATACATCTCTGGAAGTTCTACCAGATGGCCAGGATCATTGGCATATCTTCAACCTATTTCACAGTGATAACTAGCTATGTTCTAATTGTATTGAATACTTACTTACAATTCTTATGGGCCTACTCAAGTAATCTGGGAATTTATCAGAATAAAATTATTCACTAATATTTCAAGGTATTTGGGTGATGATGAATGAATAATTCCATAGAAATTTATAAAGGGTGATTGTAATATCCTCTTCAATTGTTCTTGTCAGGAGATCATCTCATTCCACCTAAAAGTCTAACACCACAACTAATTTATGTTTGATTAAAATTTAACCACTTTCTTAATTAATTTGACAACCCTTTCTCACTATTTTACCCTTCATTCTGTATATCATTTTAGAAAGGTACAAATATTTGAAAAATACATTTCAAATGAACTCAGAGTAGGATGCAGAGGAAAAACCTTATAGTACTGGGAATAAAATATTCTGAATGTTCTCTGTGCTAGCTTCTAGGAATGTTGAAGTTAAATTTTGAGCTCTAGCAAAGTCTATTGGATGCTATAAAATGCGTTTTATGATCAAATATTACCCTCTGGATTTATCTTTTTTTTCCTACCTTATTTTCCTTTTTTCCAATTTTCTCACTTTTAAAAGTTTGATATCTTATAAGCCTCTTTAAGTACTTTTTATTTTAATGCTGTCTAAATAATGGACACATAAAATTAAAGTGACCCACTCATTTGCATTTTAATAGCCTCAAGTAAAATACGGTGAATAAGAGCATAACATTATTAAATGAAAAAAGATATGACTATTTTTGGTACATTTCCTTGAAAGTAAAAGATTTCAAAACTAGCTGGTGGCTTCAGGAAAAATATATTCAATACCCCTAATTTGCCCCTCATGGAGAAGCATACCATTCATAGATTTTTATTTCTCATTTTTTCCAATAAAAGTGTAAGGTGAATAAACTCTTACCTACCCACCAACTCACTCTTGCAATTCTATCATAAAGTATAATGGTGTGCAATCTTGGCTTTCAAAATACCTTTGAATGTTTGCAGTGATGGAAAAGTATAAGAAATGCAGAGTGGTCATATTCATTAAGGACCTTGCTCTCCAAGGCTGCTGGAATGCATAAAGAAAATAAACCAGAAATATGATACATTGTTGGCTAGTCAGCACTTGAAATTCCCTCATTGAGAACTATATTTTAAAAATGTGTAGTTCTTCCACTAAAATAAAATAAAAATTTAGATTTTGTAGCTGCTTAACAGCAAAATCATTGCAAGTATAAAGAAATTTTTGTCCTAACTTTTCTTTTTATCTATAGTTTTCATACTCTTATTAATGTTATGACATATCTATTTGTTGCTTTTAATAGTATATTTTCATTTCCAATAACATACTCCAAAACATAATATATTTCACTAAAAACAGACATTGACAGGCCATTTGCCAAATGTGAAAATGTACAAACACAATGTCCACCCTTTTTTTAATATGTGTAAACAAACTCTTTAAGAAGCATCTTATGAACTGGTTATTTAAATGTGTGGAAGTGAGCAAATGTTATATTACTGCTGACTCAAAAGAAGGCCTTTGCTGTATGAGCAGAGAACGTCTAAGCTATCTGTGAAGGGAAGAGTATGTCACCTAAATTAATGTGGTAGAATCACCTCATAAGTCATCTCCACCATTCTGCTCCACTACACTGCTGGAAAGAGTAGAGGTCAATATTCTGCTCATTTAGAACATACTGGGCCTATTTATCTCCTATGAAGCTGATATCCCTTCATGTAGTCAGGATACAATAAGACTCAGATAAAAAACTTCTTTAGGAAACCAACTATTCAGAGCAATGAATCAGCCATTAAACTTGAGCAAATATTTCAAAACCCTGCTTGCTGTCCTCTGTTCCTGAATGTCCTGACTAGCCTACTTCTACCTAGGAGACTGTCACCGACAGAAATAGCTTTGAGGCCTTTTGACTAGGCGACTTAACCTAATGCAATAAATTATTTTTTCCTCATTTATTCTTCAAAGCCCAAGTTTCCTTCACTTAAAAAAAAAATCTTTTAAAAATAAACACGACATTTCTTTGCACATTTGGAACTAAGATCTAAACTCTGCTATGCAGAGGAAGTACTGTATTAAGTAAGCATGGTAGCCATACTTCGCAAAAAGAAACAAGCAGAGGGTAGCAAGTGTAGAATATCAGAGAGAGAAAAATACTGAACATGTCAAAAACAGGCTTTAGGTGGTTGACATTTTGTTCTTGGTTGGCTTTTTGCTGAGGTAATAATATATAAAAATGAATGTACTCAGGATAAGGATCAAAAATCTATCTTTGAATATCTGGATTGGTAATTGCTATTTACAGAAAAAAAATTGTGACTGGTCATAGAAATAATCAAATATCGAACAAATGGATCCTTCCTGATCCTGCAGACCAATTTCCAACAGTAAACAGATTCTTGTTAATATTTTGTTCTCATAAGTACACAGAGGGTTGCTACTTCAGTTTACTTGACCAGGGAATCAGCTCATTCAGTGCATCTATATGTTCCTCAAAATTCTATTGAAAAGTCAATATATCATGTGTGGTAAATGACAGTGGACCACTTCAGTGCCCTCATGTTCATTTCCATTATTTGGGGTTTTAAACCTTTGGTTTGGGTTAACTTGGATCACTAAATATTAATTGTCTGGGGCTGAAATTGTGGACAAAAATCTGGAAGATGGTGAAAAAGGCAAGAAGCCAGGGAAAGGTTAACTCTTGAGGAAGTAGGATGTGATGAGCTGGATTACCCATTTCTTAGTGGCTCCAGAGAAGTCTAGATCCATTAAAATTTTTCTGCTAAATCCTTTGTTTCAAAATTAAACCTCCTACTTCTCTAACAACCCTCTTTCCAATGATGCTTTTTAAAAAAACTCATTGATCGCTGATTAGACATGAAGTTCTTATACATGAAGTTCTGTGCTAAGTTTTTGATTATACAAATACAAAAATATTATGATTTTTTTCCTAGAATCTCACTGTCCATTAAAAGTCACCACAAAAACATCACACCTGAAAATTCTACAATAGTGTAGTGGTACTTGGTGGTATATTATAAGTGCAACAAAGGAGATCAACGTGTCTATGGAGGTATAGGACTGAGGGTGGGAACCAAGAAAGACTTTGAGAAAGAGGTGGCATTGGAAGAGAGCCTTAAAAATGGTGATTGCAAAATATTATATGAATTGACTTGTGAGATCCAGTGAATTCCTGTTGTCAAGTTTACAACTGAGGATGCAATAATAAAATTTGGGGTTTGTTTCCATCCCATGCACTTTTAGTTGGTTCATGTTTCCATCTCACAAACTGTTTGCTGGTTGCCCTATATCTTTGTGACCATGCAGGCATCATCCCTGTTCTTGGCTGATTTTCTGTGATAAACTAAACAAGCATTTTAAACATCTTTATCTGTAGGTCTCTATTTTCCTATCATTTTGCCATGTTTTAGGCCCTTCCTTGATTATTTGTAAGTTCTCTTAGTTCAGTGATATGGGTGTTCTCAAGAGAGCAGAAGCTTCAGAACTGGGGAAAATAAAAACATTTCCCTTCTCTCCTGTAAGATATGATTGAAATGAACATCAAGAAAATCTATGAGGAAACCAAACACAGAGGAGACCTCACAAAACCAACCCAAGTGACCTAAAGACTAAGTCCTGTTCCTTCAGCTAGTTGATGGAACACTGTCATAGAAGAAAAACTGGGGGACTCTGGCCACTCGGTCTCTCTCCCACCTTTCATCCAGTGTGGCTGTCATGTTGTATGAAACAGCTGAAATGCTTGGTACCACCTCAAGCCTGGATTCAAGTTGCAGCCATATACTGTACTACCATGACAAAGTCTTCCCTGAAAAGCAAAGAGAGGGGACTAATGGAATTGCCACAGGTAGATAAGAAAGCAAGTGGAAGCAATGTGGGAGAAAAGTAGAGATGCAGTATCAACAAGAACGTGTGGCATTGTGTACAGTTTTCAACAACAGGAAACAGAGGCAATCAAGAGGAGCACAGATGTGGCACTCTGGAACAGAAATGTCTCTCAATATTCACCATACATTCATCATCCTCTTCCTCTCACCTCACTTGTTCTTCAATAACTGTACCCTAGGAATTAATGTTGTATCACTTCCATTAGTTATGTTTTCATTTGCCCAAATGTACTTGTGCCCTCAGTCCTCTCTTGGCATAAGACAAGGATGGTAGAACAGCCACATTATCCTCCTTTAAAGTGGATTCATCATCACAAAAACTTATTGAAAAGCTGAAAATAATTCATTCCTATCAACCATTTCCAGAAAGTCAGAGAAGGAATAGCTCACTATTCCAAAGGAAAAGAGAAAAGTGCTTTTTGCTGTGATTTTAAATGTATGAAAAGAATAATATCTATTGTAGCATTGGCTGTAAACTGCACAAACTATAAATTGTTTTGAAGACTGATTAAAGATCATGAATGTTGCTATAGCTATTAATCAATTACATTAGCCACTTACTACTTTACATTTCATAAACAGTGTTAGTGAAAGATAATCAACAAGCACAATTAAATCATGTTGTAATCTTCTCAGATAATCTTAGAAATCTCATGAAAATGGAAGACAAAGCAGATATTAAATGGTACAGAAATCTAGACACTCCAATTTTCATTAATTTTGCACAGCAGTTTGATTTTGAATTGTAACATTGTAAGTAGACTTTGGTTCCTAGTGTCCTCCAGTTTACAAAAATTAAAGTTTTCTTATACCAAAACATATCATGCAATTACCAAAAGTTTTTTTTTCCCTTATCTTTATGTAGCCTTGAAAAAATAATTTATTTCACCCCTTTTCACACCCTTTATTTTCCTGCTTACTAAAATAAATTTGAGCTGAATGTTTAGTCTACCCATTTTAGCAAGCATTCTCATTAAAAACTGTCTGTGTAAAGGTGCTGAATGTGAAATAAGGAAGTCTAATGGATTTGTAGAACTACCTGAAACTTATGTGATCCTAAAGCAGAGGAGTCATCGCTGATACTTCTTTTGCACAGCTTTATATTACCTAATCCAAGGATATGGCATTTACTGGGCCCTCAGGAATTCTGGGTGAAATTGAATAAAGATGAATATTCTCATGTTGTAAGGAGATAGTAAATAATATTTTGTCACCTACCTCTTTCAGTAGTCTCTAGGAAAGCAAGAAGCCAGTCTCTCTCAAATCTAAGCCTTACATAGTGGATTTGTTAAAGTAAATGTCAATCTGGTCAGTTAAAGGATCAGGAGTTTTTGAGGTCTGAGACCTGGTCAGCAGTTTAAGTCAAAATGTCTCTTCAAGGAGGAATGAGCCCTGAGGTTGTGTTGCCTAATTGTGTCAAATTGGATGAGTCGCTTAAACATAATAGGTCTCAATTTAGTCACCTATAAATGAGCAAGTGGAACTCAAAAATCTTCTATATGTGTCAGGGTGACTTTTTTTTTTTAACTTATTGACTTGAAGGCAGCAAACCAACAAAGTGGAGAAATGTCATAATGGAAGTCTTTCAAATAAATTTAAGCATAACTTAAAAATAATGATTGAGATAAAAACAGCATGAAAATGGGGCATCTTATTTGATTCCTTGTCTAGGCTTTGGTTTGCTCATTCTGTTTTTATTTCCTCTTTTAATGCTGCTAGACCTGTGTGTGTGTGTGCATACACATGTGTGTTTATACACTCACCCACCATTCTTTCTTTGCTTTCTTCTCTCTCTACACCTGTCAAATAGTTCCTAGCTGTGAATAACTTTGTTATGTCAACTGAGCCAAGATGGAAACTATACCCCACAGAGACCCCCTTCTCTTCACAGTCCTAGGTTAGAGTTCACCAAAGGAATACCTTGCATGGGATTTGAAGAGCAAAAGTGAAGCATAAGCCATTACTCTTGTGATTATCATGATCAGACCAGGTAACAGGCAGAAACAGCCATTTTTGGTTATCCTCTCTCACTGCTGCACTCACCCAGTTTCTCTTCCAGACTGCCGCCTGGCTGACCAACCGTGGCCCCTGGCACAGCAGTAGGCACTTGACCACAGCCTCACAGAAGCAGCCACTAGACAGAGGCAGCAGCTTGCCCAAGGTGAGAGTTTCCATCGGCTTTTCTATGATAGCCTCCCTTCATGCTCCCACTTCTACTTCCAGGCGTGCTTGGCCTCTGGGATTTCCCTGTTTGGTCCAATTTGTCTGTTTGTGCCAGAACTTTAGAGACTTCTTAATACTATTTCTCTTATCCACCAACATTCGCCATCTAGATTTCACTTCCCCAGCAACCCCTCACATTTGGCTACAGTCTAATTTCTTTCACACATTCTAGTAAATCCCTTATTTCTTGGGCTTATAGAGGCTCTGTTCTCCTGACTGAATTGTGGTGGATACAATGGTAATACTTATCATGTTGACCACCAATTACATTCTCTGGCTTTTTTGAATTATGCTTAATATCTACCTTCAAATCACCTCTATGTTCTCATTTTATTTGGAACCCACTAATGTCCTGAAGAACTTCATTCATACCCATTCTTTACCAGGCAGAATTCAGGGTCTTGCAGACTCTGCTACCTGCCAAAAGAAGTTTCTTATATGTTCTAGGAATAAGAGAAGAGAATTAGAGATGAAAGGGGAATATTTCTGGGCAGTTCTCATTCTAGGACCGTTTCTAAAACTGTCTCTGAGGGGAGGGAGTAAGAAAATATGCTTATTAGTTAGAACTCCAGTAATTGTCCTTGAGTTCTCCACACATTTTAAATTCCATTCTTTTTCTGCCAAGAAAAATTAGGATGAGATGCAGGAAATAATACGATACTGAAAAACAATATGAAGGAAACACTTTGCTGATGAAAATCAGTATAAATAAATGTAAAACTTATTTAAAACTAAAACTATATTTTGATTGACAAATAGATTTCAAATTGTTAAATGACACCAGAAACATAATCACTAGTAGAAGTGAGGGAAGGTATGACTGTTTGCTACTTTGAAAGGCACCCTGACTCTTTTGTCCTATTGTTTTTCTAGTCCATTTCTAAACAGCAATGCCTTATCAAATGCTCAAATGCAAAAACTTGAGTTCAAATAGTTGTCAACACTCATCTGGGCTCTTTTTTATTCCGTCATACATTTCTAAATCACATTTATTTCATAACGTTAAACTCAAGCCAGATGAAATCCCTTGACAAAAGAATCGAACTAGTCCAAATTGATCTCTTAAGTGGATCAATAGAAACTTAACTGAAATGGATTGGGGATTTTATCAAACTTGATGTAGTAGAACACTAATAAGATCACTTCCAATTCACACATATAGAACTAAATTTTCAGCACAAATTGATCTGATTACTAAGGATGAATGGTCACCTTTAATAATGGATTAAGGCAGTATTCTTTTATCATACCAAAATGCTATTTTTTTTTTCCTTTTAAACTCTTAGTGTTTGCTTTAACTTTTCTTTTCTTTGCTTTTTTTGTTATTATACTAACTTTCACTCACTTCTTACATGGTCAGACTTGACTTTAGCGTTGTTTAATTTCCATAATTTAAATTTACTTAAAAAAAATAAATACCAGAAAGTGTTTTCACAGGTGAATTTTATAATAGCCATAGAAGCCAAGATGATACAAATGTATTGTTCAGTAAACCATAATATCTTAAAATTTGTTTGTAAAATAAGAGGTACCTAATAGTAAAGAAGTTATGTGACAGATGATTCTCTGAAGTGTTAACTTTGCCCATTTTCTGGCTATTAATGTGATAATTCATATATATGTTTCCTAGAAGATCCGTTGCATGTTAGAATTTACTTCTATTACTTATAAAATTGATGGATGAAAACTTGCTGATGAAACTTCCACCTGATTGATGGTGAACACTTAATATAGTGATGGACAAAGGCCTTAGGTTATATCACTAAAGAAGCAAAACCTTAATCTACCCTCCAATCCATTTGAAATATTAGAAAATTCATCCATCTGAACATCATCTCTTCATTTCAATATGCAGTTGTGTCAAGAACAAGTCTCACTTTTCTCCAAAAAAAAAAAAAGAAAGAGTATTGCTATTAAATGCTCAGATGCTAGGATATTTTATTGAACACTTTCCTAGTGAATGCATGTGGGTATACCTTTGCTGGATGTTTCCTTCCAAGAATCATGGAATAATGTCTCAAGATCTAATCCCCTAGAGAAAAATCTCTCTGCTTCCTCCTCCTCTTCCTCCTCCGCTCTCTCTCTGTCTCTCTTTCTTTGTTTCTTTCCCTCTTTGCCCACCTCAACATACTTTCTGTGTGTCTTTTTAAAATATATTGACATGATATCTCTATATCTCCCCTCCCACTATTAGATAAATAGACCCAGAAGCAGAAAGCTCCCCTACACCCAAGAAAACTCTCAAAAAAGCAGCCAAAGCTTGCAGAAAAAGCATCTTGTTCCTGCTACCTCTTCTATTTACTTGTAGGTATATTCTGAATTAGAAATCCTTAGACATATTTGAGCTTCAGAAAAGAAATAAGACAGGTCATATTTCCTACTTTGCTTTTAGGTTCTTAAGTATACTTAGGCTAAATATGTTCTCCAACATTTTGGTCGACAATGACTCACAAGAGTTCTATATTAAAGTATGAGCCCAAAGCCCTAGAGCCTCACACATTGTCCTTTTCCTTGTGTTACATTCTCTGTTCATCTGTCCACAGAAATGGGAAAAAAAAAAGTGATAATTTGTCTAGGGTAATGTGGTAGCTTGGAGCTATGTACCCAAGAAAAACATGTTCCTAAACTTAATCCATTCCTGTGGGTGTGGATCCATTGTAAACAAGATCTCCTCAAGATTTATATCAGTTAAGATGTGGCCCAAATGAATCACGTTGGGCTTTAATCCAGATTACTTTATAAGCAGAGCAAGGTAAAACAGAAAAGAGCAAGACTGTGGCGGTAGCCAGAAGCTGAAAGTCAATGGAACCTAAAAGAGAAGGGAGAGGCCAGGAGGGACCGCCATGTACATTGTCATGTGACAGTGAAGCCCAGGACTAAGGATCACCATCTGTCAGTCCCAGAATGCCAGCCTTGATTTGGACTTCTCCTAGCCTCAAAACCATGAGCCAATAAATTCCACTTGTTTAAGCCAACCCATCGCATGATATTTGCTTTAGTAATGAGAAAGTACAACAGGTAGATTTGCATATTTGTGGGTTCCTAGGACTAATACCACCATAAGGTCATGCCAACATCTTTCAACACTAGGAACTATGGAAAATATAAAAATGAATAAGATATTATACATACTGCCAAATAACATGGAATTATCCCTTACTTCCAACCTCCCTTAGTAGCATTCTATTTTTTTTTTAAGTTCTTTTTATTGACTATTTTTTCATGACCAGAAAAACAATGGCATGGTTATTACAAAATAAAAATTTGTAAAATTTGGAAAATTACCAAAAGTTAGAGAAATGAAAATTCATATGTAGTCCTGCAGGCCAGGAACAGTCACTATTTATGATTTGGAGAGAATCTTCTGTGTGTTTAGGTCCAAAAGATCTGGAACTAAAGTGATAAATAGGAAGTCTCTTCCCACTGCTGGACAAAAGCCTAAATGATTGTCTATTCAATGCAAAAAAAGGTAATCTTTCAAGAAAACAGCAGAAAGGAAAATGTTCAAGAGATTTAAAAGACAGAGAATAGTTACCTCAATCTTTATTCAGAGCTACTTGGTCCCATCCCCATTCCACCCACCCATCCTACCTAGTTATTTGGGAGGGAATCTAAAAGGTAGAGAGAGAGAAAATACAAAAGGCCCAACACCCACAAGAAAGAAGGTGTCTCAGGCTACCCACCATACCAGACCACTATAGCTCAGCACAGAGACATCCCTATTCATTTGCAAGTGGATGATAATGCATCTTTGGCTTTGAGTAAAACATATTCTAGAGGCTAATCTAAATGAAATGCTTCCATCATTTTTTGAGAAAGGAATCAGGAAAGCATGAAGGGGAGCAGGACTTGAGGTCCTTGAGAGGCCAAAACCATGGTCTACAATGTGCCATGAGTGTGGAATAGCTGAAGTGTTTGGTGTGAGATAGTGGAGAAAATGAGAAATAAGGGTTCATTAAAATATTGTTTTCCTTCCTTGAATGCTCCTCCCAGAGGAAGCTTCTACATCCCCACCCTGTTGAAATAGAGAGTAGGTGTATGACTTACTTTGGCCAATGAAATGTTGGTGAAATGAAGTGAGTTGATAAGCTACAGAAACTGTAGGAGCCTATGCATGGTTTGCCATGTCTCTTTTCTCTCTGCAGAAACAACAAGGTTCTAGAAGAGGCTGCTCCATCACCCTGATTTCTAGAGTGATGATAACAAGAGGAGCCAGAGCTAAGCAGTAAAGGATATTAACATGAGTGAGAAATAAATTCTTATCATTATAATGCAATAAGATTTTGGTGTCATTTATTACTTCAGTGTACTATAACCTACTCTGATAGGTTATAGACTATACTACTATAATTGTAGTAGATGAGATCAACAAGGAGTAGAACATAGTACAGATGTAATAACTGAACTGCAAAAGATATGTGTTTTACTTACATGTGGGCAAAAAGTAAATTTCTGGAAGCCACATAGACTGGACTGGACCTTTTAACTTTGTATATGATTTTATTCATACAGTATTTATTTTTACTCAATACTGTGAACATTTTTCATGTTTTAAACATTTTTGGAAAGCATTACTTTTAATGGTTATGGTCTATTCCATATATTTACTTATTGTCCCATTGACATTTTTGTTACGTCCAGTGACTTACCATTCTCAATGGTAATGTAAAAAGTATTATCATTCTCAATGGCAATGTAAAAAATATTCCCAACCTGATATTCACATTATGAGTATATATTTTCCAACCTTAGTTAACTATGAATTTTACTTTTTAAAATCTGTGTTTTATTGTTCCTTGCATTAGAATGTAACTCTTTATATGCACATTTCATGTATATGATTTTCTTTTAATATCCCATACCACTTATTGAAGTAAATTACATGGTGCTAATACATAATAATTATAATTAGCCAACTAATCAAATAGTGCTTTGAACATACTTTTCTCTGACTCATTTAGAGATAACTGGCAGGATGGGGGAATGTTTTCTGAACAATAGCTACTATAGTTAGTCTAAAACAATTATTTTGTCTTATAGAAAGGCCAGTTCTAGCATGTGAACTGAGTTTTATTCTACATTTGATATAGCTGGCAAGGTTCTCATCAGTGTTCTCTAGAAAACCATATTTTAATATATCCAGAGCCATATTTCTCTCCTTATTCAATAACTAAGAGCTATTAAACTCAGTCATATTTTAGAAAGTCAAGACCATGAATGATTTAATTTTGAAATGGAAAAGTACTTCAAACAAAAGAAAAACTAAAGTCTGTGCACTTAATCATCCACGGGTGATACACATTCAATCAGAAAACCTAGACAATTCAAAAAGGAGATTAAGGGAGAGAACTTTGCTACACTCAAATTATCTTGAGTGGTATACAATTAAATTCTAAATTCACCAAATGTGATCTATGTCTGAGATAGATTGGGGAGTGGTTGAGAATGATATCCAATTTTTTTAGTTTAAGCAATGAGATGAATAGTAATGCAATTCTCTGAAAGAGAGAAACTCAAGTTTAGTGGCTAATTTGAAGGGGGAAACGTTCACACAAAAAAAGTTACATATAGTCTATATAAATCTGTATAAAAAGTCTGTACATGTATGTCTATATGTAGATAGACGTGGAAAATATGAGATCAGGGTGATTGATGTCTGTATATGTATTTATTCATTTATCACTGTTTTAGTAATTTCCTACCAGTATCAGCATCAACTAAATTAGTACAGAATCTAATCCAGTTCATTAGTTAGTTAAACTCTTTGATTTAAACTTACCAAAGAACAGCAAAGCAGTGGAGAAATAGTCAAATGTTTTACCAAGGCAATAAAATAGTAAAAATAAATGCTTACATAATAATATGCTTTAACTCATTTGGAGTAAGTGCTGGCCATTAAATATATTCAAAACAGATAACAAGCTGTGAATTACAGGGTCTTAAACATCACTTTAACTGATATTTGACTTGTTAGAGTGTAATGGTTGGTGGAGAGCGAAGTATCACAATAAATAATAGAAGACAAATTCTAAGCCTGTCAGCAATAATTTCTTATGTGTTATTTTCATTTAAACACTGAAGGAAATGGCAAAGGCATAAATAGAATGAAAGTCAACTTAATGAAGTATTTTTTATACAGTTCAGCAGCACTGAATCTAAACCAGCTTTCAGACAAGACAATTTTGGCTCTTCAGTAGGACCTTAGGACTGGTTTACTGGGATCAAAATTGAGATACACTTCTAGAACTGTCTTCATTAGAATGAGTCAAAAGGTTCACTGTCCTCATATCATCTACGTTTTGAATTTTTTCAACTTGATGGTGTCTGCAAATTCCATTTAGACTAACAAGGTTTACTCTGTAGTGGAAGAAGATGTGCTGCAGATTAATGTCATTTAATTGCATCAAAGATTTGAATGTCATAATAAATCTAAAGTAAAGAAACATTATTGGTTTCCAAAGATTAGCTCTAGTGCAAGCTAGTCTACTTTTTAGCACCTACAGATACTTTCCATCTGCATTGCCATTGGTCTAAATTTATATCGTAATGACCAAATCAAAGTAAGTCTTGGTGTCATCTGCTTCCAGATCTATAAGATCTGAAACTTAGCTCCTTAGATATTTTAACAGTGCACACATAAATATATTACTGACTATTCTCAAGTAATACTACAAAAAATTTAGTATTTATGAGTATGGAATTACATGGAAGAATGGCAGCCTTCGTCTACCCCTTCAGTCCCCTACATGTCTCCCATTATACCTTCCCCTTTTTTCTTTACTCTCCCCCTTCTCTCTAGAGCAAAGCATATTTTCCTAGTTTCATGCCTGCCATCTCTGCAATATTTTATTGATATATTCTAACTAAAATATATATTCCTCTCTCTAGTCCATGGCAATGCATTTGCCAATAATAACTCAAATCTCTAGAGCAGTGCCATTCGCTAAAACTTTCTGCAATGGTGGAAATGTTCTTTATTTGTATTGTTCAAGAGAATAGCTCCTAGCCACATGTGGCTATTGGGCATTTGAAATGTGTCTAATACAACAAAGAAACTGAATTTTAAATTGACTTAGCTCCAATTCATTTTAAATAACCACATGTGGCTAGTGGCTAGCATTTAGGACAGTATAGCTTTGAGAGGTAACATCTCCTAGGTATTCAAGTAATTGCTTAGTAATCTGAGCTATATTAACAACCAAGTCACCAAGCATATCTTCATAGACATTATTTATTTCATTTTTATTAAATATTCCAATTTCCTAATTAAAAAACACAAAGGACTGAATTATCAAATCAGATTCATATGTAGCAGAGGTTTTAACTGGTATCAGACTTTACTAATAATGTCAAGATTAAAAATAATCCATGGCACAAAAAAGCTTGGACTGGGTAACCTTTGGTGGTATTTTCCAGGATGAAGGAGAGAATATATTGGTTCTTAAATGCATAACCATTTTTATCCTACTCAAGAAACTGTGTGTTCATTGATGCTGAGTTAAGTCCAACCTTACATACATCCAACAGTTAGGCAATTATGGTGAGAATATATTGTTGGTTAAGTGTCATCCAAGATGCAGCTGGGTTTTGGTCCAAGTTCAACAATCCTAGAGAAACACTAAAAATGAATCCTTTATATTGGCTACACATTACCTATGCTTTGGAGATCTAGATTTTTATAACTATGATTACTAAGTGATTACTTGAATACCTAGTAGAAGTTACTTGCTCAAAGCTCTACTGTCCTAAATTGAACACTTGAAATGAGGCTTATACAAATTGAGATTTGCTGTAAGTATAAAATGCACAGTAAACTTTGAAGATAATACAAAAATAATACAAAATATTCCATTAATAATATTTATATTGTTTATATGACTAAATGAAAATATTTTTATTAAATAAAATGTTATTAAAATTAATTTTACCTGATTATTATTACTTTATAAAATGTGGCTCATAGAAAATTTTGAGTTACATATGTGACTTGTATTTTCTGACTCACATTATATTTCTATTAGGCAGTACTGGTCCAGAAATTTTTTTTTTATAGGTTTAGAATACATATTTAATATATTTATAAGAGCAAACTATGAATAGACCTAAAAATTACAAATAATGTACACTAATCACATAATTACAGTGAAATTTTTAAAACAAACTAAACTTAAGGCCCCATTTAAAAATGCAGAAAATTTCTAAGAATAAGATTTCACATCAAAATTTCAGTTTTAGTATTTATTCTTACACATATGGAAAATATTAGTACAAAGATGTTTTTATTTTTTATTTTTTATTTTTTTATTTTTTTTGCCATTTGTAGTCTTTTATTTATTTTTTTTTTAATTTATTTTTATTGTGGGTAAAAATAAAAATTCTCACAATACATACAAACATTTGCAAAATGATATATAAATATATATGCATATATGTGTATTTGCTTACAAAAATGTTATTTTTATATATATATATATATATACATATATTTTAAGAGGTGCTTAGATTACCCAAAATATTACATGGAACCCACTGGGATTCCCATGTTGCCCACCTCCCACACCTCCTACCACATCCCACACAAACATCTCCCACAAGTGTGGCCCACCACCCTCAATGAACTTACACATCCTGGAGCCTTGCCTCCAACCATAGACCACAGTTCACACTGTAGACCACACTCTCTCCCACTCAGTTCTGAGTGGTGTGTGCTGATTTAAAATGGCCTACATCCGTTGCCACAACAGTACTCAGGACAACCTCCAACTCCCAAAGAAGCCCCTGTATTTCAACTGCTCATCCCCTCTCTACCCCAAAAGTGTCAAGTGGCCACTGGCTCCACCTCATTATAATTTCCTGCATTGCTAGAATCACCATATGTGAACAAGAGAATACCATCAAGTCCACTCTAGTCCATAGTTCTTCCCCCAATCCTGAGGGGACTGGGATGGTGATGTCCACTCCAACTCCAAGTGAGAGAGGGCTTATATCCCATGGATATGGTGGGTGGGATGATCCTGCCTGCAGATGCAGGCCCTCTCCATTCCCTGGGATGGCCATTGCCCATCGTTGTCTCCTCACCAGGTGACTTGGATGAGTCCATTGAGCTGTAGGGTAGGAGTTGCAGCTCCACCTAGATTTCATGCACACCTGGCACATAAGTAGGCGGGAGGCTCCAGTCTCTGGAAGTATACCTAAAAACTCCAGCATCGCATATAAGTTTGAATAGAAGGGACTGGTGAACCATGTGCAGGGAGGACTTATTTGAGTCTAATACTGTCACACTCAGGAGCACAGATTCCAAAATAGAACCCACTGATAAGGCGTCAGTCTCTGGGGCTATCCCCCCTTATATAGGACCAGGGTGTCTCCGGAGCTCTCAGGAACCCCTCTGAGTGGGGTGATAGGCACTTAGATGTTCTATGAGCTCCTACTGAGGTGTGCGTAAGAGTTACCTCTGGGATGACCTCCCAACTCTCTGGTCCAGAAATTTCTATTTCAAATATTATTGACCTATGAAAGTTCAAATCCCCTTCATGATATCTTCCAATGCCCAGATATTATATTATCATGACACTTTCTTCAAATACCTCCTGTATATGTGCTGCCTCTGTTTATTCTACATTAGCTCAGCCAAACATTCAAAACTTTACCTGTAATGGGAGGCAGATATGGCTCAAGCGATTGGGCTCCCATCTACCATACGGGAGGTCCAGGGTTCGATTCCTGGGGCCTCCTGGTGAAGGCAAGCTGGCCCATGCAGCAAGCTGGCCCGCGCGGAGTGCTAGCCCAAGTGAAGAGGTGGCGCAGCAAGATGATGCAACAAAAAGAGACACAGAGGAGAGACAATAAGAGATGCAGCAGACCAGGGAGCTGAGATGGTGCAAGAGATTGAGTGTCTCTCTCCCACTCCAGAAGGTCCCAGAATCAGTTCCCGGTGCTGCCTAAAGAGAAGACAAGCAGACACAGAAGAACACACAGTGAATGGACACAGAGAGCAGCATACAGCGAGCCCAAAAACAATGGGGGAGGGGGAGTGGAGAGAAATGAATAAATCTTTTTAAAAATGTTATATAAAAAAAAAACTTTACCTGTATTCAACTTGAAGAAAAGGATTGATAAATGTAGAAACATTAGTAATGACTAATGGGTAATAGTTAGGGTCACATCACAAAATCTCCTGCCTTCTCTTTTTAATTAATTAATTAATTTTATTTACAGACACTCTACACTCACCAGGCAAAAATGTCCTCCCTTCTCTTCCCCCAACTCCTGTTAATTTCTAATCTACTTTCTGTCTCTGCAAATTCACTATTCTAGATAACATATAAATGGTATAATACCTTATTTGTCCTTATGTCTTATTTATTTCACTCAGCATATTTTCAAGGTTCATCCATGTTGCAGTGTCTCAGAACTTCATTCCTTCTTATAGACAAATAATGTTTAGTTCTTTGTATTCACCACATTTTGTTTAACCACTCATTTGTTGATGGACAATTGGATTGTTCTCTCCTTTTGGCTATTCACAATAAAATTGAAGACAATACAAAAAAAAAAAAAAAGAAATATAATATATTCCATTCACAATAATGCCATTATTCATATATATCTGTTTGAGATCTTGTTTTCACTTTCTTTGAGAATATACCTAGGAGTAAAATTGCCAGATCATATGGTAATATTATATTTAACTTTTTGAGTAATCACCATATTGATTTTCACAATGACTACACCATTTTACATCCCCACCAACAATGCACAAGAATTTCAATTCTCTATATCCTTTCCAACACTTGTTGTTTACCATTATTTAAACATAATAACCATCCTTGTGGGTGTGAATTGGTACATCACTGTGGTTTTGATTTGCATTTCTCTAAATGGCTAATGATGTTGATCATCTTTTCATATGTTTATTGTCCATTTATATATCTTTGGAAAAATGTTCATGTCCTTTGCCCATTTCTTAATTAGGTTGCATATCTTTTTGTTTTTGCATTGTAAAAGTTAGTTATATATTCTGGGTATTATGTCCTTATTATCAGATATTAATATATGATCTCAACTATTTTCTCCCACTCTGCAAGTTGTCTTTTCCCTGTATTGATAATGTCATTTGGTGCACAGGATTTTAATTTTGACAAAATAGAATCTATTATGTCTTTTGTTGCTCATGCTTTTGGTGTCATATCTAAGAATCCATTGCTAAATCCCAAGTCATGAAGATTTATCTAAGTTATCTTCTAAGGATTCTATGTTTTTTATCTCTTATATTTAGGTCCTTGACCAACTTTGAGTTATTTTTTTGTATATGGCATAAGGTATGAGTCCAACTTCATTCTTTTGCATGTGGATGTCTAGTTTTCCCAATACCATTTGCTGAAGAGACAATTCTTTCCCCATTGAGTAGACTTGGCACCCTTGTTGAAAGTCAATTTGCAGTAGATGTATGAATCTATTTCAGGATGTTCAATTCTATTCCACTGGTATATTTATCATTATGCCAATACTAGCCTGTTTTGGTTACAGTAGCTTCATAGTACATATTGAAATCAGAAAGTGTGAGTCCTACAAATTGGTTCTTTATTTTCAAAATTGTTTTGGCCATTCAGACCCTTTGCATTTCCATATGAATTTGAACACTGGCTTTTTCATTTCTGCAAAAATGACTGCTGGAATTTTGATAGAATTTGTGATGAATCTATAGATTGAGTTGGGTAGTATTGACTTCTTAACAATATTTAGTCTTCCAATCCATGAGCATGGGATGTCTTGCCAGTTATTTAAGTCTTCTTTAATTCTTTCATCAGTGTTCTTTATTTTGCAGTGTACAAGTCCTTCACATATTTAGTTAAATTTATTCCTAGATGTTTTATTCATTTTGATTCTATGATAAATGCAATTGCTTCTTAATTTCCTCTTTGTATTGTTCATTTCTCATTTATAGAAACACAATTCATTTTTCTGTGTTGTTGTTGTACCTTGCCATTTGCAATAGCAATTATAGTAGTTTCTTGTGAATTACTAACTATACTAGTTTATCAACTATAGTAGTTTTCTTGTGAATTCTTTTAGATTATGTCTTTATAAGATCATGTTGCCTGCCAATATATAAAGTTTTACTCTTTCTTTTCCAATTTGGATACTGTAGCGGTTTGATATAATTGATGAATTCCAAAAAGAAATATCAGATTATGCTTGTAAACTGGTCTTTTCCTCTGGGCATATTAGAGTGTATTGGATTCAGAGATTTTACTTTTTACTTGATTAAATAATGATTAAGGCTTTGATTGGGCCACATCAGTAAGAGACTGAGTCCCTGCCCACCTCATGGAGAAACCGCACTGCAGAGAAAGGAGGTTGGAGTTTTGATACTGGAGCCCAGAAAGTAAACACACAGGAGAAGAACACAGGAATAGAAACAGCTCCTTAGACATAGCAGACGCGCCGGGGAGCGAGACAGAGCTATTCGCCTGATAATCTACAGCTGGCCTTATGGAAAGAGGACAGCAGCTGAGCCCAGAGAGAAATGGAGCCCCGGAAAGAGAGGAACCCAATAAAGCTGAACTCTTGGCAGACGTTGGCAGCCATCTTGCCCCAACATGTGGCAATGTACTTTGGTGAGGGAATTAACTTATGCTTTATGGCCTGGTAACTGTAAACTTCTACCCCAAATAAATACCCTTTATAAAAGCCAAAAGAAATCTGGTATTTTGCAACAGCACCCCTTTGGCTGACTAATACAGATACCTTTTTATTTCTTGTTATAGCCTAATTGGTCTGACCAGAACTTCTAATACATTATTGAATAGCATCAGTGAAAATGGGCATCCTTGTCTTGTTCCTTATCATACTGGGAAGACTTTCAGTCTTTCACCATTGAATATGATGTGAGTTGTATTTTTCATATGGACTTTATCATGTTGAGAGTGATTGCTCCTATTCCTACTTTTCTCAGTGTTTTATATCAAGAAATGGTGCTGGATTTTGTCAAATGTCTTTTTTGCATCTATTGAGATGGTCATGTGGATTTTTTTCTTTGCTGTATTTTTGTGGAATGTCACATTGGTAGATTTTCATATGTTGAACCACTTTGCATATCTGGAATAATTCCATTAGGAATTTAGATTAGGTTTGCTAGTATTTTGTTAAGGATTTTTGCATCTATATTCATGAGGGAAATTGGTAATTTTCTTTTCTTGTAATGTCTTTATCAGGTTTTGGCATAAGGTCTCATAGAATGAATTAGGAAGTGTTCCATCCTGAATTCTTTGGAAGAGTTTGAGACCGTGTGGTGTTAATTTTTTTTTTTTTTTTTTAACGTTTTTGCTGGTATCCACCTGTGAAGTCATCTAGTCCTAAACTTTTCTTTGATGGAATGTTTTTGATTATTGATTCTGTCTCTGTACTTGTTATAGTTCTCTGTTGAGGTTTTCTATTTTTTATTGAGTCCATTTAGGTAATTTATATGTTTCTAGGAATTTTTCCTTTCCTCTAGATTGTGTAATTTGTTGGCATACAATTATTCATAGTGTTCTATTATTATACTTTTATTTCCATAAAATTAGTAGTGATATCACCCTTTTCATTTCTGATTTTAGATATGTGGGCTTTTTTAATTTTTTTTCTTTGTCAGTCTAGATAAAAGTTTGTCAATATTGTTGATTTTCTCAAAGAAACAACTTTTTGTTTTGTTGATATTTTCAATTGTTTTTCTCTTCTCTATTTCCTTTATCTCTGTTCTGATGTTAATTATGTCCTTCCCTCTGCTAATTTTGAGTTTACTTTTGTCTTCTTTTTCTATTTCCTAAAGATGCAAAGTTAGGTTATTTATTTGAGATCCTTCTTCATTTTTAAATTAAGTATTCATAACTAGAAATTTCTCTTTGACCTCTGCCTTCACTGTGTCCCATTAGTTTTGGTATGTTTACTTTTTATTCTCATTATTCTATAAGTATTTACTAATCTCCCCTGTGATTTCTTCCATAAACTATTGATTGTTTAAGGATGTGCTGTTTAATTTTGCCATATTTGTAAATTTTCCAGTTTTCCTTTTGTTATTGATCTGGCTTCATTCCATTGCAGTCAGAGAGATCAATTTGTATGATTACAATATTTTTTAATTTATTGACACATGTCTTATGCCATAACATCCTGGAGAATGATTCATGCACACTTGAAAAGAATGAGTATTCTCCTGTTGTTAGGTAATGTTCTGTATAAGTCTGTTAGCTCTAGTTGGTCTATTTTATTGTTCAGTCCTTATTTCCTTGTTGATCTTCTGTCTAGTATTGGAAGTGGTGAATTGAAATCTACAACTATTAATGTAGTACCATCTGCCTCTCACTTCAATTCTGTAATTTTGTTTCATATATTTTGGGGCTCTGTTGTAGGTGCACATATGTTTATAATTGTTAAAGCTTCTTGAATTGACACTTTTGTCAATATATTATGCCTTTTTTTCTTTCTTATAAGAGTTTTTTATTTAAAGTCTATGTTGCCTGATATGAGCATAGCTACCTGAGCTCCTTTTTAGTTACTATTTGCATGGGATTTTTTCCCCATCCTTTCAACTTTTTGTGTCTTTTGATCTAAGATAAGTTTCTTGCAGACAACATATAGTTGGACCATGCTTCTTTATCCATTCTGCCAACCCCTACTTTTCTATTTGAGTGTTTAATCCATTTACATTTAAGGTAATTGTTGACAAGGCAAGATATACTTTTGCCAATCTGCTAATTGTTTTTGTATATCTTACACCTTTTTTCATCCCTTCTTCCCTCCATTACTGTCTTCATTTTTCTATAGATGATCTTTTATAATGAGCCATTTTGAATCACTTCATTACCATATTTGTCATTTTTTTCTTTGTGATTACAATGAAGAACCCAAATCAGCTACACTTTAGCTTGTATGGATACCAATTTAACATCAATAGCATACACACTCCCTGTTTCTGCATCCCCCTATTTATGTGTTCTTTTCACACATTACATCTTTATACATTGTATACTCAGTAACCAATGTTTATGGTTTTTCATGCATCTGAATTTTAACCTGCCTTCTCTTTTGCTACTTTTCTTTATTCCTTTATTTTCTCTTTTTTTTTCTCCTCTTTTCATCTCAGGAAGAAAACAATTTATTTTATCCTTTAAAGTAGTTTAGAAAGCATCTTAATTTATTTGAACATGCTTTTGAAATCTGTCTCTCTCTACCTAAAGGGACTTAGAAAATTCTTTGAAAAATAATTTTCTCCCAAAAATGAGATCTTGTGAATAAATTTTTTCCATCTTTTTACTCTTGCTATACAAAAAGGAAAGTCACCAGAAGATTTTTTTACTATATTCAAAGTATGGTGGAATCAAGTTAAGACAAAATTAAAGTACCAAGACAGAGCTCTGTACATGGAACCAATAACATTCATTGTTAATTATATGACTTGAAAAACAGAGTCTGCAGGACTCACTTTGGCTTTATTCACACTGTGCTCTAGCCAAGTGCTCATGTGACATTCATCATTCATCCATTTCAAATTCTTTAGTACTTTTCAAAATTTAAATACAATATTTATTACAACATCCATTATTTAAATAAAATCCAATGAAAATATCTAATAGAAACACAGTTATTCTGATTATGGTGGGAGGTATGGATACCATGTACTCATTTCAGCACTCCCCAAATGTTATCCTTAATGGGACTTTTTGGAGCACAGGGTTAAAACCATTGCTCTCTTCCCTTAACTCCTGTTATGCTGAATGTACTCTCCCAATTTTCCTTTTCTGATAAGTCCACCTCAGTCAATGTTGAGAGCTATTCATCTTCTCAACACCCCTTAATACCAGTTCTCTGTTGCTCTTCCCACTCTCCAATTTCTCCCTGTGTGTTTCTACATCCAACATGGTTTCAACTCTGCTCCCTATCAACTAAGAACATCTAAATTTAAACTTTCAATACAATTCTTATTCTGGCTTCAGATTCAGATATCCACATCCTGATAGACATCTCTATTGGTTTGAGATTTTACAGTACCTCAAACTTTACCTGCCTCATATTTATAATACTCATGTCTGAATGATTCTGGAGACCTTTTGACCTCCAGAATTGTAAGATAAAAGTTTGCATTACTCTAGATCACTGAGAATGTGGTAATTTATACCATCAGCAATAGGAAACAAATACATCACTTTATCTCTATCTGTGTTTTCACAGTCCTGATTTTGTTCTTATCATTTCTTATCTAGAACACTGTTACTGTCTCTTTAATGATAACCCTTCTTCCATATTCTTTCCTCAATAGTTTGTGTTTTCTGAGAGATTCCCCTTGCTTACTACCCACAAGGGGTCATGTACAAATTACTCATCATGGCCTGTAAGTTCCCATGTGACCTGGCTTTTGCCTACTTCTCCAGCCTTGTCTTTCCTCTCTGCATCAAACACTGCTTGAGGTCCTTGTGTACTCTGTACAATTTCTTCTTCTTTGACTTTACACATGCTGAGCCCTTAGCTGGTATGTCTTTCACGGTCTTAACCCTCCCATCCCCCTTTACTTGGTTAGCCATTAAAGATGGACTGTGATAGAAATATATGTCACCAGTGAAAGAATTTTTAATGCATATTATAAGACTTCACAACACTTTTAGTTATTTATAACCTGGAAAACACCATGTACAGCAAATCAATGTACAATGGTTAATTTCCAGTTTCAAAGTGCAAATTATCATTGCACTTGTATGATGCAGATAGGACCAGTGTTTGGTGAATGAAAGAAAAGGATTTTATGGGATAAAACAGTAATTTAAAATCCAGATTCTTGCCAAAACCTCAAATGAAAGTCTATGGAATGATCTGCCATTGTCACATACATCTTATTATATGGCTGAAAGGTTAATAAGCTCATCTCAAGACTTTTTGCTGCTTCATTTACTATAGAGTTAAAGGTAAATTGTGGAGAATGTCTTATGATACATGTGATATTAATATTTGAAAATTATACTACCTGGACACAGGCAGATTATTAAGTTGTAGATTTTGACAGGCAAGCTAAGATGTGAGAAAGTCTGCTCTATACTTGGCTTTGTTTTGAAACCTGGAAAACAGTAGTGAATTCCCTGGATAATGAAACAGGGATTGCAGTAATCTATAAGTGAAGTGGATTTTCCATACTAACATGGGAAGCTAATCATCCATATTATTGTCATTCTTTATTTTTCTATCTTTCTGTCTTTTGGACCTCAGACACATAAATAATTAAAAGCTGTGATATTTTACAAAAAATGCATTGGAAATTTTTTTCATTGGTACATGCATTTACATCACAGCTCCTCAGTAACATTCTAATTTGCTTTTAAATAACCCCCCTCTCTTTGGCAAAAACTGATTTTGGTGGAACACAATATTGTTGCATTAGTGCAGCTAATTCATTTGAAACAATTTGCTTTTGAAAAGCTATTAAACAGTTCCTTCATCTGATCATCCTATGCAAGTGCTGGCCTCTGGCTTTGTTGTTGCTGTTGCTATTTTCCCCCCATATCCACAACCCCGTTCCCATTGTCTTCTCAATTTTTCTCTTAGAACTGCTTTAGCTGTGACCCACAAATACTGGCCTATAATGTTTTTCATGATCTTCTAGTACTAAGTATTTTTAAATTTTGAATATAATTTCTTCTTTTACATAACCTTTTCTTTGCAGTCTATTTTAAGATTGCATATGTACAGAATTTTAAGCTATCCCTTTGGAATTGATTTCCAATTTTGCTGAATTATTATCATAATTCCTATGATGTTGATTTATTGAAATTTTGTTGGATTTTGCTGAGACCTAATAAAGAGTCAATTTTTGTGAACAGTTCATTTGTGATAAAAAAAAAAGTAGCAGTTTTCCTTATTTATTGGGTACTAATATATAGGATATATTACATAATATACATGTTAATATTACAAGCACATATGAAATTAAATTTATTAATTGTGATTTTCAAATATTCTGTATTTTTATTCTTTGTGTGTTTGATCTAACCATTTCTGAGAAAGTATTAAAATCTCCAACTAAAACTGGTGATTCATCTAAATCTCTCTACTGTTCTGTTCACTGTTCACCCCCACTCTGCCATCAACAAAACAAAAAGTTCCAAAAGCAAGGAGAATGTGGAATAGTTAATGAGGAGTAAAATCATTTTTACCAGCCATGACCTCATGGCGAGATTGTAGAAATGAGGCCTGTTATTGGACTTGAATTGCTTTCCTCTCTTCAGAAGTTTCCAGTGGTGAGAGAGCCTTCCAAATTACATTCTACCCCTAACAATATTTATGAACAGACTGAAAATAAAACATGTAGTGCCTGAAGAATTAAGATAATAAAAATGATTTCATTTACAGACATCTAAAATGTGCCAGATACTTACTGTGTGGCTTGGCCAAACTACTTAACTCCAACTTGCCTCAGTTTCCTCTTAACAGTGTGGTCCTCATAAATTTGTCATGAGAATTAAATGGGTTAGTGTACATTTAGTGCTTACAACAGTGATAAAGGCACATTGTATGCATTTGATAAGTATTAGCTATTCTTATCCTATCTCTGGCTATATTTCACTTTTCCTATTCTTTTACATTTCTTAATTTATTCATGCTTTGTGTGCATGTGCACACATGTACTTGTAGAGGAAATATTTTATAGTTATTACATTTTCTGAGAATTCCACTTCCTCAAAACTATCCAGTTACTGACTTGTGCAGGAACCTGAAACCAGTTCTGGGCTCTGCTTGGGGTAAGAATTTATTAACCTATAATTATGACTAAAAGATTTGAGTCTTTGTGTTGTTCTCTTGATTGGATGAGATATATTACTTTAGGCATTTTATAGAGAAAGCCAGTTCATAGTAGAATAGAAGTATAATGCAGTCACACAGACACACAGTGATAAGGAATGGAGAGGGAATGTTGCTTAGTTTCTTATAGCTTTCCAGTTCCCAATTTTGGGCTTTTTACTTAGGCTCGACTGCATTCCTGACAAATGATTCCTCAATTATATCCTTACCAAATGTCTTCTTTTGCTTCAATCACTTGAACTGGTTTTTGTTAGTTGCATTTCAGAGTCTTAAATAATACAATACAATAGATCACAACAAGAATAAGACTGAAAACTATGTCTTTGCACTGTGATGAAAAGATAATACAGTAATCATTATTTCACATCTTCTCATTTATCACCTAACTGGCACCACAAAGTCTAGGATTGCTGCTGTCCATCCAAAATTGATCCAAATAGAGGAAATAAGCAATGACATTAATGGAGGGGTTTGGAAACTACAATAAAGAATATAAATCATCGTCATCATCTAAAACAGACATTCTTCTTGGATCCAGTTGTTCTTAGATGCTTACTCCCCTGTCCCTTTTTGTCCCCCTTTCTCATTCCATATCCTACCCAGCTCATGCATACTTACTCCAAGGAGCTGTGCTATTCTTTTTTTTAACCCATACTCAGATGGAACGTCATCAATTTACACATTTTCAACTGTCAATTTTGTTTAGTAATTTTATTTAAAAATTATTTGTTCAGTACCTAAAATTTTCCAGGCACCATGACTTTAGTTAGATTGTGGATACAAAAACAAGACATGGTTTCTGATCCCAAAGTGTCTCATCTATGCAAAGTACTCTTAAATGCAATGGGGTAGGGAGAGGAGAAGCTGGTTCCTTCCTCATTCTTGATGTTTTCTTCGACGTGGAAGGAGAAACATTAAATACTTTTGGCCTCTTTCTAGAGGAGTATTACCTTAATCTTATTAATGAGTTTTGGAAGAAAAAACAGAGGGCATGAATACTACTGTGTTGTTCCAAGGCTTAAGCTTTGCAGAGTTAAGTAAAGAGACTTGAAATGATAAAATCCTGCATCTGGCAGATGGGAAAATCTTTCTAATCCTAGAGTTTCATATTAGAAAGCCCACTTGCTAAGAGCTATGAGTCACACTCTCCTATATTCAGTGTGTCAGCAACAAAGGTGATGTTTTGTTCTCCCATCTCCCTTACAATTTTCACTATATCTCAATTGATTTTCTAATTCAAGTGGGAAAGAGATGTTATTTTTACACTTCCCCAGGAATATTATCCTTGTGTATCTCTAAGCCTGTCCTGAGTTCTGGTCCTGTAATGTAATCATCACGGGAGGTATCCAGACAGAATTTTTACTACCCTGAGTTCAGCATTATACAAATGAAATCAATGGGTCTTCAGTATCCCATAAGTGGAAATCAAAAGTTCACCACCAAACATGCTGCTTTAGTCACATGCCCCATTATTCACCAACTCATCCAGACTTGAAATCTTGCAGTTGCCTGTGACTCATCTTCTTCATCCGCCATAGTAATTCATGCACAAAATCTTGTTGATTTTTTCCTCTGGAGTTTCTCATCTATCTGCCTTTTTATCTCAATACCAATGTAGACTTTTTCATACGTGCTTACTGCAAAAGCTCATCAGCTACATTTTGTTGATTCCAACAGTTCCTTATAAACTCTCTAGCAAAGGTGACAATATAATCTTGTTTGGTTGCCACTTTGACCACCTCATTACTTTCAGAAATGGGGGTTCCATCCTCAAATCAAACTCCTTTTACTAGTTTACAGGCTCTGCTATAATTAGACATGGTATAACCAACCTATTTTTATTGGTTATCCTTTATTCTGCTCTTTTTTGAACCAAATTATTGTACACTTTTAATACATGCCTTTACTCAAGTTGTAAACCACAAACATGTATCCCAAATCAACTTCTACTCTCCTGACCATGTCTTCCAAATGTTTAAGGATTGATGCAAAGCCCAACATCTCTTACCCTTATGAAGTATTTACAGTTTCACAGTTAATCACATGCTATATTAAATTCTGTGTTTCATGTGGTTTATATAGATTCATATTTATCCAATCTGAATTCCTGTGAGTTCCTAGGGCAAAGGAATCAAGCACAGTTCCCATATCATAAAATTCATTGTTACTAGTACAGTAGACCCCAAATAAATATTTTGTGATTGATTGAATTATAAATAAAACAAAGTAATTGTCATAACCTAAGAGATGGTTTGACACAACAGTCTAAAGTTTGAGTGATTTGAAAATCAGAATTTCTACTCTGAGCTCTTTGATTTTCTCACTTGCTCTAGGCAAGCCATTTTAGCTTTTTTAGATTCATTTTCTTAATCCAAAATTGGAAATAAAGCTTGTCATCTCTTTTATTCATAGAGTGGAGAGAGTATCCTAGTCAGTGCAATGCACATGGCTAAAAGTTTAATAAAAATGATAAATAGCATCTATTGCAAAATTGAACCATTGTTCAATTTCTGCTGCCCTTTTAGTCCTTTGAGTCAATAGTCTCTCAGTGAAATCTGAGAACTTTAATTTGAGAAAGTGTTTTACTAACAATCATAGACTTTCTATATTAACCTTTTTTTATCATTAGGCACACCTGGATGATACCAAATTATTCTTTTAAGGAAATCCAATATATCACTATAAATGAATAGAAAAACATCTGGTAATGGGACTTAAGGTAAGAGAAACCAGGGAATGAAAAAACTAAATCAGATAATCCCTTGTTTTCCATGAAAATATCCTTTAAATAATTTCAATATTTTCTTCCTCTAGTTGCTTTATTCCTTAAACAAAAATTTTGTTCCCTTGCTAAAAGAACCACTTTTCTTTCATGATGCATTAAGAACAGTTGAAAAAACGGATTCATTCTCTAAATTACTACAAACTCAGGAAAATCTTCAAATCATTTTACTGTATTGAAACTTTTATATTAAACCACTAGAGTCAAAAGGATTATGCCTTTACTTGTGAGACCATAACTGTTAATAATGTTATGCAAGGTAGTATTAGTTTATTATTTTCATGTGAGAAAATTATATATGTTGAAAGTTAAGATTATATTTAAAAATTAAAGTACCAGAAGAATTTTCTCAAAAACCAAATCAAAATCCATCCTAGAGATAATAATTGGTGAGCATTCAAGAATGCATATCATATGTGATCTAAGTTGGAAAGGAGGAGGAAAAACATTTTTAAAAAAAGAGGAACAATGGTAAAGTGGCTGAAAACAACATTTCCAACTTTTGTTGATTATATAATCTCTTTGATTATTTTCCCTTTCCACATATATGCTTTAAGTCTTTTGCATAGCTTGCAAACACTTTTGCCAGTGTGGACTAATCGGATGAATTATAAAAATTATAAAAAAGAAGTAAAATTCAAATCATTATTTACTATTATTTACTCCATTATAAGGGGTAAAGACCAAGATCTTGAACGTGGCCTAATTAATCCCCCACAACCAATACTCTCTAGAGGTGCATTATGTAATTTGATCCAGTGCTCAAGTCACACTGGTCTTTAATTTATCCTTAAAACAACCTTGTTTGTTTTGGCTCAGGGACTTTGCTTTACCTATGATGCTTCTTGCCCTACAGTCTCTTTAATTGTTTAACATGCATCTATCCTTCAGTATCAGTTCATATTAGGAAAAGTCTTCTTCATCCTTCCAGTCAAAATCATGTACCCCTGGTTTTACTGTCTCATAGCACTTGAGATTTATCCCAATTTTTAACTATAAATCTAAGTGATGAATAAATACAATAATAATTAAACTTTATCTCCCAACAATCTGGTAAGAAGTAGTGGCAATGCCCATACTGTTAACCATTGCCTCTCTAGCACCCAACATATTGTCTGGCATATGGGAAGCACTTAGTGAATTTTGGCCAAATAAATAAATAAATAATTCAAATTTGACTTTACATCATTGATTGAACAAATTATGACTGGAATAAGGAAATGTGGAAGTAATAAAGTAAGTTTAATATGAAGGAAAGTTTTATAGTGTCTTTGGATTTCAAGAAATGGAATACATGAAAATAATGACAGGTATACAATGCTAATTACTATGACAAAGGTAAGATTAGTTTCTCTTATTTTGAAGGAATATGAAAATGAAAGGAAATAACTGGCTTGTCCATACATTTCTTAGGGTTATGTTCATTTATACTTACTAAGCTATTTTATTGTAGCTGGAGGTCATTTCAATGTGTGTAGTGTTAGCTTGCACTAATAACACCAAAATCTTATAGCATGCCTTTCAGAGATTAATAAATCTTTGCATATAGAATTTTAAAGGGCAGGGAATCCTAATTATATTTTTATATTTCTGAATTCTTTCAGCCATCAAACATTTTTAGATCATAGTTTTAGCCTCTGGTGACCAGATTTTCTCAAACTTCAGGCCATAAAAACAGTAAGATGGTTATGGAGATGTGACCTTCAAAGTCATATCTCCAGAGAGTCTGCAAATATAATTTCCAGGACATGTGGAGGCAAAAGCAACATTACACATACCCATTTCCTGCCCAACCCACCTCTAGCATGCAATCATCTCAAATCTTTATAATTAGATAGCATCTAAAATTTCGAATAGAAAATTATTCGATGAATTCCAGCTGCAAAAATCTTTGTGAACCTAAACCAGCATTTTTAAGAGCCTAATAATAATTTAAAAGCAATGTATTAAACATTATGCATCAACTAATCTTCCCACATACTTTCATTAAACACGTCTAGTCGTATTCATTAATTTAAAACTAAGTATATCTACGTATTGCATAGTTTGGATTTCTTTACAAAGTCATGTAAATTTAATGTGCTGAAGTCTTAATTTGCTTTTTCATTTTCCTCCTAAACCTTTTACCAAGGAAAACTGTTATACAATCTCCCATTTCTATTTCAAGGTGAAGTTTAGGCATCCAAAATTAGGTTTCCTTCTATTCTCATTGCAGACAATTCTTAATTTTTTTTTCAAAATATTATTACAAAAAATAAGCCGTGTTAAAAATGCAAGAGCCAAAATGTCTTTTCATAGGAAGAATTCATAATGTTTTATTTGAATACATATCTCCTTAAGACCCAGCTACTGACATGACCTGGAGGGAGGCAAGGAGAGAAAGATAGAGGCTCCCCAGTCAGCGTGCTTCTATTTTGAAGGTAAGAGGTTTAATAGAGGTTCTATTTCTATGGAATTCTAGTGGTTGCTTAAATTTAGAGCTAACAGAAAGAGTTCCTAAGAAAAGCTTATCATGGAAACTACTGAATAAAAATCTCTCATTCATGCCTACATGTATTGAATTTATGATTATAGTAAACATTGAGTACCTACTATGCTAAAAGTCAGTGAAAGATAAAATATGCAAATTCAGTAGAACATGTAGTCAAGGAAATCAATCACAGGGCTGTATAGTGAGTTCTACAAAAGATGTGTGTCCAGATGTTGGAGGAGTTCAGGGGTCAGGTCCTGAACCAGGTTGGAGAAAGTTTCTGAAAGAAGGCACTTTTGAATTCAATGTTGAATCCAAAGTATAAATTTACTGTGTGGGGAGTAAAGAGATGGAAGTGGGAGAGGACAATATAATTCCTGTAAGAGCCTACAGTGTATAAAATGCAATAGTGGTATCTTTTCTGTCTTGAACTACTGAAAAAATTTAATATGTCTGCAGAGAATGTGAAAGTGGCCATTTGTAGCTGGAGAAAGAAAAGGGGAGAGATTGTGAAAAGTCCTGTATGTAACATTTACTAGTTTGAATTTTATACACAAAAAAAGTGAAACCATCAAAAATTTTGACCTTACTTGTGTTTCATAAAAAGCAATCTGGGGAAACATGGTGAATTCGAGAGAGATGAGACAAGATTGTTGTTATATGTGAGAGATGAGAGGACAGTGAACCAGGACTGGTGAAAAGAGGACAGATGGATGTGGCCCTGAGGACAAAGAGAATTTATAGGAGACCACTTCCATTTTCCAGTATGGGAAATTTATGTTAAGTGGAATGCTCCCAAATGTACAAATCAGTGATGGATAAATCCAGTCACTAAAACCAAGGCCTTCTATTTAATGGAATGTATGCTATTTAAAAAGAAAACAACAGGGAAGCGGCTGTGGCTCAATCAGTAGGGCTCCCGTTTACCATATGGGAGGCCCTGGGTTCGGTTCCCGGGGCCTCCTGGTGGGGGCAAGCCCGCCCGCACGGCGTGGTTAGCTGACCCAGCGAGCACAAGCAGCAAGGGGGGGGATAAATGAATAAATAAATAAAATCTTAAAAAAAAAAAAAAAAAAGAAAACAACATGACTTTTATTATGTAAACTACCCAAATGTTTATTTCAAAAGTTCATTTAAAATATTTTCAAGTAAAATATGTACAAAAACAGATATACAAAGGTTAAAGCAACGAGAATTATGACAGGTATACATACATATGCCCCAAAATACAGCCTATTAAATTCAATACAAAGTTGAGTGACATCATACTGCACCAAGATGTTATTCCATACAAAAGCACATGCATTAAAAGTTTCCATCAGATGAAAGCACACTTATTTAATAGAATCTTACCACTTGCACAAATAGCCCATAAACACCATCTGGCAGTGTGATTGCTGTACCAGAACTCTACCCAGAGGGAAATCATTTAGTTGTAGAGGAACCCATTTTATTTCACATATTACATGCTGGTGCTGGCTTCAGTGCCAAGGGACCCTAAGAAATACAATATAACCCACAAATGAAGGCCCCTTTGTACGATTTATATTTTCATGGTTAAATATCTCAATACTCATAATATGGTTGAAATGCAGACTCAGAGAAACAATTTTGCTCTTTAAATATTTATCAATCAATCTAAAACATTATATAATTTTTTTGTAAAATATGCACAATCATCTTTACCTAGATTCAGCATCACAATGACAGAATAAGGAAATCCCACCAGAGTGAGGGCCGTTTAGAATACTGAGGATCACTCTTTCCCAGTTGGATTTTTCCGTTCCTATATTTACATCACCAGACCAAGCCCACCATTTCTCCCAGTTGTGGGAATGTACAAAGTCATGACAAATGTATTCTGGATCCATGTTAGCAGACCTATCTGGTCTGTAAATTACAGAGATTAAAAATATGGCAGCCAGAAAAACCCTTGGGAGTAATCTGATTAACACTTCCCCTCTGGGCTAAATAGTTTCCTTTGTTGCAAATTATTGATACATGCCATAGAATATAAAAGTTATTTACATAAATTCATATATAATACATACATATGCTAATATGAACATAACCACACACTTAAAACATTTTTCTACCTCTGTATAACTGAAAAAGAAGTTACTGTAAGTTACATTTTTAACACAAAGCGCTTTATACCCATTTTTATAAAGTGAGTATACATTTACACAAACAATAAAAAGATATAAAAGTTTCATCATGAGATGAATTCTGAATTATTAACTAAAAACTATCTCTACCAGTGCATCACTATCAGCTAATAATCCACCCTATAGATAAGAAATAGGCTCTATGAAGTTTAGAGCCAAATCCTTGTCAGAAAAGTAAGACAAATTAAGTTCACCAAGAATTGAGTACAAGAGACAATTTGTCTTGCCTTATTCTGACTTGTGCTTATTATAAAACCACAGGTAGCCAACCTTTAGCATCAGTAAAACAAAACTACATGCTTGTTCACCTGTGTAATGTAGAGAGAAGTTAATATATATCATGGTACTCTGAGATGTACTCAGCACATCTGATGCTCACGTTTACAGATTTCTCAACGTATCGAGAGCTAACACTGAAAACACATTACTATTGTGCTATAGTCTATCTGCAAAACTATTTCTACAGATTGTAGGAACTTTGAAAAGAGTAAAGAGATATGTCACTGTCTGAATATGGATAATGTCAAAACCAGTACCCAGTTTTTGAGATAGAAGTATCAAAAGTTGAGTTCCAGTAGTAGTAATATTCACAAGGGAAAACTATTAGGTAATAAATTTATCCAAATAAATTAAAAGGATAGAAATAATCCCAGACTATTAAAATTTCTGGAGAATGGTGGTTTGTGTGATAATAGTAGTTATACATGTGGGATTTTTTTGCTTTCAGAGCAATAAAAAGTGCTAAGTGGTAGTGTTTGAAATTTTTAACATACACAATATTTCAACATATAAAAATACATTCATTTGAAATAATTTGTGTTTTTTTCCTCTGAAGTATTTTTCTACATTGCTACACTATTTTTAATATAATCCTCAGATGGAAATTTAGAATTAAGGAGAAATGATAGGAAAAAAAAATAATTTAGAAATCATTTGAAATAAGACAGTACAAAGCTAGGACCAGGGAACCACATTGCATTGCTTCCCTGTGTGATATGAGTGTGTATCTAATAATATTAATTAGTAGGAATATGTGAGGTCTAACTTCAGAGTACATGTGTAAGTCAGAACCACTCACAACCCAACCAATTATACAGTTATAACATCCAAAGGCCTAATACGTTTTCTCACAAGACGTACAAAATACTGTGTTGCACAGGGGTGCTCAAAATACAGTCACTGATGCAAAATAGATAACTGTACATTATTCTCCCCCCAAACCTCACCCCAACTTTCAACCTGGCCTTCAGCGGTTTTAACAAGAGGTAATAAGGAATCAGCAAGCAGGACTTCTAACCAATAAATTAATTCACTTGAAAGTCATACTTTTTAAAAAAATCAGTAGTGCATATTGAGGGGGAAAAAAGTATGTTTACTTTCAAACCAGTGCAGCCATCTGTATGGCTCTCAAATGCCTAATGTTCCAGTTTCTTGAGAGAACTGCTATCTATGAAACTGTAAAGGAAGTTATTGACACTATAAATGTACCCTTGATCCGAGTATGCTAAAATACACACATGTAACAGAGAGCAATTTGAAGAACGTTAACCATCCTCTGTTCTATTTTAGAGCCAACGGTAACAAGGGGAAGGGGAAAAACCCTAAATAGTAGAGTCACACTGAGAAAATCCTGGTAATTGTAGAAATTAAAATTAAAATTAAGCTCATTTCATATCTTGAGGATATCATGTCAAAATTTTAAAAAAAATAAACGAAGTCATTGATGCATTCAAAGAAAATAAGGCAATGGTTTAAAAAAGACGAATATTGTTATGAGATTGAAAGGAAAGCCACTATCTCACAATATTTGGATAATTTGTGAACTTTCCATATGACCATGATTTTTGTCTTTGTGACTCTGTATCAGTTCTAAAAATAGGCCAAGCATCAATTTTAGACACAAATTAATCTGAAAATGTAACAAAGGAAGGTAATATTACCTCTAAAATTTGAGACTACTAAAGTATCTTATAAGTACAGTATAAATAACTTATTGCCTACAAAGGTCATACTTTTAGGTGTTGCATATCTTGAGATAGAGTAAAGATACTGTTTATGGGAAAATTAAATTAAAAATACTTAGGTGATCATTATTTTATCTATATATAAATGTTGGAAAAAAGAAGCTGTTAAGAAAATCATTATCTTCTCTAACTTATATTCACCATGAATTTCTTGCCAGTTACATGATGTGCCATGCTTTATTTCCAGACTTTCTTTGGGAAAGTGAAATTTAACTCTGTAAAAACTATCAGCATCAACATACTGTTTTTAATTTAGCGTAAAAGGAAGCAAGATTATATTCAAATAATATCAAATTTCTTGAGTCATTTGCATTCACATTCCAAATCTCTGTGTTTCTTTCCAAAGTAAGGAAAAAAGCTACAATTAATTTCCCACTCATTGTTTCTCTGTTATGGAGAACTGACACATAAGATATAACCAAGATGAAATTATTTCTTTATATGGCACAATAATATATATTATGAGAAAAACACTTATGGTTATATATAGATACTCCAACTAACTTACAATTTTGTTATTTTAAAATATATCCTGCAAATAACCCATAGTTTTTTCTAATAAAAAATGTACAGGAGTTATTTTTATCTTATTTTACCTTATTCATAGTGATAGATTCAGGTTGTGAGAGGGACAGAAGTATATTTGATTTTGCTGGTCTTCTTCAAAGAAATTAATGCAAAATTCCTAATGTAAAATTAGTTATAAGACCTTGGAAGGAGCATGTCTAAGTGAGGAACACTGAAGCTTAAGTTTCATTAGCTTCTTGGTATATCTACCTGTGCACATCAGGCAATTTTTAATATATCCCTATGTTTCACAGGTTACAGCAAAATAATGTCACTTCCAGTAACATTTTCTGCTTCTCTGACCTTCAGTTTTCTCTTATATTAGCCTATATCTCAATTATGAAAGACATTAACTTTAACAAAGGTCAAATATGTCCCCTTCTTAGCATTACATTCATCTGTAAATATAGATACACAATGTGTTTCCTAAAGACTGATTACAGTTCACGAAGAATTCTGTTGAGTGATTTAATTATACCCATGCTAACCATCTGTTGATATATCAAATAACAATTGGGGAAATAATTTTACCAGATACATAAAACAATCTGGAAATTTGTTTTAATGTACATATTTAGAGCTAGAAAAACTGCCATGCACTGCTAATAAAACCTAGTAAGCTGTCCTAATTTTGTGCCAGTGGGGGTGGAAACAGTCTGCACACAAATGCACATGCATGTGTGTGCGTGCAAACATCTAACATTTGTGCTCAGTACTGGAGTCAGCCATCCTTTCTCTAGGACAAATCTTTAAACATCTGAAGAAAGATAAGAACAGGGTCTACCTCCAGGTAACCAAATCACCTTTTGTAAAAGTCTAGTTACCATCATTCAATCAAACAAAAATCTCAGAAAAATAATCTAATCCTTAAAAAATGAGATCAAAACCTCATTCTGAGAAAAATATTTACCATGAATATTCATAATAGTTTAAGGATAATTTTTCTAATTTATTAATGAAATTGCATTTTAGCTTTGTAAGTCTTAACTAGACCTGCGTAAATCATAATTATATACTTGAGACTCTATGTGCCCCAAGAAGCAGACCATATGAAAATAGTGTATGATTATCATAAACTGTATTGACCATTTTTATTTTTTGTGTTATTATAATCTCATATCATTTGTTTAAGCATTTGAAGATGCACACTGGTACACATAAAGCACATGTAATAGTATATATCTTTATGAATATTTAAGAAAAATTTTACTTGGTATAAAAGTATACATATACATAAAAGTGGCAGGAAACTTTGTGAACTAGAATCTGCTCTACGTGCAACCATTCTGTACCAAAACTATGAATATGGATTTCCTAATTACAAAAACCCTATGTCTTGTCATGAAGTATCCTAAAAATAAGCTGAAGTACAACTTATTCTCCATTTCTTTTTTCCTCTTAAATTACTAACTGAATTTCTGCCTAGTTAAAATGGTATAGCATTAGAAATTTGACAATGTAAAAATCATTTTTGAAAATGATGGAAAAAATAATTCATATGCATTCTAATTAACTTGTACGATGATGCATTTAAAGAGATATTAGAAATCAAAACTAAACAACTAAATAAAATAACCAGATGATTCTGCCACTGTCAATATAATTGCATTAACCTCAGGAACAATACAAACCTGCTCATGAGACTTTTATCATTCTTTTCATTAGGCAGGTAAAAGTTCAATTAGAGTTTGCTTGTTTAGATGTTATGGGTCTTGACTATGTAAAAAATAAGATATAAAGGACATCTACTTTTACCTCTAACACACAGAGTGGGGAAAGATTTAGAAGAAGGAATAATAGATACAGGAAATCAAAATTTGAAACTCCTATGCTAAGAGAAAAAGTAAGGAATTTTTGTGAATTCACTTAGAGACCTAAACTCTAGGTTTGATGGGAAAAAAATGTCAATCTTGGATTATATTAAATGTTAACAATAGCAAAAATTAATATTAGTGAATTGAAATTGTCCAGAGTAGAAATTATGATTTACAAATAATTATTTCTACTTTGGGTATTTTCTATGAATTCTGTATCTGCCTTAAGGATTTTAATACATGTAATTCTTTCGAAAATTCTCACTTTTAAAGGGACAAAAATTAAAGGATAAAACATTCTGGTCGTGACTAAACATTTAATTTTACTAGTATAAAAAATATTTAACAAAATTCATCATTCTATTATTTTTAGTTGAAAATTCCACAATAAATTCTAATCCTGGCCTAAGAGACCCTGTCTGAACAAACACACTCTTGCACAGTTTCTCCTAACTTTCAATGAATTTATCAATTATCTCTTTAGCAAGTTGAATGATAATTACAGTGAGGAAAATACTGACAAATCCTAGGTATAGGAGTGGAAATACTTTAGAAACATTAGTTGTAAATCTTATTTAGCAGTGACATTTTTCCTCAATTTTTATTAAATATATGCCTTTTCCTAATTTATCTGAATTGCTTTATCTGAGCAGAAATTTTAAAAGGATATGAAATGTACAAAGAAAATGTACAAACTGCCAAAACTCATCACCTTGTATAAACACTTATGAAATTTTAAAAAAATGTTCATCAGAATTACCAACATTTCATTATAGAAATCATTATAGGAATGGGCATAATATTTTGGAAGTTTTCTTTCTTGGTGATTTTCTCCCTTATGTTGATATTGCAATTTGAAGATGTTAAAACACCTGTATTTAGATATGTTAATCAAAGGGTAGATTATTAGTGAAACACGTGATTAAGAGGATTTAATACTCAACACACTATTGCTGTAGGAAAAGACATAGTGTTCCATCCTTCCCTAATCAAACTGGCTGATGAGAAAACAAAAATGGCACTTAACAGCAGGACTTCTTGATAATGAATTAAAAGATCTCTTGGCATAATACATCTCAAGGATTTTTATTTAAACATATTTCCTGGGTTTGTCTCAGAACAAATAGCCCCTGGAGCCTCTTCTTTAATGCACTCAGGACAATTAGGCATTTCCATTCTAGGCCTTTTGTTCAAAATGCACTGGATATCTATTAAAATGATGAGGGATATCTAAGTTAGCATGTCTGTATCAGGGGTAGCAATGCAATGCTAGTGTAAAGTCAACTTTCTTTCCTCCTTGCCGTAATAATGACGTACTTTTTTTTTTTCCCCCAGAAAAGTAGAAAACACTTTTCACAGTAAATTCATCTACAGTATCTAAAAACATTTTTTACAAAACCCATATATACAGAAAAATCTCAGTCTTTGATATGAAGCTTCTTAAGTTGTAGAGAACAACTACTAAAGTCATCATCCATTCCCTTAATCTTCTGCCCTAACCCCAACAGGTAGGTATATAAAACTCTTAAGAATCTTGTGGACCTGTGGTACAATTACATATCAGCTTTCTCTAACTACATGGAGTTATATCAAATTTCTTAGAAACCAGTTGAATACACTTAAATATACAGCTAGGAATAACTGACTCCTTTAGTCCATTACCAAAGTTTATAATCCTCTGGATTTCCAGAAAATTAAGTGAAGATCCATATTGTGTTTTTGCCCTTGAGCAAAAACAAGGCCAATGATAGCTTGCCAAAATGTGGGATACATTCATTCATCATTTACGACAATCTTCTTCCGGTATAACCTCGAGTATTATTTGTAATGTTCTGGTTACTCTATCTACAAAGAAATGAAGGAGAAAAAATAGAAATGCACAGAAATCAGGAATGTATAAAAACAGCAAAATAAGAAGTACTTTGGTTTGAGTATTGAAAACACACAACTGTCAATTTCATGGAGCACTTTCAAGAATTATTTAGTTCACTAGAATCCTATCATGCTCAATTAATTTATTTGTCACTTCTATAACTTCCCATGATGGCTGCTCAGCAAGAATACATTAATATTTTGTATTCAGATAAGGACCTTTATTCATGAACCAGGAGGCTGACAATATTTTGAGACAATAAGGGCTAAGATATAAATAAATTTTCCAAAATACAGTTTATATTCAAAGTTTATTTGTTGTTTTTGCATATATAAGCTCAAAACCAATTTCTCAGAAGAATCAGAAGCAAAACCAAAATACAATTTTCAGTTCCTAACAAGTGGTATATTATTAAGCAAATCATCTTATCCCTCAGGGCCTCATCTGTAGAATGAGGGCCTTGAACTATACCAGTGGTTCCTAAAGTGTGGTCCCCAGATCAACAATATTAGCATCACCTGAGATATTAGAAATGCAGCTTTTCAGGCCCCACCCTAGACAAACTGAATCAGAAATTGAAGGGCAGGGCAGCAATCTGAGATTCTGAAACACAATAAAGTGTGAAAAACCCTGGACTAGATGGGTTCTAAGGTCATTTGATCTCAGCTGATCCTGGCTTCCAAGGATGCTATTTCTTGCTCATCTTTTACCTTTGTAGTCAACCCCTATGGGACCTCATCAAACTTCTACTGGCCCTGGAGCACTCAAGAGCCTATCCTCATGACAGTTTCATACTCTGATCATCTCTCATCTGGATGCAAATGACTTGTCACCAGTACTAGCTCCTTCCAAGCAATATTTAGTTCCACAAAAGGCTTACTTATTAAGAGTAAGCCTTACTTACTTAAGAGTGTTCCCCAGGTGATTTATCTCAGCACACTAATTTTTAAAAAATTTTTATTTTTTAAAAAATTTTATTCCCTCCGCCCTCCTTGAGATGGCTCCCTCATCTGGGCAAGATCTACATAAAGGTTTCGTAAATAAATTATATTTTGTCACAGCCCATCTTTACATTGAGATGGATATGCAGCACAAGGGAGCACTCAAGAGTAATTAAGGCCCATGTTTACGGAAAGGGATAATGGTAAAATTATCCCATAAACGTAGTCTGCAATGGTTAAAATGAAAAGCAGTGGGGTTCAAGAGACATTCTCTCCAGCCCTTCTGCTCTGGCGTGGTCCTGTCACAGTCTCCTAAAATTAATCTCCACAACAACTGCCATTCTTACAAAATATTTGCTCTACCATGTTCAACATTAAGGCCACTTCCAAAAGTGTTTTTTTTTTTCTTATTTTTTAATATTCTAGCACCCCTGGCCTCTTGCTTTCTTAGACATCATGCTTCACCATGTCACATCACTGCATAGGTTCCAAACAGAGAGAACTTAGATCCTGCTGCTTTCCTAGAGTTCTCTCTGAAAGTTCACACTGAACCTCTATTCAGCAGTACTTATTGGGCCAAAGAATCTCCCTTCTGCAGTCTGCACAATCAGCTCTTTGTCTGTCTACAATCAGCCCTGAGGGCAATCTAACCCTGGCTTTATTATGCTTTCTTGGGATCTCAAGATTTGAATACTTTTCATCCTAATGGAGATTTCCTCAGAATGGCTGATTTGGGCTGCACCTGCTGGAGCTGCACAGAATTTCCTTCTAGGAAATCTCCAGCAGTGGGGTCAGATAGAAGGAGTATGCTTAACAGAGTCAAATAAGCCTCTGAGGCTACTGCTTTCAAGCCTGGGAAAGCTGCAGTGCATGTGGCTGGTATTCAACTGCCATGTCTACATTCATGTTCACATAAGGCTTTTTGGCTTTTGGGATAATCAATCCCATGATACTGTTATTTGAATAAGTTGAGTTGATGAGTCTGCTTTGTATGTTTTCAGTAGCTGCAAACTACAAGAACAAATAGCAATTTTGGTGTTTTTAGCTTTACCTTTCATGTTCAGTAGTTGTTCTTGCAATAAGTTGAAACTACAATTGACCTTGAAGCTGATTTACCCAGCCACACCTGGTACAAGTGTGGGAACTATAGCAAAAATTGAATTCCTTTGTGAGATCATGCAAAACCAAACTTCCCCGTGAGACATAACAAAAAAATAATAATGTGTATGGTTTTTAAAGACCTCAAAACTTTTTTATATGCATTATCTCATTTTATCCTTAAAAATAAAGACAGTCTAGGCCCCTAAAAATGTATTTAAGCCTATTGAATTTAAAATGTTGCACTGCAGATCTTCATGAAAAGTCTGTCCTATGCACTTGACACACTGGATGCAGTATATGCTTTTAGGACTGTGGAGTTTGCAAAGTCACTGACCACAAAGATGGATTATAGTCATTCTGCTGGCGTTGTCCAGTGTTACTTTTAAAATCAAAGATTTTGTTTAAATAACGCTGTCCTCCATCTCTCTCCCTGAGGAAGAGGGACCAACTTCCAGTTACCCCACTTGCTCTCTGCTGTGGCAGCGTTTGCCTGATAAACACAAGCAGCCAAATCAAATGGCTGCTGTAAGCCCTGGCTGGGGTTTGCCAGGTCTTGCTACTTCCACATATTTGAATATGTCACCAGGGTATCTGACCCTTTTTCCTTCTGCGAGAAGCTCATGTTTCTAAAAATAACTAACTAAATAAATAACCAGAAGAATTAACCATTCTGTCACAGATGGCAGGAAGAAGCTTTCTGTGTATATGACTATTCCCTTAAGAGCACATATTATTTTACCCTAGAACACTACCAAACAAAATGTGGTTCAATACTGGCACCCAGTGGCCAGAGAAAATCATCAACTCTTGGAAACTCGCAGATCCTCAGGTTCTGAACATTCCGGCTACCGGTACTAAACAGCTTTTTCACCATCTCCTAAATGCTTTCTGGTAACCTCTCCTTCTTCAAGGAAGCACCTTAGGTAAGATATATTTTGATAGACTATCATTTTCAAACAGCTAACCTGCTCATGTATCCTAAGGTAAAAATAAATGGCAATATGAAGGTTAAAGAATGTTACCAAACAAAACAATATGGTATGAAATCCCCGAATAAAGTCCTCTGAGCAAAGGCTCTCTCGGCCTTCACGTGTGCACAGAGATTTTCTCTACAAAAAGGTAGTGGATTTGGAGGAAAAGAAAGGAGGGGCGGTAGTTCCGTACTCTATGGGGGCTGTTGTTTTGTGTGTCTGTGTGTGAATGTTTTGTTTTGGCCAAAGGCTAAGAAAATACTTGCTATTGCAGAAATAAATATTATGAATTTTCTTTGTTTTACTACAAGAATGCTGCCTAAGAGGAAAATCAAACAAAATTACAGAGGATTGTCATTTTCTGCTAGTCACTTGTAAGGCAGCTATAAAGATAAAGAGTTACAATGATCGCACTTTAAAGGCAGAATTGCCATGCTCCCTGATAAGACTTAATGGTGTTTTTGAGAACCAAATAACCATTATGGGACTACTAAATTGCTGCTAGTTTCACAAATGGCTAATGCTAAATTTGGAGGCCATGTAGATGTACAGAACATCATTAGAGGCAGAAAAATAGCAGAAACTTAAAATTACATGAGTATGGAAAGACGTGAAAGGAGGAGCAAGCATGAAAATGGCTAGTTGGTATATACTGATGAAGAAATGGTACCAAATACATGCATGCTAGCAAAAGGAGAAAACAAAATGCCTACTGAGTGAGAGAGAATAAAGAATTTACTCTTTCCTTATGCTTCCTTCTCCTTGTGGTTTCACTAGTGCTCTTAGCTCTTTCTTCCTAAATTCTCTTGGTATAATTGCCCCTAGCAATGATTAACAATAGATGCAGGTCTCAAAGTGAGTATTAAACTGCCCTAAGCCTTGGTAATAAGTAAACCCATCCTAATGGTAAATATGGTTTAATGAGACTTTTTTTTTTTCTTTTCAGAAAAGGCTCATTTTTTAGGGCCTAAAACAGAAAACTTAACAAAAATATTCTATAGGAAATTAGTGTAACTTAATGAGAAAAGGGATGGAATAAATTTAGGCAATCATTGCCCCTGTTTTATCCCTAAAGAACCTATGCCTGTATAGTAACTCTTCTTTGGGGAATAATGTTGCCAGGTAGAAAATATATATATAGGTATAAATAGTAATATTCAGTCAAAAGATACCAAATACCAATTAAAAGCTAATAAAGAGTAACAGCAAAACTGTTTCAAGTGACTTGCTTCTAAATGAGCTTTTGCAGTCCACAGAGATTCAATATGTATATCAAGTAATTTTTTAGTAACACTAATATTATTTATTAGTCATTTTACCAGAAATATTCCTGAACTTTTTACTGGGCTTTCTATAATTAATTATGGTAAAGTCAGTAAATTTTCAAAAGGAGAACAAAAGTTACATTCTAAACTCATCAGCAAGAACCTATTTGCTTCTTCAGCTATAATTTTCACCTCTCTTTCTCTTCTACCTGGTAACCAGTTCTAGAAAGAACTTGGACTTTGAAGTCCAGCAGACATGGATTCAAATCCTAGCTTTATGGTTTAAAATATGTACCCTCAAAAATAAATTCCCCACCTCCCTATGACCTGGTTTCCTCATTTCTGTATGTGATAACACCACCTCACACAACAATTTTGTTGAGGATTTAAGCAGGGGAAAGGACTCAGCAGAGCTCCTGACAGAGGGTTAGAATTTCAACAGAGGCTGTTCATAAACACCCTCTCTTACCTACTGATCCTCTATATTTTACCGTACCCCACCTTAACTAATCGCCAGGTCCTGTTGGTTTTTCTTCTTCAAAATCTTTCATTTTATCTTGGACCTTGCAGACACTGCTTGTGTTCAGACCCTCTTTCATTCTTGCCAAGATTCTATGGTAACCACCAAACTCAATTCTCGGTACCTTCAGCCTCAACCCTCTTTAATTCATCTTCTCTGGCCCCAGGAGATTTCTCTAAAATACAAAACTGCCTGTGTTTGATTTCATCTGTGTGACTGGGAGTAATTTACATGAATTCTACCATGCTGCCACTCAAAATCTATAAAATGGGTTTAGTATTTCTTCCTAACTCAGAAAGTTGTTATAAAGATTAAATAAGGCCATACATGTGCTAATACATAGAAATGTGAGCTGCTATTCTTCTCTTTATTCTTGCTGTTATGAATCTTCTGTGATTCAGCTCTTTTAGGGGTTATAATCATATTTTAGACCTTAGCCAACCTCTGCCTAACTCCCCGCTCAATCTCATGTCACTCATCAAGTTATATATATTACGGTATAGAATCACTGAATTACACTTAACCCAGAATTTTAAAAGCTAGATTACTAAGAGATTCAAAAGTGCCATTAGGTTGCTATAAAACTGCTGATAAAATTATATTTAAAAGAGTTGTTCTCTTAAGATGCTTTTTGAAGGCCAAAACTAAAGATCCTGATAAGGCTTCAGTGGCTGTACCCTAAACATGCTTCCTTCTTGTTCTTCTCCCAGTTCCAATTGAAGTGCAATGATGCATTCAAACTAGCAATTGTACTAATTGTATTTTTCTAAATTTTAAGATGTGCACGTGATATATATACACATCTATGTTTTGTTTTTTTTTTTTTTTTTTTAACAACACAGTCTCTCAAAAAGCCCTAAAACTGCTTAGAGTCTTACCTGACATTCTTCTAAACCACTTTGGTTTCTTGTCCCATATAATAAAGAGATAGTATGCAGGGACCCCAGTCAGAGTGATGACAAAGCCGATCCCTGTACTAAAAGGATCCGAATAAAGGGAAAGAGCAACCATGAAGATACACGTGAAGGAAAACAAAGCTGGGATGAACAGCGGCACCTGAAAAACAGTGCAGAACAACAACAAAAAATCATTTCCACATAGTTCAAAGACAGAGGGTGGGTTTAAGATGAGCATTTCAGTCATGTGGTCAGGTGACACAATTTAGCCATGTCACCAGGTGACAGGCATCATCCGACCTTACCTTAGCAGCAAATTCACCTTGCATGAGGCACAGAGAATATATTAGAATTGTCCCTTTACATTATTTTTAAATCTTGGAATACTATAAAATCTAAGGATAATTAAAAAGGGAGTTTCAATAGAGGTGTTCTGTTTGAATTCTTTTACTAGTTAAGTACCATTGTGATTTATGTTTTTTATTTTAAAAGGGTGGCTCTTTGATAATTATGATTAGAATCCACTTTAAGGTGGAGTCAAGAGCACGGGCTGCTTGTTACATGTTAAAGCCTTTCAGTGCATATTGATTTTCTGTTGGAGACTCACAATAAGAACTGACAGGAATAAAATAGACCAGCTCCTATTCGACCACTAATAAAGATGTTGCCAGCATTAGGCAATGAATATAATTAGAAACAAATTCTGACAACATGACTGACAACATTATCTGTGTTATTTCTTAAAAACGAACAAATGGTGAGGTCAAATCAACCCCATGAACGTACAAAGGTGAAGGAGATGAAGCATTAAGTTCAGCCCTCCCAAAATGGAAACTGGCCATCCTATTAAATGGTAGATTCATAGATCTTCCTTTTCCCCGTACACTTTACTTTTTATTCCATTTAGAGTGTGTCATGTAGAAAAGGAGACCTTGGGCAATAGCATAAGTCATAACACTTAAGAATACTTAAAATGCCTGTTTTGTAAAGAGCATCCTTTTAAGAGTTCTAATTAGTGACAACTCCGTACCTCCCTCATTCTTTTTCAGCATGGCTGTCGACAGCTATTCAGTAAAAAGATATGTAGAAGAATCCCGTACTTGGAACACGTCAGGTTATTGGACACATTTATGAAAAATCACCAGAACAAACATCCATTAATACCATCTCTTTTCAAAACTGTGACATGCAAAGTTCACTACATCACATAAAAAATCTGATGAGATTTTTTTCCAAGCTAAAATAAATTCATTATGAAGTCGCCACCTGCTAGAGTTAAACATTTTATTCCAGAGGATGCTGTCCCCTGCCCAACCGCCCCATCATCAAGTTATGACAGAGAGAGGACTAGGACTAGGAGAAAGATTTATGTAAACCCATCAAGATGCTGAGGTTACCTTGAAAGGACGATGCATATCTGGACATTTGTATCGAAGATAAATCAGTCCGGCAACTGCCAGCCCAATAAAAAGCCACCTGGCAAAACTGAGGAAATTCAGAAGACTGTAGAGGTCCCCAGAAAAGAGCATTATCATCGTCAAAGGGTGCTGGAAGGTGGGAGAGAAAAAACAAGCTTGGTGAATTATGCGAGAAAACAAAAACACAGGTGATAAACAATAACATCTCCACACATGGTTATTATCTTTTTTCAAATGATCATTCATACTGATGAACCACCATCATGATTAAAGCCTAGATTCCTCCAATTTCTTTGCTATACTCTCCTTTTACAATCCCTTAACACATCAGTAACAGTGTGAGAGTGCCATTATCATTACCCCCTATTCAATGAAATTGTATATGGATGTTTTGTTTTCAGGTCCTTTAGTATTTGATAGAAGAGAGTGTGTTTTCAAAGAATAAAAGAAATGATAATCAATGACTCAAAAAGTAAAGTTCCAGCGACTGAGATGATTAGTAAATAACTAATAATAAAGATTTAAAGTGCACCCGATTGGAAAATTTGCAGAAAGCGCTGTGAATGCTTTCTTATGAGTTCTAAGCTATACACATACATGAAACACAAGTATTTATAGGTGACCCTGTTTGCTCCTGAATGCAAAAAAATGACCTTTTCTTCCTCCATACAAACTCTCCTCGTGTACTTGCCATGTGTGACCTACATGGAAAGAATGAAGTGCAGCCATCAGCATAGCAAGTCTGTCTGAACATACCCAAGACAGCATGACTGATAGCAGAGGCTTAGAATGAAAGCCCTCTTTACCAAATCATACATTCTGTTCCCACAAGTGACGTTAACTTCCAGATCCCACACAGAGAGCAGACGTACTTTATAAAGAAATTTCAAGGAAACATTTTGAAGCAAATTAAATGTAGGGGGAAAAAAAAAGTTCAATGCATTCTATGGTGCTCCTGACAGCAGATTCCAGTTGAGAAAAATGTTACAAAATAGTAGTGAGAAATGAATGTAACATTGCCAATGGGTATCTGAGGACTTTTATACCTTTTGTATCCCACATTTCACAAACACTTTTCTCAGCATAAAGAATTCTACAGCTCAAATCTAAGTTTTGGTGCTTTTATTTCTTCCCTTTAGGGCTGCTCTCAAACGTTTCACTTTTAATCACAGAATTGCTGAACTGTCTAGGATTTCACTGATTCTTTGAATAATTTTTTTGTGTTTTTTATAATCAGGGCCCTATGATGAGACATCTGCGGGGTGTGGGACTAGAGCTCTTAGCACCACTTTCAATTCAGTAAAATTGGGGGACTTATGACCCTACATCCTTTCCTGTGACCTGTCAGTGGCAGTACCCAAACTACCCATTTTTCTTAGACCTTACAAATTCCTACAAAAGGGTGAGAGAAGTGATGTAGTTATTGTCCCAAATCATCAAATATGCATCAGAAACATGGAGTGAAAGGAGGGGGGTGGTGATGGAAAACATCCTGTGTCCACAACTTCCACCACAACACAAATAAAGCTTATTTAGCAATAAATGAGAAAGTAAAGCAGACACTAAAAGCTGGTTTGAATTCCTCTTTGCTACCCTATTGTTGGCGGTTATATCTAGATATACTTGTTAATATGCATTACCAAAACAATAACAGCTGGCAGAGGAGTGTGCTTGCGGACATGAATCATGGAGAGGATTTCTGGAAGGTGACCCTCTCGAGACGCAACAAAGAATAACCTGATGGGAGAGAAATGTGGGTGGAGTTGACTGCACGATTGATCATTTCAAAATCCAGAAATCCAAGAGAAAAACCTTCACGAATTGTCTGGCATTTCCTAGATGATTACTTATGTTTCACTTTTCAGATAAGGTAAGAGAACATTGCAAGAAATATGACTTGGAATTTGACAAAATCTGTGAACACATTAAATTCTTCAGGGAGAAACAATAGAAATATCTGACTCAGTGTAGCTCTCCCTACATATAAATAGCCTATGGTAAATTAAGTTCTAGATTTCTAGTATTGTATCTGTCTGTTGTCAACTCAATCCTAATATGTATGTATACACACACACGCATATATACATAACATTTTTACTTATCCGATTGGGTTTTCATCTTGTCATATTAAAACAAAAGACCAGTTGCATCAAACAAAAGAAAAGTGATACAGATGGTGGGGTAGTGATTTCTGGTGTCTTTTACTTTACTTTTTTCTTGCCACCTTTAGAAAAACAAAAGATTTTATCGCCAGAAATAAAATGCAGTTGTGTGCCTCTGCAGACATACTATTTTTTATTGTTTGTTTGTTTGTAAAGGTATTTTATTTTTCTTAAATACATTTTTTATTTATTTTTAAAAGATACTTAGATTACATAAAATGTTACATTAAAAAAATAAGTGATTCCCATATGCCCCACTCCTCACACCTCCTACTTTTCCCCACATTAACAACTTGTTTCATTAGTGTGGTACATTCATTGCAATTGATGAACACAATTTGGAGCATTGAAAAATGCCACATGCCTGGCTTCAGAGTGGGTGATGAGTAGGCAAGCAGTGCCCTCTAATGGACACACTAAGACATGCTGTTGGAACTTGGATGAAGCTTTCAATCTTGCATATCCCTTTAAAATCAACAGATTTGGAGGCACTATTTCTTTTCTTTTAAAAGTTATCCTTATCACATCCAATCTCAAAAACTAAAATGCTTTGCTGGAAATACTTGAACTCACTCACCTGGAGACAGCAAACACACCACCATTCATGGAGCCAAAGCAGGAGAGGGCAACAAAGATCGGAACTGCTAATGAGAAATTTCCCAGGAGTCTCTCTGAAAAGGTCTAGTGAAAGACAGAACGAAGCAAATTAATGCTTTGCCAGAAAGTGGAATAAAATGAAACAATTTAGGCCAAACTCGCTCTATGACTTTCTATTAGCCTGGTGATAAGTGTATGTTTTACAATCCCACTCTATGGCTAGGGTCAGACTAAGTGTAGGCAATAATCAAAAGCAGGCACCATGGTATTGCTAGTTGCAGAGCTATGGGCAAAGGTCTCAAGAGACACCTTCTTCTCTTTACTTTCAAAAAGCAATGGCCCATTTACTGAATCTTTATCAACTATGTATCTTCTCTACATCTGGTAGGTAGGTGGAAAGAGCTCTGTTCAGAAGTTTTACTTTTGGAGACAAAATTCCTGCATAATAGCTCCTTTCTTTCACCTGAAAAACCACATTTCATTGTGTAATACAAATGAACACTGAGAACTATTACAGATCCTAACAAATATAACCAAACCCACTGTTATGACAGAAACATGTGGCAAAATAGTTGATAACAATCATTTATATCATATATGTGAGCCACTTTGAAATTCTTTTTCCCAGAAAAATCACACTAGCTGAATCTCTCTTTATTAAGTACTCCTTCCCTCTCGGCAATCTGTCAGTCCCCTCTGTGGTTTCCTGTAAGAAGTCCAGAACATGACATAAAACCAAGGGAATCAAACCACAGAAAATGTAAAAAAAGAAACAAAGCATCTGAAATTCCCAATTATACCACACTATGTGTGCAATATTGCAAATTTCCGTGAAGGATGTGTGTTCTCCAAAACATGTAGGATTACTTAGTTGTCCTTGACACACTGATGCTATGTAAATAATGGACCACATTTCCCCAAGGGAAGAAATGCTGCCCTTTCTCTAGTAAGATGAGATAATTGACCTGACATCAGTAAGCTTTGTACATTTGATTGTCTGGTAGGACTCAGAGCAGTGAACAAAGTCTTTTCTCATACAGTGAACTTGCATATAGGTTCACATAAAATGAGATAATTTGTTCCCTGTGGATGTTCCTGATATGATGTAATTCTGACTATTTTAAAAGGAACTGACAACCAGTGTTGGAAAGTTAATTATTTACCCTTCATTGTTAGGAGGTCACAAATATATGCTCTCTTACTAGCTGAGTTTTCATGCGATATAAAAGTATGCTTCTCTGAAAAAGGTTCCCATAAAAGGATGATGTTGGGGAAAGAGGAACCTTGAGTCAAATAAGTATTGGAAAATGCTATAACTTTCTGGCATACACTTCTTAGGGTGTTCAAATGAACATTAGCATCTTTAAGGCTCTGGGAGGCACTGCAGCAATGACATCTGTTTAACTTTGAATAAGCCCGTATTTCCCAAACTTCTTAATATCCCAGGATAGTATTCAAATAATAGGAGACACAAATATGTATGGTCACCCTGGAAATTCTAAAGTGGCACTTTAGAAATGGGATTTTAAGTTAGCATTTGAAAAGTTACTAACATTTCGATGCATAACTGCCCACCTGTCCTTAAAGACATGTTGGAAGAGTTATGCTTCTACTCAACAGGCCTTGACAGGTTTCCAAGCATGTACATGTGGACATATTTTACATGAAATAATTCATACAGAGAATTCATAGAGGATTTTAGCCGAATCAGTTAAATGGGAGTTCTAATTTTTTAAAAATATTCATTATCATTCAGGTCAAGAAAAGATTACTGAATTTCAAAACACTTTCTGCTGGGATGAATGACTGTTATATTGCATCAACTCATTAACCTAAATTCAAGCTGGCATTTTCCCAACTTGGACTTACCACTGCCACTGCATTTGAAAGCAACAGCTCCTCAGCGCTAATGGTTGTAAAGTAGGCCACATTTGTTAGCACATAGCCAATGGTGACAACAGCCATGGATATACATATTGCAAGGGGAATATTTCTGAAATGCACAAAGGAATCATTTATTAGTCATCTTTTGTTAGTCATTCTCTGAAGCCAAACAAGATACCAGGCTAATTCAAATGAAGAATACAATGGGATCTACAATAATTATAGACTCTGTTGGGTATGTATAAACATTTCATCAGACTTTGTAATTTAGTTAAGGTCAATGGGGGCAATATGCCTGATCTGTCCTACCTACCGCTATATCCCCAGAACCTATAGATCTATCCCGTCCCTATGCTCAAATATGCTATGGTGTGCATCAGATTACCTACAAAGCATGTGAAAAGATAGATTGCTGAACTCCACTTTGAAGTTCCTGATGCAGTAGCATTTGAATTTCTAACAAGTTCCCTGGGGACACTGATGCTATTGGCCAGAGGCCACATTATGAGAAGCACTGTCTTATAGGATACCTACCTGCTTTGATTCCCTTCTAACCCTAGTCCCCACAAATGTCTTTCCCATCCAATGTTTTCACTTTCAGCAGCTTCCCTTGCTAACAAATAAGTGCAGATCTTTGGAAGCATGAAAGCAGGATATATCTACCTTTCTAAATGAAGGTAATAACATTTTTGTATATGATATGAAAAGCACAAACATGCTCACTATAATGACTTTGTACTGCCCCGCTGTGAGTTCAAAGGAGGCTCAAGATCATGAGTATCTAAAAGAGCAACAGCACATATAATCCCATGAAATTAGAGGTGACATGCTGTGAAGTGCAGATGACTGGACAGTGCTGACACTATGTGGCACCATGCGGTACCCAGCGTAAATCAGCACAAATGCAATGTTATGTCTTCATTTAAGGCACTGGAAAGCCAGGAAGTTACTGACCCTAATAATTTGATTCCATGTTACCGATACACATTAGTTGCTTAACATGATCACCTCTTCAGACTCCTTCCAGTTCAGGCAACTTAAACCTTCAGCTCCCTGCACAAAGGCTGATAGTTTCTTTTGGCTATAATGCTTTACAGACCACATGGGGCCTTACTGTGCTGGGTGCCAATAATGAAGTCCTAAATATAATTTCTTTCTTTCAAGAAGAAAATGCAGCTCAGAAATAGGGGAAAAAAGGCAGAGCCTACCTGACTACCCAAGCTGGGGGTGTTTAGCACACTAAGTCCCACCATATTATGCTGAACTGAATAGCAATATCCCTGTTGAGATCAGGCAAACCTAGGCAGTCAGCAAATGCGATTCATTATACTGCTTGGAGCCTGACACATCCCCCTGATCCCCAAAGCCTTAAGCCTTGATGGGGAGCACACTGACCTCTAAATCCTGGCATCCTAATGTAAAAGTAGCATATGTTCTCTTTCCCCAATATGAAGAGGGTCCTATGGAATTTTCCGTTAACACCAAAACATGCATTGCTAGTAGTGAGACTGATAAATGCTAGATTTAAGCACAGGAAATCAGTGGGCCAATTAAATACAAAGGGTGAATGGCATAAAGCAAATTAAAGGTGAATTCTCTTTCACTGAAATAAAGGCTATATCAAAATGCAAAAGGATAAGAAAAAGAATATAAAGGTGTGTATGCAGCTTTTCCACCACTCACTGTTTTATTTTAAACTTGAAACCTTTCAGCTTTTATAATATCCTGAAATGGGGTATTAAATTATTTCTATAGAAGAGAGAAAGAGAAGGAGAGGGAGAAAGGCTGACGCTCTAATCCTAGCATGCACAGGATTAGGATAGGATCTATAAACACTCCATAATGAAAAGAGGGGTGGCTTTGTTAAGTTGAGTGAAGTAATCTGCATAGGACAGGGGGTAGTGTCACATCACCTGATGATGCAAAATAGCTGAGAAATCAGTGTGGCATGTTGGAGTGTGGCCCTCCCAGACAGGATCCAGCTCCCTTCCCAGGTCTTCCATGTCAGCCCTCCCTGGCTGTTCCCTGCCTGGAGATTCTGGTCTTTCTGGCTTGGTTTTCTAAGTTGATCCCAGAAATGATCCCAGAAAACCCAACCTTCCAGGTTTGTTTCCCTTCTCTCCAAGCTTGTCAACAACAAAATAGAAGCAGCTGCTGCTGCCATTTATTTGGTGACTGCTATGTGCTCAGCATTTTATTAGATGCTTCAAATATTTGGCTCATTTTATCCTTGAAAAATCCTATGAGCAAGGCATCATCACCACCATTTTATAAATGAGAAAAGGGAGCTTTGGAGAGTTTAAATAACTGGTCCAGGAGACACAGCTGGTATGTGAAAACCCCGGCATTTAGCTCCATATATGACCTACTTTGAAGTCAGAGCATTTAAACACTAAGGTGTAGTCACTCTTATGTGTGTGGGTCTCTAAACCCCAACTATTTATTTTAGGGAAATCATAATGGTCGATATAATATCCATTGGAAAGCTTTTGTTGAGAATGCATTTCTTACGTGTTCACTGAAAATGTAGTTTCATCTACTATAAAGGAGAGGGAAAAACATTTCATTTTTCTGTGTAACATGAAGTATAATATCAAATATAAGCTTTCATACAGTTTCATTGTTTAGAATATAGTTGAATTTTTTAAATATTTGAAAGAAAACAGATGGTCACTTAATGAACTTCCTTAGACAATTTCTTACAGAAAAGGAGGGAATGTAAGCAGGTTTGTCAGGTGAGCAAAAATAGGTTATTAATAATTTCAACCATAAACAAAATATACTATATAGATATTAGGAGAAATAATCAAATGAACTTACACTATAGAATCAAAGAGGCAGGGGACTAACCTTTCTGCAATTCACAGCACACTCAGTTAATCCTGTCCAGTTAGGTAAAACCAAGCCATTAGAATTGGAAGGGGCATGGCAGAATAGCCATTAGCTTCTGTCTATAGTTTCCACTTCACTTTGACAAAAGGGAAGAGAGGAGGGGGCTTGCTGCTGCCTTGGCATAAACAGTCATCATAAAAGAAGAGCAGTTGACGTGTTCAGAAGGGCTTGCCACACATGGTTAACTCCTGAGTTTCAAGCATCAAAGCTGTAAGAGCCACTGGGTGAACTGATAAAAGCTATTAGGCCATGGCAGAGCAATCTTTCTGGAGGCTTTAGATGCACAGCACAGATAAGCACAGTTAGTAACCCAAGTTTAAGGCAAATGGCACATGATGATAAAAGGAATGGATGGTGGACCACCGATATTTCAAACCCTCTATATTATTGTAATATATCAATCCTAAGTGCAACAAGCATTGTCTTGAACCTGAATAAAAATGTCTCTTTCTCAAATGCTTGTACATGTTTGCTATGATTAACAAAACACAACTTTATTGGACAGAATTACTTAACCTTAAGAGGTTTTGTCATTATATATATTCAATTAATGTACAATTACTAGCATGTGAGAGTCTGATCTTTTTATTATTTGGAAAATGGTCTTCAATCTAAAAGGTCCAGGTTAGTCTGCCTTTCTTGTAGGCTTGTTTTAAATTCCAGCTATAACTAGTCTATATCACTCATGGATACATATTTGTTACATTTGAAATTATTAAATGGAAGTTTCTGGAACATCTACTTAGTAGTACTTTCATTCAAAGGGATAGACCTCCTCAGAGATCCAAATAGGACCTATAGTGGTAGCTAGTGGTTTATATTTGGATAATCTACAAAGCACTGGTAAATGCATTTCATTTATCTTCAAAAAAAGAAAATTTTTTAAAAATCCTTTGTGAGATGAGATGGTATATGAACAAGTAACAAATAAAATTGACAACAACTTTTTGAAATAGGGCAATATCTCCATTTTTCAAACAAGGAAAGCAAGTCTCAGAGAAGTCGAGTGATGTGCCCTAAGTCACATACATAATAAGAGGTAAAGCTGGAACTTGAAACCCAGATTTTCCAGCTCTAAGTCCTATATAAATGAGGCAGTCCTGTCATGAGAACATGGCTGCCTTGTGCCTTTTTTTTTTTTTTGAGGTGCCTGGGCCAGGGATTGAACCGAGGACCTCATATGTGGGAAGCTGGCGCTCAACCACTGAGCCATATCACCTCCCGAGTTGTTTATTCATTTGTTTGCTTGTTGTTTCTTTTTTGTTTTTAGGAGGCACTGGGAACTGAACCCAGGACCTCCTATGTGGGAAGCAGGCACCCAACCACTTGAGCCACATCCACTCCCTTTGTGCCAACTTTTAACTCCTGGAAAAAGGTCCCTAGGGATCCTTACATGCTGATGATCATGTATCATACTTTATGTAAGTGACACAAATATCAAAAGGCTGATTGTTACAATGTGACACATTTTAAGCCAAGGATATTTTTCTATCCAGCAAACAGTTACCACAAATAAACCTGCAAATAATGCAGCATGAGTTGCAATTTCTAGATATACTTTGCAAACATAAGATATTCAGAAATGAACATTGTTCTTAGTGTCTCATTTTGGCAAAAAGTGACCCTTGCAATGAAAACAGAATAAGTAAACCTAGCTTGCTTCTCTAGAGGGTCAAGGAAACTTGAAGTTGGAGGGATTTCAAACATTCAGACCCAGGAGTACTTCTTTAATGTACCTGTATTTAAGGTAATCCAAGATGTTTTATTACTTGAACACAATCTTCTGAGATGTGAGAGAAACAAAACAGGTCCCCTGTAATATTCTGAGCTGGATACACACAATGGGGATACAGAACTCACTGGATCTGGGACATCTAAAATTGTTTTTGTGCCATGGGGCTGGGCATGATGACAGTTCTGTTAAAGGCTACTCTAGGGTTTTCTGAAGCCTTCTAATATTAGGAAGCCCCTGATGCTTCACATTTGCTATTTAAAATTTTCTATTTTAATACTCTATTTGGTATTCAAGAAAAAGGAAGGGAGGAAAAATTAAGAAGGGCAAGTAAATGGCAAACCTCTAAACATGTGAGATGCAAGAGGTAAAAGGAAAACGAGGTATTTTCCAAGGTATTTTTTATACTTTTGTTCGACTGTGACTTAGTTGTTCAGATATAATTGAAAGGCAATAGTAATTTATCTCAAAAGACAGTATTTATAATTATATTAAATATCTTTATTTTATAATCAAACTTGTTTCACATTTTCTTTATAGTGTGATTCTGTAGCAACCCTAAAAGCTTTTTTGTAAATCTGACCCAGAAATAATATAAGCTCCTTCTGTTTCTCTCTTTTTGATCCACCAATTTGTTTTATTGCAGGATTTTCCTGTTTTGTTTTGTTTTTGTTTTTTTTTTGACCACTGTAGTTAATTTGATTTCAGTGACATCTCAAAGACAAATTTCAGTGACATGTTGTAGAGAAAAAAATAAAAGTATATCTCTAAGAAAATCCATTTCTATATTTTTATTCATATGATATTTCTTCTGTACATTTTTTCATACTTTCCCTGGCTCTTACTCATGCCAAACTCTCCAGGGATCCCTTGACATATAATTGTCCTGTCTGGCCATGCAGCTTCTGAAATTTCTAGCAGGGATAGATTTTCATGTAAGTCTTCTAGATAGTTTTCCAGAGTTGATACAATTAGACTACAAATGACTGATATCATATGAATTTATCTTGTGTTTTCATTGAGTCTGCCTTATTGTCATTCAGAGCTCTAAATATATATCTAGTTATCTACTATAAGTAGGTAATGGGCTATTAAAAACAGTATGAAAAAACATACTTGAGAAGACATAGCAAATAGTTAGGGGGGATAGGTGGCCTGTCACTGAAAGAGAAAGGTAGCAGAAGGAATACATTCAATAAAGCTATTTATAAACACTCTTAAAGGTCTGTGGTTCGTATTTTAACTTAATGGCAATTTCTGGGCCAAAGATGAACACAGTGAAGTGATGAGAATATTGTCATATAACTCTTCACAGTGGTCCCACTGAATTTAAGCATTAAACGCTGCCCTCTGCTTCTTTCCTACCATGGCAAGTTAATGGGTGTTCTCACTGAGACTTTCAAATTTCCATACCACTGATGTCTAAACTAAAGCTCACCATTCTTAATTTTCCGCAGATGAAGAACTCCGTAAACAAAAACAGAAGACAGAGAGACCTGTAGGGATATGTAAGAGAGGAACAGACACAGATTAAAAGGCTGTAGGGCTGATGGAGGTTCATGGATGCATAAAGGAGAGAGGAAAGCACAGCAAAACCACATAAAAAAATGAACTAAAATGGAAGCTTCCAACTCAGAAACATGGAGCAATAAGCAATCAGAAACAAGTATAAACATTTCATCTCTTAAAATCTTTAATTTTTACCTTACTTTTAGAATAAATTCATGACTAAATAAAATTATTGTGCACAATATAGCTTTAGAGTAAATTTTCATTTGTCTGCATTTCATACAAACTCAAAGAATTTTTGCCTGCATCTCATTTTTTCTAATTTTCTAAAGATTTAGAATGTCTTCTAGATACATCAGTTATCCATATTTATCATGAATCAACACAAACATATTAGTAGGCAAGATCTAGTACACAGGCCAAAAAATTGGTTTCAAATAAAACATTAGCAATTCAATAAAAAAGAAAATAAACTGTTTTTAATAATAAATTAAATTTCACACTAATTCTCAATTCTTGTTTATTGTTTTTACAATATATTTTTAAAATTTTCATTGTTTTCCTCAGGATTTGTTCTAAAGTACACTAACTTAATGAGGCATCTCAGAGAACCATTTGTATAGCAGAGTTCCTGAGATTTAGATTTATGGCTGATCTAACTAAGTACCCATTCAAAGTATGTATTGCCCCTATTGTTCCTAAGAAGCAGCTACCCAGACAAAGGACACATTTTCCAGACTCTCTTATATATAGGTGAGCAATGTCATTAGTGCTTGCCAACAGAATATGAGCAGATACGTCAATTGAACACCACAGTTGTAGAGAAGTGTATTGCTTGCTCAACCCTCTTTCCCTGACCAACAGCTAGTTGCAGACTACCTGTAGGGTAAAAGGAGCCTGGCTCACAGAGTCAATAGGTAGAACAGAGCCCACCAGCCAGCCAGGGACACCAACAGTGTACTGTTACATGATTTAAACAGTAGAGTTTTAACTGTTGAAAGCCATTGAGATGTTATGGTTTGTTTGTTGTAGCTTCTGGCATTATACTAACTAATAAAAGAATGATGGATCTCATTATGCCAAGACTTTTTTTGTAACTTTCAGCTAATTTGTTTACATGACACTTAAAATGAGTACCCACTAAACTTTATTTTGTACACTATTATTTGTTAGATAAGAGCCCAAAATATAATACACAATTCTAAAAATAACATTCCAAATGGAAAATTCAAATAAATATTTACTGACATTTGAAAAACGTAGGCTAGAGAAAAATAATTATTATTAAAACTTTCTAGAAACATAGCCAAGATAGACTCTATTGTTCACTCTTTTGGAATAAAAAATCTGCTTTTGCCACCAAAAATTGCCCCTTGTTTTGCCCCAAGACACCTAATAAGACAATGGGATGTAAAATAATTATGCTCTATGCTAAGACCAGGCAATGTAAAATGAATATACCCACTTGTACATGGTAAATGGAATTAGAGTCGAAATTCCCTCAGGCCATAAACACATCTTAGAAGGAACTAATAACACTTGTCCTACCCTACACACATGAACCAGGTTCAGTCACATTTCTGAACAGCCACATAATAAGACATGGAATAGGTAAACATGCAGACATTGAACCATGACAAATGAATTTCTGCTTCCACTACCAAAGAGTACCTTGAACTTTTCTAATCCACAGTAGCAAATCTAATCATTAGTTATGAAATCATTTTGATATCTGGTAGTGAAGTAAGTAACTGCCTTTCAAATTGTGCACTCTCGTAACTGGAATGAAAAGCACACAATTTATAGGATTGCCTTGTTCTTACTACTTCAACCAAATCAGTCCTCTTTCACTTGTTTTATGTATTGATCTCAGACAACTGAGATGTTCCAGTGCTTAGGCATCATTTCAAAATAACTAATCTAGATGGTACAAATAAAATTATGCCTTTGGATAATTCTTTTGAGCCCAATGCTGGCTTCTTAAGCTGCAGTTTTAAAAGTATCTTTATTGGTTTTATAAAGTACACATGTATGAATGAATATATAGGTACATATGTACATAATTGAACTTTTATTTCAACCTCAAAACGCCAGTCTGGACAAATGAGGACAAATGAATTGATCATTATACAAGGCCATTGAAAGGAAAGTAGTTTGGCCCCTCTTCTGGTTTCTAAAAATGCTGTCTGTAGATCAGGTTAGACCACTGGGAAGCCACATGCATAAACCAAATTATCATGGACACTCATGGAATGTCTTCAATAGTCACTTTATTTTATGCATTTATATTTTATAAAAAGTTTATTTAAAAATATTTAAAAGTCATCTGAATCCAGGAGGGTATTTGTAGTAAGAATATTTTTAAGGATATTGTCAATTGTGTTTGCCGAAATCCTTTATATAGAGTTGATTCACTTAACCAATGTTTGTCAAATGTCTCTTATGTGGTAGAAATAAAGGGATAAAGATTTCCTTCAATCACAAAAATTCGTCTCTCATGGAATCTAAAATTCAATTAGGACAAGATATAAAGTTCCCTCTCCCTGGAAGGGAGATCTTTACAAAGTTCCCTCATTCTTATCAGTTTCAGAACAAAAGTCTCCCCACAAAGAAATCTTAAGGAGGTTCTCACTCCAGCATTCATCATTTCTTTACTGTTTTTAATATGAGAAAAAACAAAACTTCTTCTAACACCTCATGGTCTTCCTTACTTTTGTATTTCTTTTTTTTTTTGGGGGGGGGGGGTAAAATGAGGAATTTTATTTGGCTCAATTAAGAGCCATTAAACACAGCCAGGATCACAAGCATTACGGATTACACGAAATGTTAATCCAAACACAAGGTCATAAACAAAATTAGCACAAAATTAGGCCAACAAACTGCAAGACAGAAAAACAGGCTCTTTACTGCACAAAAACTACAAGCCACTAGAATTTTCAGTATCAGTTGCAAGAAGCCCCCCTTAGATGTATCCACAATTTTGCCTTATAAGCCCTTTCCAATAAAAATAGAGAGGGATGTTTACTAGTTGAAAAATATATGTTTCTAGTAATTCCCCAGAGCATCTGAGAAGGGACCTGCTTGCTATAACTGGCAAACTAGTAACTCAACAGGTATCCCAGCAATACCCGAAGACTTGAGCCCAATAGCCTTACTTTTGTATTTATAAGCACCAAATTCTACAAAGAAATTAAGGTCATACACCAGGCATTATAAAGCACCCTCAAACTATTTTTTCTAAATCTCTAGTGTGAACAATTTTGAAAGGGAGCTGTCAGGACTATTTGTCATCCTCAAGGATAGTACTGCTTTTTAGGCAACCATATCTGGAAAGAGTTTCTGGGCTTGTTGACCCACCTCTTTTGTATTTATTTATTTATTTGATTTTTATCAACCAATTATCTCCCAGATATCTCCTAAAAAGAAATGGTCCATTAAAACAGGGACAGGAGACCACTACTTTGATACATATAATCTGCGATATAAAAAAAAAAAAAAAATTAAAATCTTGTTTCCAATAGTGATGGGAAGCCTCACAAACATTATCAAATTTAAATTACTTCAAAACCCTGCTACCACTTTGACTCTTCCTTTTACATTATTTTCACAGAGATGAGATAAATCTGTACAAACCTCCCAAAAGAAGACTTCAAATAAAGAAAGAAATGGAAGCAGTGAAAAGGAAAAAAATTTTAGAAAAGTTAAGAGGCAGATTTAACAGATAAAAGAAATGTTTATTCCATCAAATCCTCATGTGAATTCTAAGTTATTAACTCTCTGAGCACACGTGATTTATGAATAGGATAACACGTCCCCTAGCCCAAATCATTTTTAATAAAAAGCAGGAAACCTCCTGAAGTTCATCTTAGATTTAATATCTATCACAGCAGCCATACATGAAAATTTCCCCATAAAACACGAAAACAGCATGGCACAATCAGCTGGTAGCGATCGTTGGGGAGCTCAGAGGTACAAGCAAACAGGGTATAAGAGCCATGTAAGGGACAAAGCCTTGCAAATATAAAGGAACCAGCCAGTGGAAATGGACCACAGACTGAAATTATGTCCACACCACAGAAGGGGAAGAGGTATAAGCAAGACTCATTTATAAATACACTATTGCAGCCAGCTCAGTAGGCCCAGAGAAAATACTGAGCTTCCTGAGTGACTATTGGATTTGAAAGAAGAGTCCTGTTTCATGTTGAATTTTAATGCATAAATAGAGGATACATCAAGTGATGTAGAAATAGAAACACCATGGGAAAACAAAGACTAGTAATCAAATAAGCTAAAATTGCCATTCTCATTTTGTAAGACAATTAGCTGCATTTAACAGATTCATAAAAATATGGTTCAAATATTTCCCACAAATATTTGGTTCAAAAGTAAGAAAGATGTCAAAGAGGAGATGGTGTACTATTCTTTCTAAAGTATATTGCTTAGAAATTGTGTTTATCATTTTTATAACACATAACGGGATCATCCCTCAGGATTATAAATTCAACTAGTTGGATACTTCTACAATAGTTAAATTCATTCATGTGTAATCCCTTATAGAGCAGACTCAACAATTATAGCCATAAAAATAATGTTTGTGTGTTTTCATTGATATTGTATTAATATTTTGGCATTCAGCATTTTGTTTGAAGTATTCTGGATATTTAAAAAATCATTTAACAGCAAAAGGTGCTTTATTAATAGGATTCAGGGTATAAAGAGAAAGACCAAAAGGGGAAAAGAAGAAGATTAATGTCGTTGGAGGATGCATTAGAGACTACTTTAATGAGAAGAATTTTTTTAAATAAGAAAGAAAAGGAAGAAGAAATCAAGTTAATAATTAACCATATTACACAGAAACAAAAATTTCTGGGCTATAAAGGACTCTGCTACACATGAGGAATATATCTTTATATTATGCAGATTATATAATATGAGATAACACTATAAAATTTTATCTATTCAGAGAAAAAGATTAATAATTGAGGCTACCTACTTTCCCTCCAGATAAGAAAAAAATTATTATAAGCTTCCAGTAATTAAAATTGTATAATGTTTGGCTGATTCATCAATAAAAAGATAAATGGCACAGAATAGATTACCTTGAAATACAACTTAATATCTCACATAAAAACTTAAACAATTTCATAAGTATCATTATTTAGGCTGTGATCAAGTATCATAAACTAAGTGGTACTAAGACTGTTTAGTATTAGTCTTGGGGAATTTGGGGAAACATCAAGAACCTCTATTATATAACACTAAAAAATCCATTCCAGATAAGTTTAAAGGTTGAATGCAAAAAATAAACCAGAAATAAAACAAACAGAAAATGTGGGTGAAATGTAATTGATCTAAAGATGTGGAAAGATTTATGATCATAATAGTGTAAATAAATAAATAATTACTAGCCTTAACTACAAATTAAAGTTCCATAAGCTGATACCATAAACAAAATTGAATGACATGAAAAACTGGAAAAAAATTTTTTGCAAACAATATAATAGCTAAAGAAGTAGTACCCTTAACATACAAAGAATTCTGTTAAATCATCAATACTCATGCCTCAAAATGACAAATAAAAAACTTAATTCCCTGAGAAAACACACCTAGCTACTAAGCATGGGGGAAAGTGCAAGCCTCACTGGTGCCAAATAAAGCCATTTAAAACAATGAAATATAAGGTTTGCTATTCAATTAGCAAAGATTTTTGTAAGTGATGACACGCAAGGCTGTTACATATCCTTTATTATTGTTATTGGAGAGGAAATTTATATACCCATTTTGGAAAGTCACTTGGTAATACAAATCAAGAGACTTTTAAAAAACCCATCACCATTACATAGGACTTCTAGGAATCTATCTTAAGAAAGTAACTGGATGTATTCAAAGATGTATAATACATCATTATTGTATTTTAGAAAATCACTTTAAATGCATTGGTACATCCATCCAATGAAAGATACCAACACTAACAATAGTGCTTGATAAAATTTTAATGATATATGAAAATCTAATTAAATGACATTAAATGAAGAAAACAGGGTAAGGTTATCTATAGGCATATAGGTAGAAAGAGCTAGAACTGAGCTTGAAAAGCAGCAAATCTGGATGCCAGAGCACACTTCACTTTTTTCCAGATGCTGGCGATATAACAGTGAACCACACAGACAAGGCTCTGGCCCTCAGAGGGAAACAGAAGATAAATAAACAAGTAAATATACACTATAATGCCAAGGTTGATAAGTGCTCTGAACTAAAATGTTTGTGCACGTTTATCTTCAGTAATGTGATGTGATACATAAGAACATATATGCATACAGATGTTAAAGGAACAAGACATCAAAATAACTGAATGCTTTTATTTGATGTAGTTAAGGGATTAAAGGTGATTTTAATTTTCTACATAATATTTTTGATATTTTGAAATTTGACCCTCTATCATAATTAAAATAAGGGCAAAGTTTATATATTGTTATTGAAAACACTAGGAAAATCATAAAGTTTTATTTTGGCTGTTTCTAGTGTATACAGAATACACAGAAATTTCCCTTCTAACATTTGTGGACCATTTGATTACAATTACTAGATGGAAATTTGTGTGTCAGCCATTAAAGATGGAATGAACTAAATTCTTCTGTTAGAACAAGACAACCAAGATACCTTGTGCTTCTATATGCCCTGGATCAAGGTGTGGTGTGGGCGGCAGGTAGACAGACCAGTGATTCTGCCCACTTGTCATTATGGAAATGGCAACAAGAGCAGTACTAACACTATCTATTGGAGAACAGGAAATTCCTGTTCTTCCTCATCACTGACTCCCATTATAAACCTGATGGTTTGCAAAGCACCTACTTAACCAAAGGAAGCTTTCTCCCTTGCTCCAGTTAAGAGTTCAGGTTGTGGCTGGGCATGAAGATCAACAGCTCCCTGGCCCAGAGAGAGAAATCTCTGTGTTCCATTTGTAGCTGCTTTCTCCCAGCCTCTGCCACTTGATCACCTTTCCTTGGCAAGAGTACACTGCATCATGAGGCTCAAATAGCTGGATGCTTACATACATTTAAAACACATTTAACCTTTCTTCCACAAGACCCTGAGCAGCTACAAAACAGTATTTTAGAATCATGACCTCCACTTGCTATCTATATCACTCATTTCTTCTGTCATTTTTGAGCTCAAAACGAAGTTAATCATGTCTTCTATATCAATTTCTCTTTTGCTTGCCTCAGGCCAGAATGCAGGAAGTAAGGTTTTGATTGTTTGACAATACTGATAACAGAAAAATTAAATACTGTCTCCCAAAGAGGGACAAAACCTATTTTAAGAGTCATTGTATCTGTAATAAAGATAGAGAAAATATAAAGCAGCTATTTCCTTATAACATTCTAACATTTCAGCATCTCCTAATCTTGAAGTTTCTGTTTTAATCTTATAACCAAATGACCTTCAGTAAATGACCTGAAATAAATTACTTACTTCAGCTGGCCTAGGACCCTCTTTCATTACGTATTTGAATAACAGCTTTAGAAAGTCGAATGCAGACAAATGTTAATGCTTTTACACATTTTTAAGAGCCGTTTTGTTCTATTCTCAAATGACACATGGGTCAAACCTAATGATCACATTCTTCCCTTAGCTTATTTCAAGGCTAAATTCTTAGCATATCCATCTCTCTTAGATTTGTACTCAACAACACTAAGTACTTGGAAAGAGCACCAGAAAGGGATCAGGATTTTAACTTGTAAATATGAACAAATTAACCCATCCCTATGGCTTCCATATCTTTATCTTTACAATAAAAAGATTGGAAAATTTGATGAGCACTTTTCTTCCAACTCTAACATACCAGGTATTTGTGATTTATTCTCTCAAGGACAAGTTTATTGTGCTTTGAATTGTGACAATGAGTTAATCTAATAAACTAAGCCATGCCATTGTGTGAATGGAAGAAGTTAAATGGGTAGCGAATCACAGTAACATGGAAACGTAAACCATTTAAAATTTTAAAGACAATTTTGCTATCTATCCCAGAGATAAGGACCATGATTGTAGAATATCAGGGAAGAAGGAGAAGTGACATCATGAAAGGCCAACAGAGAAGTTTTGAAAGAGGTAGGACTTGGGATACCCGTAAAAAGCACTGTGTGACAGGCAGTCTTCTGGCCCTGGGAAAGCCTTTGCTCATAAAACCATGTATTATAATATTTAGTCTCTTTTCCATTTTGTGCTATGTGACTATATATTATGATATATTTAAATGCTATGCCATAGACTTAATTTCATAAACCATCTCCCATATAGTATTATACATATTACTATATAAAACAGTGGGCTTTGTATATGATCCCTTGCTTTCTTGGCTGATATATATCAGTATTGATTAGCATTAAGGTTTTGTCACAGCTCACTCTGTGCTCCACTTCTGTAATTCTGAGAGAGATGAGAGAATGAATGAATGAGAATATGGTACAGTAGTAAATGGCTAGCTAGGAGAACCACCTGATTTCAAATGCTATGAGCCTGTCTCCTCAGAAAACCAATTATAGAAAATTACAGAAATCTGACATGTTTTTGAAACACAATTCAAGTGTCAGAGATTAGTAATGCCTAAAGCAGAGTCTGAAATAATTTGGCTTCCTATGGAAAGGTGCTTCAAACAAAGGTGTCCCTTACCTTGTGATAACTCTATTTTAAACCCAACATTCAAGCAGTGCAGAAGAAAAAGAGACAACTTGCCCTTGTTCACAAGTCCTGATCTGATAACTCCTAAAGGAGTTACAAACACGCTGATGACATGATGTCTAATAACAACAATAAAATGTATATGGATTACTATTAAATAAGCAGCTACTATGAGCAAGGTGTTGTGTCAGGACACATCAGTATATTATTTCTAGTTCTCACAAAACTCTGCCAGGTAAGCATTAGGATACCCACTTAACAGGTGGGTTAATAAATGAATATGAATTTTTGAAAGTTATTACCAAGCTCTATATTTCTCTCTCCTTTTAAAGATAGGTAAGATAAAATTAAAAATAAATAAAACCAATTCCAAAGTGGATTATCAGACATGTCTAATAGTTAAATGTAGCAGATCTATTAGAGAAAATGCCTCTGCATAGGCAATTCCCTCCCAACATGTCTAGACTCCTGAGAAAAATAAAGAAACATAGTAAAAGATAATACAAACATCTTGGACCATGAAGGCTTACAGACCATTTTATACCTTCTGTAAGTATATCCAGTAAAAATAGCAGATAGTATCAGCCACTCAGATCAAGACTTTGTCAGATTTCATAAAGGAGTGCTGGGTAAGACAGTGAACCTGAAAACAGGTGACTGCAGTAGAAACACAACAGCCCATCCATTATCTCAGCAGGATCAGCCAACAGTGTGATGATAAGAATATGGGTGTGGGCATGCAAATATTTAGTTCAGTAGGAAAAAAAAAAGATATCTGCCAGGAAATTCATTCTGATTACCATGCATGAGTGTATTGCCACCTGAGGGAGGTGAGAGACTATTAAATAAAAAGCAGTTCTCATCATCTTCTGAACCTTTTAACTACTAATAATTGGGTACTTTGCTGATGATGCAGAACAACTTTCAAGCTGATTAATAGGTCATGTGTTTAAAAAAGGCACCCCCGTTCATAAAACAATTATGCTAATTCTCTAATTTTTTCAAAGATTATGAAATATTCTAATCTTTGAAGAATATAAGTTTCCGTTGCAGATGGTCTTTGTATATAATTCGTGGTGCTCATTAACATTTTTGAATTTCACATATTTTATCCTCATAACCCCATGAGAGCTATATTATAGGGATTATTACCCTCCATTTAAAAGTGGTAAACAAAGATTAAGAAGCAATTTAGAGGTCTGACCAAGGTCAAACAGCTAGTTAAAAGCAACAGGAATTGAATTTTGATTTCCTGACTCAGTGCTATTTTCAAAGACTCAGTAAGTAAATATTTTTTTAAGTTCATAAAAGTGAAGGAAATCTCCACCTCCCTGGAAAGTCTCAACTTCATTTGGTTGATTTTAGATGTTTACATTGGTAATACAGTTTTAGCTTCTGCCTATAAAAATTCAAAAGCTGCTCATTTTACTGAGCAGATCAATAATCTGAGTCAATGTTTGAATGTGACTAGAACAAAATTATCAAAAGTGATTTAGTGCATGGCATGTGTAAATATAATGGCCTGGATGAATCTCGTCTCTACATATAATGTACAATATGGGGCATTTCTCTTGTTTATTGAAAATCTTAACCAACATGGACTCTGAAACAATGTCCAAGCAACAGGCCATGAACTAGATTTTAGTGGTCTAAGAAGTTTTTCACAACCTTTGACCTGGAGTGTCGGGTATACTTATGAGCCACCTTCTCGGCATAATTACCTAACTTTCTAATCTAGGCTTAGAGATGGGTCGGTGGTGGCCAAGTTCCATTTTAGGAAAGGGAAGCTACAAAAGTGTGAAGTCTAAAGCAGGTGACTGACTTATTACTTCTGAATATGGAAGGTATTTTCTTTCAGATAAGAGGATTCTGACTCTGGAACCCCTGGTATGCACCCTTTAGCTCCTCATTTGGGTTGTACTTCTTAACAGTCAAAACATTTGGCCCTCACAACTTCTGCCACTAAACCAAGAATTTATCAAAGCTTGAAATGGTCACAGCAATTAGTAGGCTGCTAATCAGCATATGCAAGAGAAAAATATTGGCAGCCTAATTCAAGGAATTCAGTTTCTTATTTTATATGAATTATATCTGGTTATTACAGAGGAGATTCATGCATCTGGGGAAAAAGTTAGATTAGGTGGTCTCCAAGGTTACTCTAATTCTGAAGTTCTATAATTCTATCATTCTGTTCATTACACCACTCCATGGTCTCTTATTTTATGACTATTTTAGGAAGCAGAAATATAGCATAAAATTAAATTAGCAATGATCATTGCTTCTACATCATGAGTTCATGATTCTAAAATCAAAATATAATCTTCAATAAGATTAAAATTAGAACTTAGAAGCAACTAGTATGAAAGGAAGTGAAACATTCACCAGCATTGCCCTTCAAATTTTAACTCATAATGGGGTTGGATTCCTTAAAATTAAAAAAATAATAATAAAAAGTTAAATGGCTTCCACAAAGCACCTGAAGGATTAGTATCTGTCTTTTTTGATTACCCATGATAAAATATTATAATATAATCCTATAATTTCTGCACCACTTATTTGATACTTCAGTCTTACATGAACAAATTGTCTTTGAGCCAAATGTATTTTTTATGCATATGTGAAGCTGAGAAATGCAGGAATTTTGATCCCAAGGTAAATCAACTGCATGTTCCATTAGTGAGACATTTTTAGAGTGAGCAAAAGCAAGGAAGAGTAACTGGGTGACCTTGTTCACTGAATATAGAATTGTCTCTTCTCTGTGACATCTGGCCAAATACTGACCTTTTGTCTGCCTCAATAGCTCAACAAGTAAAACTATTCTCAAACTCTGAAATATATTTAAAATAGATTTACCAAACTTTATGTAAATTTCCAGAAGAAAAACACAAAACAGAATGACTTAAATTTGGCTATCAGTTATTTCAACAATTGAAGAGAAGTAGTTCCACATTTAAAAATAATCCCAATGGTGCATTATTGTGGTTAAAAAGAGGCCTAAATTGGCCAACAGGATATGTGTGAACTTGCGCATAAATTCAATTACACAATTTAACTTTATTAGGAGATCTCAGTTTTTAAGAGATTCACTTGGCAAATATTTTTACAAACAAAATATCTTTAATAAATCCAGATTTTTCTATAAACATTTATTTATGATGAGGTAACTTTCTATGAAAATTAGTTTAAAAACCTTATAACTATATATCACCTGAGCATTTGAAAATGAAATCTGGAAATATTCTAAGAATGTAGTTAACATTAACTTTTAAATAAAAATCATGAAATATATGAACAAAGTCTTAATATTACTGTAATCTGACCACATATAATCAAGACATATTCTATTTTATAGCAACTGTTAGGTTAGAAAGCTAGAAAGTATATAAAGCAGCTTTGTCTCTCATAGGAAACTGCATCCTTAAAAAGCCAAAGTATTAGATAAGACTTTAAATCCACCCTAAGTACTTTATCATGCAACTTTGCTTCAACACATTTGGGCAAAATGTTGTGTCTTGTTTTGCTTTGCTTCTAATCAAGTTAACAGTTATATGTGTCCTACAAGCAACAAGCCTTATAAAACAATATGGTTTTAATGGTAAATGATTTTTTCTGGTTGAACACAAGTCAATAAGGAATTAAAACACATATCCTAAGAATTTAAGGTAGGAACATCGAAACTGAATATGAATATTGTGCTTGTTTGAACTATTTGTGAACCAGTCTGAGCCATCACACTGCCTTACAGGTCTTGCGGCATTTTTTCCAAACCAAGTTTCTCCTTCTCCAAGTTATCATTGGTAAAAGGTACGATGACTTTCAGGCATCAATTAATATAAATTGGTAGCAGGCAAAGTATTAATTAAACATGACACTCTGATTATTTAAACCTTCTATTAAAGTTTTTTATTCAGAGCATGTTGATAACCTGCTCTTCAAAAGTGACTGATGATATCAAGCTTTACTGACTTCATCTAAGTGTACTGTTTCCAACTCTTCAGAAAAGAAGGGATAAATGAAGTGAAAAGAACACTGGGAAAAGTCTAATAAACAAATTGACTAATCTCAGACCCTCAAGATCAAAGCAGAGCAATTCATTTCTTGGTTTTCATCAACACAAGGCATCATTTATCAATAGAAGAGCAGAATTACAAACATTATACATCTCAATGATAAGTTCTTTGTGCAACATAACTTTTTGAACAATGATAAATTGCGTAGGTCCCAGAAAAGTAAAGCTCATTATATTTGAAAATAAAAACACTTTGATTTAAAAAAAAAAAAAAAATGTCTACACTAGCAATCATTACTACTACACATGCAATTTTTGGGGAAAACAACATTTTAAAATTCAGACATTCCTTAGGATGCTATCATATTTATGGTCCAAACTTTTGACACTCACGTTCTTCAAAATACGGTCCTTACTCTAATATATTCGTTTTTAGAGCCAGCCACGATGCCATAGATTAATTTCAAATGCAATCTTTATATTACTATAAAAGTTCAATGGCAATTACATACATACATATATATATACATGAAAATATAAAATGCCTCTTGAAAGATTTGCTACTCTCATAGATCCAAATCTATTCTTGGAGAGGAAGACATCATAAAAACAGACCACAGGACACTTTCTTAACATTATAAATGCAATCATGTAAACAGAAATTTTGTCCAAAATGTTAGAATTAATGCTGTCTGAGCTTTAAAGTGTAGGCGATATCTGATAGATAAAAGAAGTCATGAGCGAGTTCTTTTGATTCCATTAATTTCCCACTTTCTCTCTCACTCGTTACACCACTTAAGGAATTGTTCTATAATCCATGCTTGTAATAGATGTTCAGAAATTATTCCATAGACAAAAGTTAAGTAATTTGAAAGATTTCCACTGAAATTAAATTCCACATGCAGGGTTAGTCAATGGTGATCATGAAAACTTGCTCTGCATTCTATGTATCTTAAATCACATTGCAGTTTTTACTGATCTAAATTAATTATCTGTTCCATTAGGTCACAATTTTAGGAAAATTTTATTGCCTAGGTGGAGGAGGATAGCAAAAGTTGTTGTATCTTCAGCTGATGATTCATTTCACCAGCTGCCAGAAAGTTGCAAGTTGCAGCACACCTGGAGGCATGCAACTGCGACTGATTGGGAAACACATTTATCTGGGCAAGTCACAGGGGAGATGGAATCATAATTATTCTTCCTCGTAACTAAAGGTATTTTGGAGCTATGTCTACCTAAAAAATAATACAAATTACATATCTGGACTAGGCCCACATAATTTTACCATCTGTTCAAGATATTCAACCAAAAATATTTCCAAAAGCATCCTCTATATTTATAAAATCAGATTTCGTTTTAAAAGACCTGGATTAATTATCAAATTTGCAAAGAGATTTTATTTTTTAAATGAAGACATTGATTAAATTGCTCAAAACCCTGAATCTCTTTGGGTGATAAATAGTTAATACAATTCTGACCTGTACTGTACACTACAGGGATTTTGTGCATTTCTCATATTCTCATTTTGAGAAAACAAATGCATTGGCTAAATTTTACACAGAATCCACATGTGAAAATTGAATACCTGAGTACCTAATGTGAAAGAACAAAAAAGTATGAGAGGTTTCTTCCTTCAAAATATTCCTTACCAGTTGCTCATTACCTTAACATTAAAAATCCAGTAATTCTTATCTAATCTCTCCTGAGAAGTTCCTTAGTTTAATTTTATATAAAACAATATATCAAATTAAAAGCTATTCCAGGATTATTTAATGAAGTGCACAGAATCATAATTTTCAGAAATTGAAAATATTTTATCCAATGTAACCAGTGATAATACTTAGTCTAAATCAGTTTTGATAGTACTTTTTAATTCCTATAAAACTCTTACATCTTTTATTTTTTCCTTTGAAATGGTAAGTTTATTTTCTCTAAACATAAAAACTCAATGAAATCTGTATACAAGAGTACATCATAAAATGCACATTCAATTTCAGGACTGAACGTTTCAAGAATAGGCTTCAATACAGTATGAAATACTCTTTATATTTGTTTCAAAACCCCGGAAAAAAGTGAAACAATTCGGATATTGAAACCTAGAAAACACTGTTATATGAATAATTTTTCACATGTTCCTAAAATAAGTGTAATAAGAATAGTAGTAACAACAACCAATTATGTAGAGATTAAAAAAAGAGAGTCACTAAACACATCACATACATTAACTCATTAACACAACCCAATGAGGTACGTGCTATCAATATTCCTATTTTCCCAGATTAGGATATTTCTTTACAACAAAAACTCTGAATCACTATATCACTAATCTTTGGGATTTGTATACATTGAATCACAGATATAATCAATAAGTGAATCTAGTGCTTTAAGAAAGAGAGCAACAGAGAGAGGCAGTCCTTGCTGTGCATGCCACTCTGGTGGAATACATTGCAAGTTCAAATTGGGGTGATATTGGTATAAATAGCGCTAAAATACACTTAATATATACAATAGTATTATTGTATATACAGCAAAAAAAACCCACTATTGTTAAACTGTTAAATAACTTTTAAAAAGAATATGAACTATATCTATGTCACTGATGTACCATGTAATAAATATGAAGTTACAGGTCATGTCCACAGACATACAATTTTTTATTTTCTCATGAGAGATATTTTCTTGTATTAGATTTAATAATTGGTCCCTTTAAAATGTTTTTAGACTTAAAAGAGACAGTCACAAACCATAGTAATCTCTTGTGTACAATGAGAATTCAATAAATATTTTATAGATTGAGTAAAAGCTGTCTTTTCTCTGTGTTGCCACTTATACACTAAATGCTCTCAAAAATTAAAAAGACAGGGCAAACCATTTATCTCTGTAATTCTGAGTTTAGAGTCATAATGTTGTTGATCATTTCCAAGTAATACTAAAAAGAACTAGCTCCTCAAAAGTGTATGTTCTCTACCAATATTCCATTTATAATTGACAATACTGTCATATTTCTTAATAAAATACCTTCTCACTTATTTAAAGTACATATTGATCTGCATTAAGAGTTGAATCAGGCACTCCGAAAGATCATTGTAATCTCAGTTGCTAGTTTGTGTATTTTAAAACTCTGACAACTCTGGTACTTGGCCAGATATAATCGGTTTAACTATCTCTCAATATACCTGGTGCCAGAATTTCTTAGTCTATCATAATTTGAATTGTTAACCCTTAGGCCTATTCTCTAATGTCCAGGCTGTTTCATAATGACTCACCTTTGTACTTGTGGTTACCTTTCCTGAAAATATTTTTTCTTCTCTCTTTTCTCTCTCTAGCACTTATATTTGAGATTCCAAATAAGCACACATCCCTAGATAGAGTTAACTACGTCTTCCTTTTCTTTCTGTCAAACTGGTACATATGGTAGCACTCGTGATACATTTATTCGTTTATACATTTGACTCATTGACTATAAAATACATAAGGGCACGTCTTAGTCATCATGTAAGATGTTCCTAGAAAATGGTTGACACATAGTAAATGCTCACTTAAAGACAAATGAATTAAATAACTTCAGGGTTCAGGCCATATTTTGCACTCAAGTTCTTGAATTTTCCCTCTTCTGCCCATGGATTTTTTGCATTGCTTTCCTGTACAAAGTCAAATGCTTATCCACAAATCTTAAAAATAATTCATTCTTATGTTAGTTCAGTTTAGAAGCATTATGTAAATCATCATTATAGCATCTAATCATCAAAAAAGTTACCTTGGGAAAAAAGTAAAAGCAATATCCAATTCTCAGAATTTACAATTTCCTATAACATTCTACAGATATTTTCAGGCTTCATAATTAATCATTCATTAATTATATTAGTTTCTGCAATTGCATAGTTATAAAAAAATTCATATGAATTATTAGAAATAATTCACTTTTGAGTTCATGTCTTATGGAACCCTTGTAGGTGGTTGAGAGTCCATATTAAGTTACATGTACAGGTTTATAAGAGGTTGGTTACTAAAATATAACTTTATTCTTTTATGTTTTCAGGTTATAAGGTAATTTAGTATTAACATAGAATATACAATGAAGTTATTTACATGTAATTTGTGACAAATCCAAATAAAATTTATAAGCCTAAGAGAAAAATAATGATAGTTAAAAAGTTGAAGAGCCCATGCTGAATTCCCTTTTCAGAGACAGTTTTTCAACTATATAACCTTAAATTTTATCCCTCATAAAAACTGCAGTGTAAATATGGCTACTTACTTTTCAGGGTTTTCCACTTCTTCAGTAACAAAGTTGAGGTAAAACCTAAGAAAATGTATAAATACATTGCAAACTATTAATATGTTTTATACTTACAGTCCAAAGCTTCAAACTTTTGAATATTTAAAATTGAAATCAGAATTATGAAAACATTGCAAACAAATACTTAAAATAAGTTTTTACTCCAACAACCAAAACCCCCACAAATCATTTTTCTGTTAAACCATATTTATGGAGTGCCTAACATTAGTCAGACTCAGGATATAAAGGTGGAAGTTCACAGTACCTCCTCAAGTAGCTCATAGTTTGTAGAAAGTTCTACAGAAAAGTATGAAGACAATGCTGGAGGCAGCCAAGGGGCACTGTTTGCTTAAGAAGAGGCACCTGCCCAGCCGGGGGAGTCAGGGAAGCTTTCTTAGAGGAGGTAAGTGCGAACTGAGTCTTCAAGAATGCTTAACATTTAGCACTGGTGAAACAGGGCAAGGACATTCTAGACTGAGTATGGGGAACGAGCACAGGTGTGGAAGACTAGTTATGCATACAGTTGAGCAGCCATTGAGCATTTTGCAGCACAAAGTGTGGCAAAGGAACTGTGAAAAGAAATTAAGTATGAGGTTGTCTTTGCCTTCTGGGAGTCCAATTCTTAAGAGTTGAGATTGGTCAACCAAAACTTAGAGTTCAATATAAATACAGTAGACTTTCTCAGTTTTAGGGAACCATTATTGGCTTCCTAGATATAAATGCAGTGGGGAGGAAGGAACTGAAAAAGGGATAAAAATTAATTAGTTCTCTATTCGTATTTCTTCCTTTCAGTTCACTGTTTTCTAGTGTGCATCCCAAATAATCTCAAATCACAGGGCAATGAAGTTGCTGTTTCTCTTTTTTTTGTATATTTAGGCAGTTAATTTTAGGCGCAGTGTCAGTCATAATATTATTGACAACTAGAGAGCAGACCGTTTTGAACATTTTCCAAGTCTGGAAAACTCATGTAGGTCTCATAAGTGACAAGAAAGCATTCTAGATACACAATCTGTCACTTTCAAGTTCCACAGAATTGTAAATATCACCCTAAACTCACAGTCCTATAGATATTCAGATTCCTTTCCTTCATTTTGTGATACAACCAACAGCAATCCCTTGCATCCTTGACTTCTTTTTTCAACCTAAAGGGACTTCTAGAATCAATTTAAAGTTACCATAGTTCTCTTTCAAGACCCCAAGATGTAAAATTGAGGCTGACTCTATCCTCAAACAAACACATATAAATACGCAGATCATGAAAATGGGAAAACCAAGGGGTCATAATGAGAAGAGCTAAACAGAAAAAGATGAAGGTTGTTCTTCCTCTTCATTTCATAGGTTTAAAGAATTTTCATAAAATAAAAAGACATATTCTCAATATATCTACTATTTGGTTCCCTAACCATTCCTTGGAAGGGAAAGAACTTTACACATAAATACACAGGAACATAGTCTATAGGTACAAATTCTCTGCAATCTAAAAACAAATGGCTGCAATGTTAGTCTATCAGCCCTTAATATACTTAAAGTGTCTCATAACTTAAAACAAAGATGAGGAAACCTGTCTTAATCCATCATTACAAAAACTCCATTTAACTTCACAAGTAGGCAGCTGAATGTTCAATTTTAAGATATCTAACATTTTAGGACTATGTTTTAAGTAGAAATACTTAAATAGCTTAGAGAACAATAGCAATAAAGGTGATCTAAAGAGTTAGCAGGCAAGGATTTTTTTTTAATGACTAGAAAGTAAGTTTCTGAAAATACAGGTTACAGTTATACCAGGAAAGCAAGGAACAATCAATACTTATAACTGGAATATGCACTCCAAGGGATTTGATGTGTTCATTATAAGCCTAAGGCAATGGGATATAAAGGAAGAAAATGCAAAAAAAAAAAAAAAAGGTGCACACACACAACAAAACAAGACCAAAAAAAGCAGTATTTCTAGGTTTCTTGTGTCAAAAATAGCCAGTTCCTTCTTAACAGTTGTTATAGAAACTGGTCTTTTTCAACAATGTTAAAACAAGAAAGGAAATATTTATGAAAAAAGAACACAATTTCAAATATTTGCTGTAGTCCCAGAGAACAGTGAAAAGGAAAGGGCTTGGGGCAAGGTGGGGATGGGAAGAAGGAAACTTCTCATTTTGTTCTAAACAATCGCACCCTGTGGGAAATACACCTTTATGCTCTCCTGGTCTCCCGCAATGAGTCCATAGTATCCTTTTTGGTTTACATCTCCAGAAGGCCTCTTGAGAATATTCACAAGAATTATTGTTCCAGCTTTTCCTTGATTGTATATAGAGACACTGCAAAGCTGGCTGTGCATCCCAATACCCAACTACGTGAATTGTTTTAAAAAGAAGCTTATGCTTTAAATTAGATTTGACACAATGGTACAAAATAATCCCAGCAGCTGCTTTAGAAAGATGAAATCCATTGAGGATAGGATTTTAAAGGGAAAAAAAGACAGAGAAAAACTATTTTCTATCACACAGTTTAGGAAAAATAAATCTCACCGAGCAATATTTAGCTTTGAATCGGGTTATGGGACTGAAATTGGTTGAGTTCCCAAGGGCCACACAGGGGACTGGCAAGTGTATTTCTCTGAATGCAGACACTGGCAATCATAGTAAAGCTTTTCTGACCCAATTCTGTGACGTGACCTCGTTGGTTTAATGATTTCTTTCCCCCCTAATCATGTTTCTATGAAGGGATTTTCATCGTTCTAGAAAGCCTCTGTGCTCCTCATGGCCAAAAGCTTACTCTTTAGATTCCCCAAGGTTTGGGGGTGTCTCTTTCCTATTCAACATGTAGGAGTCAGAAATTGCTGTTGGAGCAAGGTAGCCAGGATCACAGCAGTCTTTCTGCTTTCACTTACACCCTAGGTGGTAAGTTCTGATGACAATAGATACTTCTGTCTCACTGCACTTACAATGCTTCCCACCTTTTTTCCATCAAACATGTTTAATTCTAAAATGCAACCTTGTACTTATAGCATGAAAGACTGGGAAAGGAGAGAGAGATCATCGGGTCAAATTTAGAAAATGAATAAATGTCCCTCCTCTGAGAATTCTTTTAGCAACCATCTTATTCCATTTACATCCAAATATTAACTCTTCCCAATGGACTATTTCCTCTAAACACAACTCCTTTTTTCTAAGCATGACAGCTGTAGATTAACCAAATTATTTCTACCCATTCACAAAGCAGCATTCAGGTAGCCCAAAAACCTGTTAAAGTACACATCACTTATCTGTCTCCTTCATAAGCCAAACATAGCACATAACATCTCATTTAAAATCCTGACTTCATTTTCCTATGCTGTGATTGAACCCTCAGGAATATAAGGAAATAAGTTTCCTGGTCATTAAGATAGGGTGTAGACATGAGAACTAAGTGGGTAAAAATATAAATAAAGGCTTATATGAATCTCAACCTATAAAAAAAGTGACATTTTAGATTCAGAATCATATGTAAGACAGTAAGATAATTCAATACGAAAAGTCCTCAAAAGCCTACAGAAGTAGAGAAAATTTCCTCAAAATAAAGAAGGTGACCTGAATATTTAGTACTGGGTGGTGAGGAGAGGGGCAACGGGGGTGGCAGGGTAGAAAAATATTTTAAGATTCTGTGGGAACAGATGCATTGAACTCACAGGCAAAAAAAACTCTATTCAAAAGAATTAATCAAATCTCCCTTATGACTATCTCCACATTCCAAGTTTCTCTTTGAGCATTGCCTAGCTCCCAACACTTGGCTCCAGCTAAAAACTTTCAACACCTCCCCACTTTGCTCAGCCTTCTCCCTGTGACCCTCCCCAGTAGCTTGGCTGTTGCCTCTGGTCTCCAGAGCTGCGATCATCAGGCTGAATAGCCATGGGATAGTTGATTCTGGGATCACAACGCAGTTATTTTCTCTGCCCAGCACCACATTGTGCTTTGGACAAAAACAAAAAGACTTCAAAAATAGTGAGTGATTTAAGGCTACACACAATGGCTATAAAAATAAAAACTATTCCAGGAATATACAAATATTTTACATTAGGCTCGTTAGAGTTACAGTCTTCAAACATATTTTGCCTCAAAAGAAATGTTGAAATATTAAGTTCCTGTGCTTTCCTTATTCTCCTCTAATGCTAGATTTGTACAATTCAATTATGGACACTATGCTAAAGACTCCATTTATTTTGAAATATATCTTTACATTCCATGCATTAGCTGGAAGGTATGAACCTAAAAATCAAAAAAACAAAAGGAAATTATATTTGTGTTTGAAATGGATTTGTATAATTTTTGAGCCAATGTAGTTTCCTGATACTATTTTTGGCTTATACAATGTTCTCACAGGTAAAGCTGTACAACTGTAAGATCTCTAATTAGCAGAAAAAGAAAAATTGCCGTTAATTACACTAAGAAAATGAAATTTAATCTTACTATAAAGATTTAATCTTTAAATAATACTTTTCTACCTAGTGGGCTTTCTTGCAGGAGTCACTTCAACTAAATCTTCCTAGGTCAATAAAATTAGGTGGGAAAAAAACACCACTCTTATCCATGATTATTGTTTTTCAAGTACCTGAACAAAGCAAGGAATAAATACAAAGTTCTAATGCTTTAACCAGAACGTTATCACAGCTGGACATGCATCAAAGGAAAATTTATCTGTGACAAAGTGATTTTAATCCTCTTTGTTGCATATTTATGTTTTCAGATGGAAAAATTTTAAGGAACCTGTAAGGTTCTTTAAAATGTAAGAGGTTGTCAAGTACATCTGGTTTTATTTATTTGTTTATTTGTTTGTTTGCTTTTAGAGTACCATTTTGCCTCTGGGGAATGTCTTTCTTATTTCTATATCTGAATTATATCCCTTTTCTCATAGGAAAGCGGAGAAAAATCAATTAATCACTCTTTGTAAGTACTCTTGCAGCTTCAGATGAAAGGCATTTTGACAGGCAGAGGGCTAATCTTTAATACTTTGGGCACTATCATGTCCTTACTGAAACATACTTATAAGTGGTTTGTACTGGCACTTAACACCCAGCATTTGTTTGCTTTTTAGAGTATCAGGCTAAATCTCGTAGCCACCTTTACCAGAAACCTCAGTTATCATGTTTGCTAAGCCATGTGTGCAGTAACTGGCCTGGTGGAGGGGCCACCTGCCATGCTTGTCATTTTAGGTACAGCATATAGCACTGACGTGAAGCTATTCACATTTGCCCAGCACTGTGTTTGGAACTTAAAGTAGTTGAAGAAATGAATAAACCATAAGAGCCACCATATTTATAGATGCCAACTTACCAGCCAGCATATGCATACATTCCATAATAAAAAGCCAGAGGCAACCCCATAATACTCGCATCTCTTCCCGAAAAGGCATCTTGAAAGTGCTGTGTTTGTCCTGCAATGAGAATAGAAAGATTTCAGGTTATTATTCATTCTTTAACCATAAATTTTTCACTTTTTAAATAATGTGGGAGAGTGGGTAAGGATGAACCACTTATAACCAGACTGTCTCAGGTGACTGGATTACTTACTTCCTGCTCGGTACCTGCTTTATCTGCACTCATTCTGAAGAAGGAGTCCTCAGAGCACATTGATCTCCACTAACACAACCCCACATTGCTCTTTTAATAAAGTTACAGCAAAGAGGAACATGCCATTTAAAAAGCAATCCACTGTTTGAGCATGCCTATACCCTTGTAGAATTTGACCATGAAAGAAAACTAAAGAATCTTCAGTAAACTACAGCTTTTTGGAACATGCTAGAATTCTCAAAAGTGAAGATAACGTGATGCTTGAGAAGAAATTCAAAGGAATATCCAAGTGTCTACCCTAAACAAGGAGGTGACAAGAACCCCAGAACCACCTTCGCATACCATTTAACTTCCTCTCTGCTCTTATTTATCCCCTGCAGTTCATTAGACACCTACTTCCTAGAAAAAGGGTTGGCAAATACTTCCTCAGGGCCTAGTCTGTACTTCCACTGCACACCTCTTTGTAAATAAAGTTTTATTTGAACTGGGCCCACAAAATTGAAATTGTTAAAATCTGGTCATTTACCCAGAAAATGTACCCTGACCCTGTTCTAAAGAATCACAGTTTCCTTCTAGAAACATTGCACATTATGCATGATTGTTTTGTAAGCTCACAACTTCTCTAATAAAAAATACATTACAAAATTAAAAAAGAAATTACATTGAACTCTAAATAAATAAATCGGCTTTAACAAATTTGGCATCCATATGTAGATTAAACACTATTATTCAACACATTTTTCTCTCTCTATTTTGTGAATCAAATTAGGCTTTTTCCTTTCTGGATAATTTGAAAAAATAGAAATTCCAATTCACTTTAGTCAGTCAATGTTCAGAGTTAAGCAAAAAATTGTCTCTCTTTCACAAAGAATACAGTAAGTGAGATTACCCAAATTGGAAAGGGGACTTTGTTTCACAAATCAGTATTCCTTTACGTAAACAAGAGGGGGGGTGGGAGGTGGATGATGTAAAGGAGACACACTTCCTTCAACATCACATCTCAGTTTCTGCCTGCATTGCCCACACACAATATATATATTGATATAAAATGTGTGGGTACTGAAACCAAAATTGGAGAAGGTTGAATAACACAATAAGTAGCTTATCCCTCAAAGTTTTCAATTCCCAAATATAGCTTATTTTTTAAAATGATATGATAAAATCAGAAATGCCCCTGTTAGAATAAAAGCTTCTCTGTGGCCTTGCTGGAGAGAAATATAAATACTAGAATTCAGATAAAGAAATTTGTTGAATCTTCTTTAATTATGATCTGTGGTCTCCTGGCCTAGAGAGGCAATATTCCTAAGAGTGCACACTGAACAGCCAATAAGAGAAACCAAAACTCTGTACAGGCTGGTTTTCAAACACAAATCCTAAAAAGTACCATTTAAAGAGTATTACAAAAGAGTAGTATTTCTAAACTTCAGGAATATTTTGAGTGCATGATGAGGTCTCAGGAGGATGAAAGTCGTAAAATTCAATGGAAAGTTTAACAAGTCCTAGTTAGTAAATACAGAACATACCACCATTGTCAGGGTGATTAGAGTAGAAACAATGCAAATTTGTATTTATAAAGTTTTTCTCTTTTTTGAGTTTCAGATTAATGCGAGAAACATGTGATCAAGGTAGAGATGAAGAAAATCACCATTTTAAATTAATAGAGCAAATACACCAGCTAAGAATGCGCCTCAAAATATTAAAATTTACTTTAAATTTGGTAAATTTAAATTTCTCTATTGGGTAATATATAAAAAGGCCTGGTAACATTAGGCATGACCTCTGCTCTCAAGAAATTTGAAATACACTAACATCTAGGCAACCTAACCCTATTTCATACGTACATAGGTAAATGGGAAAAACTGACAAGTATATACTGCTATCTAAAGCGTCTTACACCCAAAAGAAAATGAAAGAAAAAAAATCTTAGTTTAAGGAAAAGTATACCATCTTTGAGAATCTAAATTAGGACTAAAGTAAGGCCAATGCACAGGGTTTCTGCACTTTCCAAAACCTAAAGAAACAACTTATAGAAGACTAAATAGTAAAGAAAAAGAACAAACTAACAGATTATTTTGCCTACATTTCTAATGGATCAGATATACCCTAAGCAGGCCAGCTCTTTGGTCAACCAACGTGAATTAGAGAAGTGAGTTCATGTCTTCTCTTCAGTGTAAACTATAGCATTAAAGATCTTTATTGGTTTTTTTTTCTGAGTTGGCTGAGGTTGCTGAATTTGATGCAAACATTTAGCCAGCAGGCCTCTAAGATCCCCCACTAGGCTTATTAAATGGAAAACAGCAGCTCCTTTCTCCAGCTACTGAGAGACTGATCTTTCAATACTTGTTATTGTTTAATGCTTCTACCAATAGCAATGATTTTGCTGAACTTTGGCATTTCCTTTTCCTTCTGTAATTCTTCTCCCGAAACTTCATTAAATTTCTCTATAAATTCCCTTCCTTGGAAGCAACAATATCAATGTAAGCATTAAATATTTAACATGTCACTCCTTTACAATTTCACCTCACTTTCCAATTTATTTCCTATGGTAGCGCCCAATGCTAATTAAAGAACTCGCCTGGACTTTCTCCTTTTCCAACAATTGCTACTGGATCCAAACAATTGCATGTTCTTTCTTCCCTAAAACAACTGATACTATAAATGACATCATCCCCTCAACCATCTCATCTTTTCTTACTAAATAGTAAACTCTATAACACAAATAATTCTAGGAAATAGTGTTATATTTCTGTAGAAATGCAAATTTTTACATGCAAAAATAATGTAATGATAAAAATTAAGTTTTGACAACTATTTGTATTGTCAGATAATATTGATATTTCAGGAAAGCTATGCCCATATATGACTTCCTTTCTATCAGGATACTCTCTCAAGGTAAAAAGAATAATAACCATAAAGTAAAAGGATTACTGATCATCTTTCATTATTTTCCACGTATTTGGTTATCTTTACTTCATTACTAGCACTGAACTATTTTAAAGTAAAAATAAGAGGTCATATTCACCTGCAGTCAAAAGTAATTAGCAGATTTTTTTTTTTTTTTTTTTTTTTTTTTTGGCCACATTGAGTTTGCATTCCAAATAGTTTATAATGAGAGAATTCACTGATGCATTATTGTGTTGTGTGGGCCAGTCTAAATCTTGCCATTGAGCTGTAAATACCAACTCACCTGCCCCCCACCCAATGTAGGAGCCTTTCAGATCAATCAGATGACAGTATAGAGTTTAAAGTCCACAAGCAGAGACTAATTAAGAGATTCTGCTAATACAAGCAAAAGTTAGTGTTAGAAGAGATGAAAAGCAGATCCGTATTTTAAAAAGCATTTACTTTTCAGTCCATACCTTTAATTAGCTGCATAACTCCAGGGACTATAATTATCAGAATTGCTGTGAGCTTGCAAAAGGTTAGGAAAATCTGGATCCGGGCACTCCAGCTGACACTCATGCTATTTAGGATCATCACTACAGCTGCAAACAAAGAGATGAAGTTACAAAAGGTGAATCTTCATCAGAATGAAGACATCTTAGACCCTGGTCACTATAGGTGCTGGAACCAACAGGGTTGACGTTAACTAGAAACACGTTAGAAATGCAGAATTCCAAACCCATCCCAGACCTACTGAATTCAAATCTGCATTTTTAACAAGACCTCCAGGTGAGTTTTATGCACATTAAATTTTGAGAAGCCTGAATAAAACCTCTGTACTGTAAGAATTTTTTTTTCTTGGTACAAGTCAATAAGAGGGATCCTGTAGTGTTCTAACAATTGTATAAAAGTCCTGAAGTTACCGCAGCATACAATCAGATTGCTGAATCTGACACCTTAGGCAGGGTGTAGCAACTATTTCCTACTTCAGTAAGGGCATGCATATCCACCTGCCATTGAGAATCACACTCAAGAATGTCAAGAAGGGATAAGATGCCAAGAAGTTGCCTGAGATCTCATCCTCAAGACTAGCCTTAGCCAGCCCTTCTCTTCTTGATTTTCAGCTATACTTTCCAATTAGGACACCAAGGAGTGACTTTGAACCCACCCTAAAGCTTGGGCTTATAAATTATGCTTTGTGACCTGAAGAAATGTTATAAATGACCAGACTGAAAGAGTTTCCAGACTGAATGCACACTGGACCCAAAGTCAGTAGTGTTTCCTTTTTTCAATGATTCTCAATCTCATCCTCAATTGAGGATGGAACAAGTGTTACCCATAAGAAAGGAGTGTCCAGCTCCATGCCTGACTCGGGTGGATAATCAGCACATTTTTGTTGAATGCATGAAGGAATGAGCTGAAGTCTCATTTTAGCTAAAGAGGCATGAAATGAATGGTGAGATCCTGGTTCCTATATTCTGCGGTGAAGCCTGAGGTTATTCTGGACAATGGATTTCAACTTGCTACTCTTTCCAAAACATTATACTAAGTGTTAACAAAACACAACACATCCTACTTGGAAGTTTGTACATATTGTATATAAGCTTTATTTTTTCAAAAGGTGTATTCCCCCTAAACAAATAAAAATGTATGAAGACTTTTATCAGGAGATAAAACAAAACCCAGAATTCTTTTAATTCAAGTTGCAAGTGGGAATAATTTTCCTTATGTTCAGTTATCACAAGTAATCTGATATATTCACTAGCTCACTTCAGAATTTAAGAATCAATGCAAGCATTTTCAATGTATTATATATAATAGAAAATTATGGAAACAACCTAAACCACTAAAGGAGGAGCAATTAAGGTACATCCTTTTAATAGATTACTATATAGCCCTTGAAAATCATGATGCAGTTAAGTATGTATTATCTGAAATATAACTGACTGGTATAGCAAGTTACAGAGGGATGGATTGATTGAGGTATATACAGATAGATGACAGATAGATGGGTAGATAGATTAGTCAAATAGAGAAAGCAACAGAGAAAAAGCAAAGCAAAGAAAAGCCTGGAAGAATATTTAACAAAACACTAATAGAGGTCTCTATTGATGATAGCACACTGAATGATTTTCAGTTCTTCTCATTTGTTTTTCTGCATTTTTAATTTTAAAATGCTTATAGCATTTTTTAATGTAAAATTATCAATAAAGCTATTTTCACTTTTGAAAAAAAGCATAGATTGGAAAAACATGGGATCAAATAATCCATACAAGGTTAAATAGGGGATAACTAATGAAAAAGTAATCCAATGAGTAATGATGAAAACTAACAGAAAGGCAGAAGCCCTAAATAAGCTACTGATAGGAGGGGCTGGCGATAATATTTTATCTGTTTGGAGAAAACATAAAAGAATAGACAGGTCCTTTGTTAATGGCAAAATGCATCACTTTATCAGAGAAAAGACATAAGAATAAAATTATGTCTCCCCAAAATGAAGCATTTTTATATTGAAAATAATTTAATGCAAGTCTGTTACCCCCCTTAATCATCTAGAGATTCCTTTATTTTCCTACATAAATGATTCTCTGATAAATGAGTCATCAAATGGGAATGAATATATGTTTTAGTAAAGGAGAAAAGAGAAAAGAAAGAGAAAAGATTGGTCTCAGGGTCCCACCGCAACAAAAGAGCACTGGTTTTAAATTGAGCTCCTGAAACATGAAGCAGTCTCTATTTCTGAGATTACTCAACAACAGAGAAGAACTGTTATAAAGGAAGGAACAGAGGAAAGGAGAAAGGAAGGTAGCAGAAAGGATAAAGAAAGAAAACAAAAAAAGAATGAAGCAAAGACTCATTTTTCCTTTTGGAACATGTAACCATTTACAAATTTGTGAAAAGGAAAGAAGGATTTGTTACTTTCATAAAGAGTTTAAGTACTCAATACCACTTCAAATAGACAAAAATAGTATTGAGGATTTTCTTTTATTTATATAAAGTTTTCTTAGATAAATGAAAGAAAAAAATGAAACACATAGGATGAACTGAGCATCTCAACTTGCTTTCCTCTCAGCTGAAACAAAAATTCTGGTTAAACTAGTTTATTTCTAAGGTTTCTCAAAAGTCTGATTTATCTGAACATCCAGACATTGCACTTGTTTTTTGGTAGGCCAAATTTCGACTGATGTACCTCTATGACCCTACAGGACACAGCTTAACAAGTAACGAGGCCACCAGTACACAGGCACAGGGAAGATTCTCAAGTGACTAGAACTGCTGTATCATCGTGTATCAGCAAAATTTAAGTCTACATATGAAGCTTTTCTAACAATATTGAAAGGGGATTTGGGATTCACTAAATGCAAGAGCTTTCTGCATTTCTGAAACAAATAATGTCTACTTTGTTTTGTATGCACCATCTACTCATCTTGTAATAATCAAAGAAATCTGAGCAAGCTCTCTGGTCTTAGTTTGACTTCCTTTGTGCAATAATTGACTATTTCCCACAGGAGGAACTAATTTATATTAATTTGGGCTTATTTTTTGCTTTCTTTATATTTCACCAATATGGTAACGTTTTTCAATGGTAAATGGTAAACTTTACCAATACAGGGAAATACCGTTTTTATTTACTTATATATGATGCAGTTTCCCAAGAACTGAAAAGCAGCAATAAACACTATATATCTATAAATCTGGGAGATAAGAAAACATCTTCGAAGGGGGCTGTATTTGAAGAGGATGTTTAGGGGAATGTTAAAAAGACAGACACTGTGGTTTAAGGACTGGCAAGTATTCCTTTCTGCATTGATGGTAAGTCTGTCTTTGGTTTTACAGAGTGAGATTACTGAGCATGGACATTGGGTTTTCTTTCCTGTTCCGGTTCTTCCTGGCTTTTGACTTCTGACTGCTTTGTGAAAAACTGAGAAAATATAAGGATGTTGTATGTATGCTGTACCACTAGTTGAAGGGGATTTTTTCACTGCTTTTTGTGACAGCTGCCTGAGGTGCCTTTATCTCTCTGTTAGCACCCATTTCTTGGGTGCATTAATTTAAGAGAGGTTGTATAGCACTAAACACCTTTAAAATCAGGAAGACCATTTATATTTAGGATCTTACTATTGGGAATTAAAATATTAAGCATTAAATAAATATAAACTATTATCGTATGGCAGATATTGTGCAAAGAATTTACATGAATAATGTTATTTAATTCTCATAGCTCTATGAAGTTGTTACCATTATTGGCCTAATTTTTCAGATTAGGAGCTGATGCATGGGCTATTATTTAATTTGCCAATGTTCACACAGGTAGTAGTGTGGAGATAGGATTGGAGTCCAGATAGTCTGTCTCTAGAGTCTGCACTTTGACCACTAGCTCATAGGTAACAATTGAGGAAGTAGCTCAAAAAGACATCTCTGATCTCTTGGGCATATTTAGTATTCTCAAACTCATGATGACTCGTCCTCTCTGCAAAGGTTCATGTTTACCTTGGCTGGGATTTGTGGACACTTACATTCCACATTTTGTTTGTCATCCCCCCAAAGGATATGATGGTTCTTCTGCTGTATTTGTGTAGTTTGGTGCTACGCATATCTACCAAAGAATTGGTTATCTTGGTAATTTAGTTATAGTAGAAATGGAATAGGTAAGGCCATGCTTCAGAAGATTTAAACAGAGCCACTCTTGGTGCTATATTTGAAACGTTATTTTCTTTCATATAATGATGACAAGAAGAGACAATTTGAAAAAGAAATAATACATTTGTAGAACTATTTGTTGTTGTTTCTTTCCACAACCTAACCACAAAGGTTATTTGGTTTACTCCTCCCAGTTACTCCTATAAGGTATGAGGAGTAGGGCAGGGCTAGTTACTCACCTTTTACTAATAACAAAATTGAGACTCAGGTTGTTAGGCATAGCTCAGAGGCTAGATCTCGTATCTTAAGTGAACTGCTTGCTTTTAAAGTATTCAGCCATTCAAATGTATATTTATGTAGGGTCTAGCTTCAGGAGACCACAGAACAACAGAGTAAATATCATTTTAAATAATGAACATGCTTCAATGCCTTTTGAAGTAACAAGGGTAGTGACAATCCATGGACTTTCACAGCAGGTAAAGGGAATGTTGTCATTACTGGGGCCGAGGAGATCAGCCAGATATGAACAGACAAGGCTTCCCAGATAAACTTTCCTGTGCCTGACTCATGATTTCTATTTACAGAACCAGATTTGGGATAAGCAAGAACTATTTATCTTCACTAATTTGAAAAAAAGGAAGTAGTATACTTTTAAAAAAAAATGGGAGTGAGTTAGCATTTAGAAACTCCCACCCCCAAACTAGTATTATTTCTCAAATGGCTGGTTAACAATTCACAAAGTTTGGAACCCTTTTTTACTGATTTGATAATAACGAGATCCTTCTGGTTTGCTCTTCTACATTTAAACTAGAGATTTCAAACTACCACAGTCTCCTTCCCCAGGGAACAGAGAGAAGCAATTCATGCAATTAAACCCTATTTTCTTTATCTCACTAACCTTCCACCCCAAGCAGGCAGAAAATAACCTATACTCACTTTGAAGAATGTTGGATGTGAGAGATTTGCCTCCAGGCAAAATTCTCCTTCTCATTCTCCATCTCTACCCTCTATTGCTCTATTAAAGCTAAATTCTTCTCAAAGACAGTTTGACTTTCCCAATTAGACAATTTGTTTATGTTACCTACCACCTAGTCATGAGAATATCCAATTTTCTCTTTCAGTACTTTACTTGGGATTATTGGAACACAGTTCCTTTCCAGAGTCTCAAAGTTGCAAAAGGAATATCAGTATTTATAAACTAATGCAGTAACTAAAAGCAAAAATGGAAGGAAATGTCTAGATTCATCCAAGCATTACTCAGACTCTGTCAACTATTCTATCCTACCAATCTCTACTATAAAGGCTTTTTAAACCCTAGATGTCCTAGCACATAATTGCTTTAAAAATTGTGGTTTGGACAGTTGACATTGAATTCTCTAAAATACAAAAATTCTCTTTGAAAAATTTAACAGAATTGGGATAAATGAGGAAAGAGTTATCTAAACTTATCAAAATAGTAGTACGTTATCATTATCCATCTGATTTCCAGTCCAAAGCAGCAATACATGTGGATTTGTAAATGTTTACATAGGATCTACTTAAAGTCTTCTGATTATCAGTCTTAATTAGTAAGTTCTATATTTAATTTACAGAGTCTCCAAAATGCTCCTTCTCCTTCTCTTTTATAGCATAATAATTGTGATATAATTCTGCATCAGTCATTTAGGGGTCAATAATATTATGGGATAAAACAATGGCTGTTAGTCCAATCCCTTAGTGGAACACCAGATTTATCAAGAACTTACTATGTGGGAGCAGATGTGGCTCAAGTGGTTGAGCCCCCACCTCCCACACGGGAGGTCCCGGGTTTGGTTCCCAGTGCCTCCTAAAAAAAAAAAAAAAAAAACAACAAGCAAAACAAATGAAAAACCAACTCAGGGGAGGCAATGTGGCTCAGTGGTTGAATACTGGCTTCCTACATATAAGAGTCCAGGTTCAATTCCTGGCCCTGTACCTAAAAAAAACAAACAAACAAACAAAAAAACTTACTAGGGACAAGGCACTCTGCTAAAGGCTTTAAAAATCTTATTTAATCTCTTTTTTCTTACAGTTATACATGATAATCTTTTCATAAGCATTTTACCAGTAAATAAAGGTTTAAAAATTTGAGTTAATTAGCCCATAATCCATTAAAAAATTTAATTTGTGACACGAAATTTCAATTTCAGGTTTTTTGCCTCCAGAATCTGTGCTATAACCACGATGCTAAGATGGTTCATTCCACAAAATCTCAAGGTGTTAGAGCTGAACATCATGTCCAGCAAACTCTATTTCCTTTCACCACCATTTTTCTGCTGCCTTAGAAAATTGGCAATGTGTAATCCTCCAAGTTTAGCAAGGAAACTGAATGACTATAGTCTTTTCTCCTAGAGAGATGTTTTTGGCCTCTTCTCATAAAGTCTGTGAATTAACAAATATTTATTAAGTACAAACAATGTGCTAGGAGCTGTGCAAGGACCTGGAAATACTGCAGTGAAAAGGGCCCCAGCTTCTTGGAACTTGAATGTTCTCTTACTAGATGAGTGTAGAAATAACTTCCATTTGTACTGCCTTCTTACTAAACTGTAGGCATCACTTCACTTTACATGTTGTCTCAACTGATATCATTAAACCCTATGAAACGTGTATGTTTTACAGATAAGAATACAGAGGTGCAAAAGGTTAAGTGATTTGCCCCCAAGTCTCATATCTCTAGTAAGTTTTAAGAGCAAAATGAATCAAGTACACCTATACTCTTAACTATAACCTCTCCAGAACTCAGAAAGGTCTACTTATAGGTATTTCTCTTTGCCTTTTTCTCAGAGATTTTACAGAAAAGTAATTGTGTTTACATCTTTGCTAATAAAGCAAAAAAATACAGGATGAAACCATGAATTTAATTCTGAAATAGATGTACAGGACATATTTTTATGTGTAATTCCTTTTTCTGAAAACTAACCACTAACCTTTCTACTGTCAAATGTGTAATGTTCTCTTCAATGTTCTATTGAAACATTCTAGCCATACATGAATAAAAATTTTTTCATGAATATGCAATTCAGTCATTCCTGTGTAGCCTATTTCTGATTGGTTAAAACATAATCAAATGTGATCATATTGATTCTTCAAACAGCTATTTGGTTAGCATCTAGAATTAAGTTCATCTTTCCCACAATATTCAAAGGTTTGAATATTCTAGACTCTTTTAGGAACTTAGTCATATTTGGCGTCATATCACTCGTAATTTTGCGCATGTTCCCCTTTTTCATTTCCTTTTTTAAAAAGTTCTAATATTCTTAAAGTTTTCTTTTATCCATTGATAAAAAATAAACAACTTCCCAATTTGGAGCATGTGAAGAAAAACAGAGAAGAAAAACTGAGAAACACACCTGTTAATCAAATTTTGAAAAAAGACTTTTAACATGACCATCACTTGGCAGCAAAAACTATGACACTGAGAATGATAGCTGCTAACGTTATACAATGTATGAATACAACACATACACCTAACACATAAACATAAGTTCATGAGGATAACTCAGTTATAATTTGACATGTTATTGCTGAGGTAGAATAATGTTTAATTTAAAAATCCATAAGATAACTTGGTTTTCATCTTCCAGTCTCTTCATATACAATTCAATATGTTACTAACAAGGTGATTTTTGTGTATTTTAAAAGATTAACCATCCTATGTTTTCACCAAATGCAAAATCTTGTATGGAATGTAATATCAGGGATCATTCCAAATTCTCATTTTTAACTTTATTCTCCAACACAAATTTAACAAAGAACTATAAGCAAAAGAACCTGATGTTGGGAGCAGTCTTACCATGCAAAAAGACAGAAGAAACTTTGTCTCTGATGACTTTTTTTTTTTTTTTTTTTTTTTTTGCTTTTTCATGTTTGTACCTATAATACTCACTTATGCCCACAGCTGTAATAAGCTTGATTGCAAGATCGGGAATTTCACATTGAATGAAAAATGGTTCCAGAATATAGCGTCCAAAGGCAAGGGATATCACAGCAGTGGCTGCAGGACTAGAAAAAATAAATTGAGGTCAACTACAGGAAAAACAAATAGCATTTCTACTAACCTTTTTCTACCTCAAAGTACCATTATTCACCATAGGAAATGTGTTAAATAAGAAAGTCCATAATATTTAGAACTCCATATTTGGTTTGGTTGTCTTGGACATTCTAAATGAAATATTGCCAATAATGCTACTGGCTACATTTTAAACTTCACATATCCTCAAGCACAAGGCTGGGTACTATCTACTTTGCTGCTGTTCTTCCATATTTGGCTCTTTTTCCCTTAGGAAACTAGTTTATTGCCTGAGATCCTGACAAGAAACAGTCTTCCTTCTAGGTAAGTCAGCAATTGAATTTCAGCCACAACATGGATTTGTTAACTGATAGAGATCTAATGGGTTGGGTCATAGTCAGGAGAATAAACACAAAGCTTAGCCTTTTTCAGTATTCATAAATGTTCTTTGCAAATATAATCTTTCATTATTCTTATTATTTTCTTGTATAAATGATAACTTGAAGAGCCAAGTGGTTATTCTTAATTCCATAGAAATATTCAGATCCAAAATATAAGTTGAAATACAATAGAACTCTTGTAATTTCATACAACTAAGAAAACATGCATGAGATAAGAAAATGAAAAAGTTTAAATGTATAGTAAAACATGTTACAAACCATTATAATTTAATTCTTCTAATATTTCTATGAGAAAATTACAAAGGCCTAATTTTAAATATATACATTCTTTAGATAAAACGTAATTCCATGGAATTATCCAATTTCTCGTGCTAACCTTCCCTTTCAGCTTCTCTTCCTTCTTCTTGTTACCCAATGCTCTGCCTTGTCCCAAGATTATTAGAAAACCAACTACTATACCTTAATCTACTGATCCCAGAGTACCTCAAATTTCTTAATTCTCACTTTTCCCAGAGAGCCTCCTGTCTTCCCTATAAACAAAACTACTATTTCCTGTTACTCCTCATTTCTGAAAATTTTGGATATATAAATCAAACTCTCATATCATTTTAGTACTTTCAAAACATACTTAGGATACAAAAAACTTTTAACATTGTACCCAAGGCTCTATCTGGTATAAGCTTTGTCTACCTTTTCCCTCTGCTTCTTCCCCCTCAAGAGATCTTAAAGAGTCTCTGCCTGTAGCCTCTTTAATCCATTGGCAGTTCCACTTCAGATCTTAGTTCAATTTTCCTTTGCCCAGGGAAGCTTCTTTGGTCCTCTGGCTGGGTTAGGGCCTTTTACAGAAGCCCATGGCTCCTCTTACACAGTGCTTATCACAGTAGCAAGTTTATATTCACCTATGTGATTTCTTGGCTGATGGCTATTTCCCCCACTAGACCCTGAGCTCCATGAGTACAAGACTTTGTCCATCTTAAACACTATTTTATCCATGGTGTTTAGTATAATATCTGCAATATAGTAGGAACTCATTAAATATTGAATGTATATTGAATGAGGGATTCAATCTATTGACTCTTGCTATGTACTGATGGGTGATATTTCTTTTCTAGAAATATTTGTTTTATAAATTATTTCTGGCACGTTTGGCTTAATGTGAAGGTATAATTTTAATGGGGAGAATTTCAGTATCATGGGTATTGGTAACAGAAGTGTTAAAGTACTTAGGTATCAAGTCACCAGTGTTCTACCTATATGAAAGACCAATTCAGAAATATGAGTCCTTTATTACAAAGGCATATATGAACACATCAAAGAATCCTCTAGAACATATCAAGGTAATTTTCTATGTGGAAAAAAAAACGACAATATACACATACTCAAACATCATGAGGCAGCTTTTTGCAATTAAAGCAAAATTTGACTATGAGCTATTTGGGAGAAGACATTGTGGCTCATTCCACTTTAGCTCTCTTTGCCTTGCCCATCACCATTCAGTAGCCATTTGTAAAATGAATACATTAATGGACAAGCACTGTATCTGTGCTAGGAGATGGCATGATTGTGCTCCTTTTACAAGGAGGCTTAGAAAGGCCAAACAATTAGCCAAAAATCACACAACCAATACCTGGACAAAAAGGGACTCAAGTCCAAGTATACCAGATCCCAAAGGCCACCATCCTGACAGGTCAGTTCTCTAGTAAGTAGTACACTCCTTTGCATGCTGATTATATTGAATTCAATATATTATAATGTTAAACTTGTTTTGTAATATCTACAATATGCAGGGCACTAAAAGTAAGTAGTATAAGGATTGTATAAAAGTGTGAGACCTGATCTTATGTGCTTGAAATGTTACAGGTTCGATAGTAAAACAGAACACAGATGCCTAAAATATTAAATAAGAATTCAAGGTATCATGTTAAATGTCAGATGAGAAGCAGAGGCTATATTTTTCAGAATGAAGAGAGGAAAGAAATGCTATAAATTAGGGTGAACAGGAAATTAACTGTAGAAAACATAAGACTTGAGTTGGCCTTTGAAGAGTATATAAGATTCAGATAATCTGAAAGGAGCAGAAGGCACATTCTAGGTAGAGGGATTTTAGAGAATGAAGAAAATATTTCTTCATTATTATTTCATTATAACAAATGCTAAAGAATTCAGAATTGTTTAAAACAAGAACAGACTTTAAAAAATTAAGTACTATTCTGAAACTCTGTTAAAAATAGACTTGCAGGATCATAAAAATCATGAGTTGAGTCGACATTAATTAGCTCTGCATTTGTAGATTACTACAAAAGAGAGAATAAAGGTTCATGTGAGATCTCAGCTGGGCATGTCTGATAAGCTTACAGTAAGTACAGGTTTCTCTAGCTATTTCTTGTTAAGTTCTGTAATCAGATCATTCACATTTTTTTTTTGAAACAGTTAACTAACCCTAAGGAATCACGGTACTGTAAAATGCTCCTATGACGTCAGATGTTTCCCACAGAGTTTTAGGAAAATTGCTATTCAGAGTGACTTAGCACTATTTGGTTGATTTTAAACCAAGACAATCAGGAAGGGGAAAACGTTCTTACAACAATAATAAAAAAAAATGTTCACAATTGTAGTTCACTGATTTGCTTAATATGAGGAAGTGAGTCATTTATTTCAAGTAAACTTTTTAGCTTTTGTAAGGCATAAGACTGAGTGACACACTAAGCTGTCAGGCACAGAAGCTCCTTTGTCACAAAAAAATTGAGTAAACTTAAATGATTTAATGGTGTGATCTATAATAAAAGAAAACTCCAATTTCTAGTATAACATTTTATTATCTCTGGTCACCCAAAAAGTTTGATTCATCAAAGTACATTTTCATGCTTCATATCATTTCAAATCAACATCTTTCCTGGAAATGTCCCAGAGAGTAAGTGAAGACTGAAGAAAAGCAGATCCTTTAAAGGTTTAATGTGGTTAGTAAATGACTACCAATGGCAATAATTATGTTAAAAATATTAATTCAGAAAGACATTTTTTCAAAGATTTTATGTCCTGAAGTAGACATGTTTACAACATAGTCACATGACACACATATACCTATTAGTTCAAAATAATCAGGTTGAATTAGAAAAATGATATAATGAAGATGTTTATTTTTCCTCATTTGTTTTCTATGTTCTTACCGTATTATGAGCAGTTCCACCCAGACTCGTACAAAAGCTGGTAATGGGCCAAAGACTTCCAGAATATATGTATAATGACCACCAGATTTCTTTATAGTTGTTCCCAATTCAGCATAGGACAAGGCACCTGTGCAATATTTATGAAACAAAGTGTAAATTTAGTGTATTATCAAGTCACCTAGCAGTAGAATCGCTGAAATAGTGGTTGTGTTGCCTGCAATGTAACTGCCACCTCTGGTCTGAATGACAGTCTTGTTTCAAGACAAACAAAGGCCAGCTAATTGCTAAGAGCCACCAAGTTCCTCTTGTAACTTCCCCTAATTTGTGATCCAGTTCATTCTATTAGAACAATGCAATTTTTCTGGAGATGGTAGAGGCAAACTTTGAAAACAATATCCTATGTTTCTGAATTTAGAATCTCAAACCTTGAAATAAAGGAAAAGACAAGGCAGATACCAATAATAATGACCTATTTTTAGAAGAACACAGCTTCACACCAGGACAAGGAATTATTTCAGACTGACCTCATTATACTGAAAACCCTGTAAATAAATGATTTTCTGTGGCAAATCGAAATAAACAAGCTGTCCTTCAGAAAAGTCTGGATTCTAAGCCTTTCAAGACTTCATTTAATTGGTAGGGTATATTTTCTTTGTCAAGAAAATGAATATTGATTCAGATATTCTCTTTCTATGAATAAAATAAAGGTTTCCTTGGCTGTTTTTGAAGTGTACATTTCTGTGTGGTTTAAAGAGCATAAGAGCATGCTTTTTAATAAGATATCATTGAATTTATATTTCTGTACATGAGGTAAAATAGATTATAAGTCAAGACCTTAACATTTACTAGTAAAATTCACATAGACCTTGGGCAAATTAGGCACCTACCCCAAACTTCAGTTTTATCCACTGTACGATGGCGATATTGATATCGTTTGATAGAGGATTGCGGGCACACATTGTGTGCCAAGGACAACATTAGGCCTGATGCGTGGCAAGTCCCTAATGAAATACAGCTATACTTATTCCATTTGAGCAATTATTTATAAAATGAAAAATATAACTTGAGATTATGTGAAAATTTCTATCCCTGCTGCTGAGAGTTCAAATGTAGCACACAATTTTTGTCTAACCTACCTCAGAGATAAAAAGTGTGGAAAATTAGTACTAGTCAGTAAAGCTTCAGATAGAACTGTTCAAAATGAATATAATTTGGATATCCAGTGAAATCTCAATGCCATTTCTCTGATTTCTGAAACTTGCACTGTATCAGAATCACCTTGGAAGAATATTTAACTTTAAAACAATCAAACAAAAATAGCATCTAAGGCAGGGGTTCTTATCCATTTTTTGTTCCACGGACCCCTTTGCTAGTCAGGTGAAAACCACAGACCCCTTACTAAGTCCACACTATACCGTGTATTATTTAATACATCACACCTGCACCAACACGTCCCCACAAGAATAATGTTTTTTTGAATTTCAATTCAAGCTCACGGGCCCCTTATTAAGAACCTCTGCTCTAAGGCCACACCTCAGACCCACTAAATCAGATGCTCCAATAGAGAGCGGTACAAGAATCTCTATTTGTGTAAAACTCCCACAGGTGATTCCAAAGTAACAGTCACTAGTTTGCAGGCTGATATTTGGGAGCCACTGATATATTCTGCCTACTTATATCTAACTAACTAGTTGCAGCTCATCCTGTTGGGAACCAGTCACCATGTTTGTATGCTGGCCAGGAAAGCATTCAATATAAAATGTTATTGGGAAGAGTCTTAAGTGCTCAGACTTTATTGCCAGAGAATCAATATCTAGACCTGCAGATGCTATACTTTGCTGAAACTCCAGGCTGGTTGCTAGAGGAATGAGTTTTTCATTTAAAGGTTTCAAGCTCCAGAACCATTTTTCCTGGATGGAAAAAGGTTCAAAACACATGTAAAAATCCATGTATTGACTCTAGATTAAAAAAAAAAATTATAAACCAATACCAATTCCTTATACTTAGCTCCAGAATTTTACTGAGTTTTAAAAAGAAAAAAAAATATTTTTCCCCTTCATTTTTGTTTTGTTTCTTGTTAGGGAGGCACTTCTGTCAAAAAAAAAAAAAAAACTCCTAGTAACTAAAGTAACAAATGCAATGCAAATATAGATATGTAAATTAATATAAGTGCACACCCGTATAATTGTAAGCAAAGAATATCAACACAAGTACAACCTTGGGTCGCCCTCTTGGCTGGTATTTTCCTGGTGAACTTCTGCTTGATACTTATGCATAAATATATTTTATAGTACAAATCAGCATCACTGTTCACAGCTTTCTATATAACCTTTTTTTTTTTTTTCAAAAATCTAATCACATAGTGGGAGCTATATGCATATAAGTATGCAAAGTCTAGGAAGTTGGTTATGGTTTTTCCTGTTAGACACTGATTTATTCTGAATACACCAAATGCTGTAATAACATTAAAGATAGAGGGTACACAAAGTCATTTAAGAAGATCAACAATTAATTTCCCTTTGTTCATCTATAAATATATATACCAGAACCATTTCAATATTAGCAGTAGCTAATGTTTCTATCAGAGTTTTTCATAACCATATTAATACAAAGTCTTCTACAAGGATGGAAGATAGAATAGGGAGAATAATCATACACAAGTGTTACTGAATATTTTATAAAGCACATGCTATTCACATAAATGATACTATAACACTTTTTAAATAACTTGTATATTAACCAAGAATTTGATTTAACAAGTTTTACTTAAATGTCTTCTTCTTGGTCATGGAAATTTGAGTTCTCTAGATGAATGCTGAAACCAATGAATTAAAACATTGTGGGACCTGAGCAGAAAGAATGAATGGCTTGGATGTGTAGGATGAATAGTTAGTGCTGTTAGTGCTTGGTCTTAGAGTTAGGACAGAATTAGAACTTTTAACAAAGTATGCCTTTTGGAGTCAAAGTGCACTATTTTCCAGAGAAGAACAAATATATTACCCCATAGCAGAAATCAATTTTAATTTTATGAGTTTTTGTTTGTTTGTTTGTTTGTTTGTTTTTACCATTCACAAGATTTTGTCACCTTTAAACTAACTCAAGCAGCTTTACAGTAATTTGCCCAACTCATGAGAAGACATTTGTCACCCCTTACCTTTAATTCTCAGGTCAATACAATAAATCTAAATTTTGAAGAAAAATTAATGATCTTATTCTTCTATCAGTTTTGTTCAGATTAACTCAGTGAACAGGTGGACAAATTATCTGTATTCCTTGAGACACAGGGACCTATAGATCTCAGCAAAAGCAGCAAATCATCACCCAATTGAATTTTCACAACTCATATTGCAAAAGTTTATAGGTACTGAGGGGAAATGAAAAGTTGAAAAAATTTGAAATATGCTCAGGCCATCGCAATATTCCCACTTATGAGAGGACTGAGTTATATGCCATCTCACATCTCTCCACGTCAAGGACTTTTGAATGAGTATTAGGAACTGGCAAGTACATGAAGTTAAAATTTTAAAAAGGAAACTACTGCCACCCATTCATTTTGCCCATAAAAATTCAGCAAAACTTCTGCTGAGCACTCATTTCTGTGTCTAAACTGGCCATGCCGAGGTTCAGTTCACAGGTGTTTCATTCAGTGTGCCAGCTGCCAGGGTGCCCAGAACATACATAAGGAAGCACAACTTCTCAGTACAAAAAGCTTCTGTGTATTTCCCAAGTTAGCCTTTGTTTTCATTGCCACAGGGAAAAGTCAAAAAATACTTTGTTTTAGGAGAAGAGAGCAGAGCCTGCAGGCAGCAATTTGAGGGAATTCAAGATTTTGCTAACAGTAGCTGTTTGGGCAGTTCACACACTTAACGCAAAACTTAGAGAGTTTGGAGTAGCCTTTGCCACTCACTCCTTAAAAATTACCCTTTGCTGTCCCAGAGAGCAAACTGCTCAGCCCCACAGCACACCCCCACAAAAGTCGCACTCACCAAAGAGTGAAAGGACCCCACAGGCCGTCCAGATAACCAGAGACATGCCCACGCTGCCTGTGTTCTGGAGCACGCCCTTAGGAGAGATGAAGATTCCTGCTCCGATGATGGTGCCAATGATGATGGAGATTCCCCTCAGTAAAGTGATTTTCTTCTTCAGCACCACTTTCTCCTGCCCAGGTGACTCCTTGCCGCCCACGGAAAGCAGCCTTCCAGTAACACTTCCCGGCAGGTAACCTCCATTGGAAATGGTGGACACAACAGGCTTTCTGACCATAGCAGTGACACACAGGGGGAAATAAAACAGAGGGAAAAACAAAACAAACTTTCAACTTTGGAGTCTCTTGGTGTGACTGATCGATCTCTTCCTCTTTGCTTTCAGATTGTCTCAGTACTATTGTGATCACAAGTAAAAACTCAAAGGTGTATTTTATTCTTCCCGGCTATCTAATTACTACTGAGAAACACCTGTGTGTTCATAGCACTCTCCTTTCCTCCACCTCCTCCTACTACCACTGCTGCTGCGGCTGCGGCTGCTGCTGCCGCCCTATCATTAGAAACCAGCTCAGCTTCCTCATGGGCTTGTATTTAAGCTCCTGCCTGTCACACCAACTTACTCCAGCTAAATGATGATGCAAATTCTCCAGGTTTGCATCAGCCACATGAGAGGGCTCCAGCATTACTCAGCGCTTTTTATTTATTTATTTTTTTAACAGTAGCAGCGTGTTGCTCAACTGACCGAAGCTTTTCAGAGAACAAAGCATACAGTTAAAAAGGATCTTTACCATTCCAGAAGTAGTAAATTCAGAACAGACCTTCTCAGAGATTTAAAGCAACTCCTAGTGAGGGACAAAGCTCTTCCTGCGAAAAAAAATGAAAAATGAAACAGGAAGTGATTACTTAATTTTAAGGAGTTTTTTTCCTTAACTCGTAAATAAAAACATTTATACAACCATGTTAATAATAGAACATAATCCAAAACTGTTTTGTTTATAACAATGAAATTTAGCTTTCATAATTTGTTTATTTTTTTATTTTGTGTTTCTTAGCAACACAGTTAAATCTAATATTTACAAAGATAAAATGACTCTATAGTATAGACTTGCTGCCACACACACATAACAATTGTGAACTTTCTTACTACCCATAATAAACGAGTACTTAAAATCATCATCTTAGTATGACAATTTAAAACTGATAGCAACTTCAGAAAATAGTGATTTTCTGATCCTCATCACCAAGAGGTGATTTCCTGAACCATGTAAAAAGTAGATTCGTCATTTGCATTATGTTCCCTCAAATTACCAAAATTCTTATCTCAAAATTAATAACTACAATTACATGAAACCACGCATACAACAAAAGCCTGAAAAGAAGTGCACACATAAATGGTGGTAGGTGATGGTATTATGTGTGATTTTTCCCTCTGAATTGGATGAAATATTGTTATGATTATAATTTTTAAATGTATTAAAAATGTAAGCTACGATTAAAATTATACATTGAAACAGTAAGAAAGGCAAAATATTTTTAAGCTCTACTAACTTTCTTAATCAAGTGTCCACAAAACAAATGCTGAACAAACAGAAATCCTACATACCACTTTGACTATGGTTGCGTGTAATTTGGGGTCCAGTGAGAAGAATTGACATTCTCATTACCCTGAAAATACATTTACACATACCATTAACTATGTTTCTGAACTTCTGGATAAAAACAAAAGAAACAGTGTATGAGAGGTGTGTGAGGAAAGTGGTGGGACAGGATAATATAAGAAAAAATTAACAGTTGGAAAAGTAACTCAGAGAAGGTCAGAACCAATTTCTGTTATGTTGGCACCTCAGAAAATCATGCATTACATCAATGCTCTACCATTTAATTAATGAGGCTACATCATTTCCTTTTTGTATTATCTGCCTAAAACCCACCTCATTTGCTTTGGGTGTACCAAGTCAGGCTTTTATAAAGGCAGAATGAATACTTTTCCTCAGCTGCTATGTCTTTCAAAAAACAAAAACAGAGGGTTGTTTGCCTCACTCAAACTCCTAGAAAAGAAAGCTGAAGAAGGATTCTCCTCTTTCTACTTCTCTGTTTCCTCCATGTGTTTCCTCTCAAACAATTCTCCTGATTAAAGCACATAATGGAGAGAAGACAGGCATCTGTTTGCCCAAAAGGGTAACTAACATATTAGCTCAGAAGATATTTGAGTTAAAAGTAGAACACTAGGAATCCCAGGGAATGAGTTTCCATCTCTCACTAACATTGAGTCACACTTCAATTTTAAATTTTGTGCTAAATGACCTAACTAATAAATTGAGCCTAAGCCTCACTAGGCAGGGAGTTAGATAAATCCCAAAGGAGAAAAACATTTTCTTTCAGCATCAAGTAACCTTCCCTTCCTTTGCAGTGTTTTTAAAGAATATTTATGAAGTTGCCGACATTAGGACTAATGGCCAAAAGGGCTGTACTAAAGAGTCATACCTAGGAATTCCAGAAAACTGCACACAGCTGTCAAGACACCAGTATACCTCCTCCAGCCATCCAGAAAATTGCAGAAAATGCAGGTTACAATGAAAATGTTGAATTTCCTTCTAAGTTAATAAACCCTTATAATCAACAGTCCTAAACTTATAAACCAAGAATTTGGATGGTCTTCAAATATGTTTCATAAAAATGAGTTCAAAGCAAATGGGTTTATATTCTTCCTCCTGCTTCAGGTCTTATTTTAAACATTCCTGAAAAATTAAGAGGCTATTTATTCTATTCATCTAACAAATATTTATTTAGTGCTTACTATGCACAAGGCATTGTCCCAGCTCCCTAAAAGTGCCTCATTTAAGAAATAGACTTGATAAACTGCAGTTGCTATGCCTTTTCTGGTAAAATTCCTGGCCTATATAACTATGGGCCTATAACCCAGGGATGGCCAAAAAAAAACAGCCCCCTGAATGCAGAGTATAGGCATTTAAATCAAAACAGAATTGAAATTACCTATTATCATAAGTTAGGAAGTTTAAGGATGTGACCCAAGAAACACTGGCAGCCATGTCCTCTGACATGTTAAGAAAGTCCTCATGGAGTAAGAGAGAATATGTAGAAATGAGAGATACTCAGATAGTCTTGGTACCATGGAGCCGTGTTTTTTTCTAAGGGACCCAGATTGGTTCTGGTTCCTGAAGACCTTCCTTTGATTCTATAAGCTACCTTATGTCCTTGCTAGGTATGCCACCTCATGCCACATACAAAAATGAATTGCACATGAATGATAAAGCTAAATGTGATGTCAAATCATTAAAGCTTCTAGATATATGCTGCCCAATATGATAGCCACTAGCCACAGGTGGTTATAAGCACTTGAAATATGGCTAGTCCAAACTGAAATGTACTCTAGGTGTAAAATATCCACTGCGATTAGAAATTTTAGTTTAAATGAAAGAACATAAAATTTCATTAATAGTTTTTATTATTGAAATTAATTACACCTTTCACACCTTACTTTTTATATTTGGCTACTAAAAATTAAAAATTACAACTGAAATTACATCTGTGGCCCAAATTTTGTTCATATTATGGTTCTTTGGGACAGTGCTGATCTAGAAGAAAACATGAGAATATATTCATGAACATGGTGTAAGCAGGGCAGGGATTTCTTAAAAAGAGACGAAAAGCACAAACTGTAAAACAAAGATATGTTGGGATACATTAAAATTAAGAATTTCAGTTCATGAAAACATGATTATTAAAAGATTAAAGAAGCAAACCATAAAATAAGAGAACATATTTATGGCTGGAAAAGGTCTCATATCCAGAATAAACAATAAAATCCCATAAATCAATGGAAAAAAGACAACCTGATAGAAAAAATGGGCAAGGGAGTTGAACAGCCTTTCCATTAAAGGGCCAATAAATTTAGGAAAAGCTGTTCAACAGTGTTAGTCATTAGAGCAGTGGAGATTAAAACCACAATGAGATAACAATTCCCACTCATGAGAGTCACTTACCTGAGAAAGACGGACAATACTAGGAGTGGTGAAAGTGTGAACAATTAGAACTCTTATACCACTCTGGTGGGAGTATAAATTGGTGCATCCATTCTGGACAGCCATTTGGTAGTATCTACTAATGTTGAACATAACACCCTTTGGCCAAAGAATCCTACTCTTAGGAATATGCCTAGTAAAAATGCAAGATATCCATGTGCCAAAAGACACAGTTGAGAATATTCATAACTTTCTTTATAATTGCCAATAACTGATTTGATTATGATGATTTATCACATACATCATTGCAAATGGTTTGCTAATATTTTTAGGATTTATGTTAAAATAATAAAGATAAATATTGAACAATTATATACCAAATAATATGAAAACCTAGAGTAAATTGATATATCTTGAAAAACATAGACTCTGAAATGGCACTAGACGAATTAGAAAAACTGAATAGAAGGGTAACCATTTAAAGTTAGTAATCAAGGATATATCCCTGACTCAAAAGCAAAACAAAACAAAACATATCTAGATCCCAACTAGAGACTAGGTTAGACTACCAAATTCTCATGAAATAAATAATCCTTTTCTTACATAAATTATTTCAGAAAATAAATAGAGAATATAATGCCCATCTCACTTTTGTATGTCTAGAGCAGGAATTGGCAAATATTTCTGGTAAAGGGCCAGGTAGTAAATATTTTAGACTTTGTGGTCACATAAGGTCTTTGTCCCCCGTTCTTTGTGTGCACATGCGTGTGTGTATATGTCTTTGTGTCTGAGTTTCTTAAAACCCTTTAAAAATGTAAAAATCATTCTTAGCTACTATGTAGTTTGCCAAGCTTTGATTAAAATATCTTGATTGTAAATAGAATAAAGCAATACAAAGTCTGTGTCATGGCTTAGTCAAGGGTCTTTGTAAAATAAAATTTTATTGAAATGCAGCCACATTCACTTATTTACATACTGTCTATGGCTGCTTTCACCCTACCACAGCAGACTGTATTTAACAGGGACCGTATGGTCTGAAAAGCGTAAAATATTTACTATCTGGCTATTTACAGAAGATGTTTGCTGACTCTGGCTTAGGAGAGCATACTGAAACCGACACCCCATTTCCTCTTTGATTTTCTCTATTGCTAGTAACTTTCCTGTACATTCGGTACTTGCTATACCTCCAACATAGACACACTCCAGGCTCAGGGCATTTGAACTTTCTATTTTTTCTACCTTAACTTCAATTCCCTTAACATATACATGTTTCACTCTCATGTCCTTTACTAACTTCTATCACCATCATACTCATATTCCATAGTCAGTTTCTGTTAATTTGCTCTGTTCCTCATTAAACTATGAGAACCATAATCTTGGATTGCATTTTTATTTCTGTATCACAAATACCTAACAAAGTATCTGTAGCAGAGTAGTAAGTAGTGAATAAATATTTAGTAATTATTTACTCCCTGCAATAAATCAACAGTATTTATCTCTATTGGGAGAGTGGAAGGGGTGGATTTGTGGGGAGGGAATAGTAGTAAGTGATTTAATTTATCATCTTTCACATAAGTTGGTATATAACACACAAAACTAGAACTATAAGATAACAATATAGGCACATTTTTTTTAGAGATTTAGGAAAATATTAGGTTAAGGGGGAAAAGTGTTTCCTCTGGAGAACAAGAAAATGGAATAGGGGAGAGGTAGAGAGGAATTTTTTTTTGTTTGAAATGACACCTTTTAATGTTACAAGCCTTGTAGAATTTTAAGAATTTTCAAACTATATTCTAATAACAGTTGATAAAAAGTAAATTTAAACAAACGATAGGTACATTTTTGATTAAATAACATGGAAAATGGGATGTGATTAAAGTTATATTTCAAAAATCCTTTTATTGTGGAATAAGAGAAAAATACATTAATTTAAATTATGGATGAAGAGATCCATTGTGTAGATGAAACACCTATGCACCTATGCACATAACCACAAAATACGTTAAGTAAATATGATAGAGTTACAAGGAAAAATTGACACCCAGTGGTTGGAGATTCAATACATGTCTATCAATATTTGTTAAATCAATAAGAGAAAACATTATCAAGTTTAGCCAACTGTTGATGTTCTAGCTCGGTCTCCTTGTATTGCTTTTCCTATTTGTGTGGACCCATTCCTTGACCTTTGCTTTTGCTTTTTAAAGGCACACCCATGGGTCTCCTCAGGGAACTGCCCTTGGTCTAATGGAGTCACTTTTGCCTTAGGTGCAGAAAATGGGAAGTGCCTGGGAGGTCACATCCCTTAAGGAAAGTTAGCCAATGACTCACTTATCTGGGAATATGAAATCCCAATGTCCTTGCCTTGAGTTGAGACATACTCCAGTAACCCTCCAGAGTTCTTCTTTCAGGATCAGTCTGGGACTTAAACTAAAACTGCATTTGTGCCTGGCTCCTTAACCTTCTCTGCCCTGCTTCCTGTACTCCTTTACCAATTTTTCTGGAAGTATTACCTTAAAAAATCACTTACATAGGATTTGTCATCTCATAGTATTTTACAGAGAACCTAGTCTAAGGCATTTGATATGGAAAGTAGTCTAGCATGTCGACTCTAAGAAAAGGATCTGTATTTGACTTATCATCTTCAAAATGGCAGCAAGGATCCTATCACCAGTGGAAAGTGGAATGTTAATTGCCCTTAGCAAGCTGTTACATTGCAATTATTAAGACTTTCATCTGGGGTAGACTGTGGTAGAACCCAATTGCAAAGGGATGCCCTGGCTTGTGCAGTATCTGCAGCACTCAGGAAAGCTAGAAGTATTCCTCTTAGTGTCAGGAATAAGACAAAGACATACATTGCCACCACTCATGTAACATTATATATGCTGTATGAGTCAATTCAATTATACAGGAGAAAGAAGTTAAGCATTAAAAAAAATGAAAAAGAGAAGGCAAAACTTGTTATCACCACATTTATTCTTCGGTTCAGATGGACTTCAGAATGAAGACATGCGACCTTAGTACAGTCAAACGTTTATTTGATTACAGCTCAGTGTTACAGCTCAAGCCTGGCCAAGGCATCAGTGGAAGTGCTCCCACAGCAAAGATGGAGGTGAACAGCTCAGTGCTCCAGCTCAGCTCGGTGTTGCAGCTCAGTGTTCGTCTGGCCCAGACAAAGATGGAGCGCACTCAGGGCTTTAGGGCTGTGCTTGATATAGGTTCACTGTGTCACTGCCCTGGGGGTGGAGCCCCAAATTGCAATGCTGAGATTGGTCAATCACTGGGTCCGTGTGAGGGCATTGGTTAGGATTTGGAGACTAGATTAGCATTTTATGTTAATGAGGTATGCTAACTGGGAGGTGTTAATTGGTGTCAACCAATTGGGTTATGGATCCTATTGGTTGAAAAATCTCTTATCCTATTGGTTGGCTCAGGATCCCTCTGCCTAGGGGTCACAGTTAGATTACCAGCCCGCTCCTTCAAAACTCTCACTATTTTATGATTAATTACTTGGAAAAAAAATTCCACAATAACAAGAACAAAAACAACCTGGCTACAATCAAAGTATTTTGTAAGGTGATGGATAAAATAAATAAATACACAAAAATCAGTAGATTTTAAATATAGAAATAACGACCAGATAAAGGAAATAATAAAAGGAATTATGCTGTTTGTAACAGCAAAAAAAAAAATTTAAAACCTAAGAATAAATTTAACATGCAATTTGTAAAATATATATTAAAAAATCTGTTTAACCAGATAGAAAGGTATACCATGTTCTTGGATAAGAAGACCAATATAAAACTGTCATTTTCCTTTCTGAGTTAATTTATAAATGGGACATGATCCAAATAAAAATATTAAGAGGTTTCTTGTTTTTATTAACTAGGAAAAGTATTTTGCCAATTTTGGAATTATTTTTTTAATTCTAAAACACAAGAACATTGAGGAAATTCTAGATTGTCAAAATACACTATAACATTTTCATAGGTTAAAAATTTTTGTTGTCAGTATATTAAAAGCAGACACACTAAAAGAACAGAAGCCCAGAAATTGACCTAAATACATCCAGGACATTATCACATGATAAAGTGTCATATGATACTAGAGGAGTAAAAAGTAACTTAGCAAGAATAACATGGAGAAAGCTAGGTAGGCATTTAGTGAAACATAAAGTTGAATCAATTCTACACACCATACAGCAGGAATAAAATCCTAATGGGTGAAAAATATAAAATTTAAAAATGAAATCATAAAATTTCTATAGTGAAACATGACACAATTCCTTTAGATCCACAGAGTTCAGGAGGTTTATCAAACTGACACAAATCAAGAAGCCATGAATAAATTGATAATTTTGATAAGATAAAAATTAAAGAAACTTCCTCACAGAAAAAAATCACGGTCAAAAAATACAACAAAAGTGATATTTACATTTACTATCACAGCCAAAGATCTAGTCTCTTTAAATTTAATGATTTCATATAAATCAATAAGAAAAAGAAACAATCTAATTGAAAATGAGCCAAGTATGTGAATATACTCTTCACAGGAAAGGAATTACAAATGTCTTTCATTCATGTTAAAAAAAATGTTCAACCTCATACATATTGAGGGAAGTACATTTTCAGAAAGCATAGAAGTGTCCAATAACAAATGGAGCTGTCACAAAAGTAGAATCTTTCTTGAAGCAACTAAACTTGGAATAATTTGAGCATCAATAAAGATCATGATAAAAGATGAGCCCATGGTTTACCCAGGAGCAAGAGGAAAAGAGAAAGGAAAGACAAAGGAAAGGAATGTTCCTCTTTAAATAATCACAGCTAAAAACAAAAAAGGAATGAAAGAATTAGAAAATCAGTGATTTTGCAATTGAATGCAATATTCGATTCAGCTAAGGATCATTAATGAATGTCAAAACCATTATTTTAAAGAGAATATTCACATAGTCTTGAATTATTCCTCCAGGAATTACAAATTTCAAAGATGAAAATGTACCTTTACAATGGGAATAACTGGTTGTTACCACCTTAACTAATTAATCAAAATCAATTTCAACAGTAGTACTTGTTGACATAACCAATATTAATAACACAATATCATCTGTGTAGAATACTTGTAAAAAATATTTAATCTGAATGAGTAAAGAGAAGACAGTCAGAAAAACCCAGAATATGAGAAAATCTATTCAACAACTGGACCAGAATTTTCAAAAAAACTCAATGTAATTAAAAACAAAAAGTAACTGTTCTAGTTTGTGAAACGTGATTGGAGCCCAGATTTTAAAAGATATAAAAGATATATTTGAAACAATGGAGGAAATTTGAATAAGAATTGTATTTTGGAAGCTATATGGTATTATTGTTAATTTTCTTAGGTGTGCAAAAAATTTTAGTTACTTAAGAGAATATCATTGTTCTTCAGAGATGCGTGTGGAATATTTACAGGTAAAGTGTTACACTTCTGAATGGTTCAACAAATATATGTATAAAGAAAGATAAATCAGATGCAGTTAGCTATTAATATTACATCATAGTTTGCAATAGTAAAAGTAAGGGGAAAAAGTCAATGCCCATCACAAAGGGAATGGTTAAATATTTATCCAAACACTAAATGGAGCATTAACCAGCTATTAAAAAGAAAAAAAAAAAAACTTCAAAAAAATCAATATATTGCTATAGGTAGATTTTGAAAATATAATATATAAATATAATATTAAATAAAGAAGGGCAAAAACTACATTGCACTGTGAGTGAATACCTATTTTAATAACAACAACAAAAACTGTAACAAAGAACAATGAAGGAAACCCAAATAATGTAGAGAAAGTGGTAATAAAATAAATTGATATAAAAATATAATGATTTTAAACAACAAAAGCAACATCAGGCTCCCTTGAAAAGCTCACAAACCAAGCACACTTTTGTCAAGAAAAATGAAAAGAGAGAAAACAAAAATAAATCTTCTTAGAAGAGTCCATAACTAGCAATAAAACACAGGATTAAAAATTATTAAAAAAAAAAAAAAAAGTGACAGAAATTCAAGCTAATTTATGTGAAAAACCAGATTAAACAGTTTAAAAATCAGATTGAATGAACAGATTTTCTAGAAACATCTATATTACCAAAATGATTCAAGAATAAATATAAAGTTTGAATGAATGTCTTTAATGACTAGACATTTATAAGCAGCTTAAATATCATATGTACTAAATGAAGAAATATCAGACAGATAGTTTTACTGAAGAGCAACATAAATATTTGAAGAATAAATAATTCCAGACTTATGCAGACTGCTTCACAAAATAGGAAATACTCTCAACTCTTTATTTTGCTATTATAACTTTGATATCAAAATATAGAAAAAAGTCAGTAAAAACAAGGAAAATGAGAGTTCAGTTTTACTTAAAACATAGATATATGCATGCTAAAATATTAACATAAATCCTAGGTATATTAGCAAACTATATTCAACTATGTATTTAATAATTCATAATAATCAAATCAGATTTAAATCCATCATATAAAGATAGTTTAACAATAGAAACATCAGTGTAATGATTTAATTGTGTAAAGAATGCTAAAAGTCTATGAACTTTCACATACTTTATACATAATATATTATTTTTTATATGGATGTATAATAAAATATACACATACACATTGAATTTGACATTTTATTAGAGTTCCTAACCAATGCAAAATGTGGAGAAAAAGAAATTTTAAAAATCTAAAAACTTTTAAAAAGATTAAAAAAATTTCATCATTCACAAGTGACATTGTTGTCTAAATAGAAAGTCCAAGATAATCCACTAAATCTGTACAAATAATGGGAATTTTCAGTAAGGTTGCTAGATATAAGATCAATATACAAAAAATTGCATTTAAAAGTATCATTAAAAATTGAAAAAAAAATGTGTAGGGTGCCAACAAATAAATTAAAATTATAGAGAAAATTATAATCAGTAATGAAGGGCTTATAAGAAGACTTAAAATAATAGAGATATATACCCTTTCCTTGAATGGCAAAACAATACCCTAATGATAGTAATTCACACTAAATGAAATGATATATCAAATTTAAATGAACACATAAAACTAGACAAGCTCTTGCTCAAATTTTTATGATAAGCTGAAAATCCAAGAATAGCCAGGTCAAATTAGAATAAAATCGATAAGAAGGGGGTTTGATGAACTAGAAATTATATTACAAAACAGCGTAGTAATTTTTTATATATTTATTGTTTTCTATTAATATAAAAAAGCATAATAATTAAACTAGTGTGATATTAATGCAGAATTAAATAAATAATACAATGGAATAGAATAGAAAGTTTATTAAAAAGATTCACTTATGCATGGAGTCAATAGTATATGATAGCCAGTATTACAAAATAGTCGAGACAGAGTAGCCTGTTTAATATTGGTATATCTGGCTAACCTTATAGAAAAAGTTGAAGTTAGATCTCTCTCTCACACCACTCACACACACAAATTATATTTAGGTAGATCAGAGGCCTAAATGTGAAAGGCAAATATTTAAAATATTTTATATAATGTATAGGAATAATTTTTTTAAAGCTTTATTTTATTTATTTATTTCTATCCCCCCCAAACCACCAATGTTTTTGCACTTGCTGTCTGCTCTCTGTGTTCTTCTGTGTCTGCTTGTCTTCTCTTTAGGCGGCACCAGGAACTGATCCTGGGACCTTCTGGAGGGGGAGAGAGGTGCTCAATCTTTTGTGCCACCTCAGCTCCCTGGTCTGCTGCATCTCTTATTGTCTCTCCTCTGTGTCTCTTTTTGTTGCATCATCTTGCTGTGCCAGCTCTCTGCACAGGCCAGCACTCCATGTGGGCCAGCACTCCTGCATGGGCCACCTCTCTGCTTGTGCCAGCTCGCTGCGTGGGCCAGCTTGCCTTTCACCAGGAGGCCCCGGGAATCGAACCTGGACCTCCTATATGGTAGATGGGAATCCAATCATTTGAGCCACATCTGTTTCCCAGGAATAAATTTTATATCAGGTTTCTTCAGCAAAACAGATGCCTACATGGCTTGCTCCCTTACCTAACAAATTCTCTGCTCTAATACTACCTAACCAAAAATTCCTTCTTTTACTACCTGATATAAAATATTAGCACCCACTCATAGCACCTGTTATTTCTATTTCATTACCCTGTATTTTTCTTCATTACAATTATTACCACTGCTAAGATGGTTTAGGGATTCTCTCTTTTGCCATCACTGCTCTATCCTAGGACCTAGTGCGCCTGGCACATAGTAGTCCTCAGTAAAATTTGTAGAATTGTGAAAAGATGAAAAGAGTGAAAACTATAGAGGAAAGTATTTATCAATTTCTCAACTTAAATTGAAAAGTGTCAGTATGTGAAAAATCATCATAAACATAGAAACAAGCCACAGCTGAGAGATGTTATTCTTACTTTGCGTAAGAGAGAAAGACTTCAAATCCAGAATATATAAAGATATGTATGCAAATCAATAAGAAAAGACAAGCAATTCAAGAGAGAAAGGACAAAGGGTTTAATCAGACTATTCACAGAAATGAAAACCCAGTTGGCAGAAAACTGATCTCAGTTGTACAACTACTTATTGACAAACGTCAATAATAAACATCAAAGGTTCCTTATCACATGGGAAAATCATATGAGGTTACATTAAGGCACAGCAATGGAAGCAAGTGCAATCAGGATACACAGCAGAGACTCAGCTACATTCTTCAGCACACATGGTGTTTCAAGTTACCAGCTGCAGATCACAACATATTAACAAGATGAGTGAGATCTTCTCAGTCTTTTTAAAGGTATGACATCCTCTCTCCTTGTCCAGCCTAACATAAATAATCCTGGAGCAATTCTGCTTATAAGCTCATCTGGGTATGTGTCAGGACCTCTTCATCTGCCAGAGATAACTCATTGATCTCAGAAGTATACAATTCACAAATTGATTCTATTACACTATGCTACATCTAGACATGGACAAAGATTCTTATCTGATCGCAGCAGGATCATCAGGCTAACATGCCCTTATCCAAGAGAAAATCAGAAGAGAAAATACATCCTCTGCAAACACACATGGAAGGGTTACCAGTGTTGATCACATACTTGGCCATAACACTAATCTGAAAGCATTTCAGAGAAGAGATATACAGATCATGTTCTCTGACCAGAGCACAATTAAGTTAGAAGTGGTAAATAGGAAAATAAAAATATCCAATAGAAACTCACTGGTCAAAAAATAAAAGGTATATTTTTAAAATCCTTAAAGCTGAATTAAAATGAAAATACCATATCTAAACTTGTGGGAAGTAGATAAGGCCATGTTGACAGAGGAATTTATAGCCCTAACTGCTCACATTAGTAAAGAAGAAAGACTAAAAATTAAAGAGATAATTGTCCAATTGAAGAAATTAGAAACAAATCATAGGTGGAAAGAAAGTAGAAAGAAAGAGATATTAAGAAAATAAATGACACGAAGATGACATAGGGAAGAACAACAAAGTGTAAAGCTGGTTCTTTAAAGACACTAAAAAAATGAAAACCAGCCTCTGGTAATATTGATGAATAAAAAGAGAGAGAGAATGCACAAACAATATTATGAATGATAAAGGAGATATAGCACTAAGAATGCAACTGGAATTTTGAAAAAAGAAAGTGGAGTGTTATCAACAAGTAAATAAATAAAACAATTTTATTTATAAAAAAATAAAATTGAAAACCTGGGTGAAATGAACAAATTCCTATGGAAAATTAACCTACCAAAACCAACCTGTGAAGACACAGAACACCTGAGAGCCACCTTACAAAAACTTTCAATGATTAACCCATTTGGAAATGCATGTACCCTACTACCTACCAATTCCACTCACAGGAATTTTACTAAGAGAAATTCTTACTCATGTGTTCTAGAAGATAGCCACAAGAATGATCAGAACAGCAGTGCTCACAAGAGCAACAGCCTACAAACAACCCAAATTTCTTTTGATTGGAGAATGTTAAATAAATTGCATTTTATTCACACAATGAAATGGGAAAATGAAGAAACAAGAGCTGCATACAACAACAAAGATGTCTCTTACATAATGTTAAGTAAAAGAAAGTTCCAAAAGCCATCCAATGGGATACTCTCTTCATGAAGTTGAAAAATAAGCAAAAAGAAAACTACACATATACACACACATGCATGCACACACATACACAGATAATAAATTGCTAAAAATCAAGATCATAATGAATATTTAAAATTTAGGATTATGCATAAGGAAAGAGGCAGCTTGGAAGGTGAGTTCATGAGTGGCCATGTCATTATTTTTAAACAAACAATCAAACAAATAGGTAAATGAAAATATGGCCATGCATGGATTAAAAATAATTTTGTGACATGAACCTAGGGTTCATAAGTTCATAAGTGCAATTCCTTGTGCCTGAGGTTCTAAGGGAAATAAAAAGTAGTAGTTGTGTTTCCTAGTATCATAGGAGCAAATCTTAACCAGCTATTTTACTCAGGGAAATGAAAGAAAAGTTAGCATTTCACCCCTGTCAGGTTGATGAATATTTAAGATGGATAACATCCAAGTGTGATGAGGATGTGAGGAAAAGGAAACCTAAACATTGATCAGGAGTGTAAAGGTACAATGAATATAGGGAGAAATATAGAAATACTGAGTAAAATTGAAGGTGCATCTACCCTATGAGCTTCCAGAAATCTCCCTTAAAGAAATATCCATACAAGTGCACAAGGAGGCATGTATAAGGATCTTTCATTGCAGTAATGTTTATAACAGCAAAATGTGGAAACGTCATAATCCTCATCATAGGAGAATAAATAAATTATGGTTTATTCCTATAAAATATGGTGCAGCTGGTTAAAAGAATGAACTAAATTTGCATATATTAACATCTCAAAAACATAAGGTTAAGTAAAAAAAGCAAGTCGCAGTAGGATACACACAGTATGATACCATTTATGTAAAGTTTAAAAGTACACAAAGCAATTTTGCATATTGCTTATGAATCTATAACATGCATAGTAAAAGAACAAAAACACATGTGGGGATAATGCCAACTCCAAAATAGTGGTTATCTTTACGGAGGGAGGAGAAGAAAGAGTTAGGGGATAAGGCTTTACTGGGATCCTAATGTTTCATTTCTTTAAAATAAAAATAAGGTATAAGTACAAGAAAATATGGTGAAATTACATCTGTTAATTCTGAATTAAGCATGCAGAATCTGTTATGTTATATTATAAAATTTTTTGTAGGTTTGAATTACATCAACTCAATGTAATTGAATTATATACTAAAATAATCTGACATCTCAAATTCTACCTTAAGTCCCAATGAGCTCCACTACTTTCAGTAAGGATTCATAGCACATACCAGTAAGGGAAACTTGGAACGGTTAGACGTGTCTAATCTTGCCTATAATTATTTTACACAACTAAGCCTAAATTCCCACAAGAAAGAAAAGAAAATATTTTAGGAAGAGTACTTAGCCTCCTGTAATATAAATTTTTAACAATCATCAGGGAATGCTGAAAGCACTCTGTTGCAACATATCATTCAGGTTATACTAAAACTAAAAAAACAAAAATCATTCATAAATAACCAATTCCAAAACACCTAAAATAAATAGAATAATTAAAATCTGTAATTTTGGTACTATGTTTTGAATAATGTGTAAACTCTAGAGAAAACATACAGAAGTAATGTAAGAAACATAAATGTAAGTATATGTATATGTGAGTCATGTACAACTGAACTACTATAATATGGCATTTCCATTTAAATAATCCAATGAATAAAAGAATCATGTGCCTTATTTAGTCATGATATTGAGTCATCACAATATAACCACAAGCAAGTCTAAGCTTGGATTTCTACTCCTTGTTTTTCTAAGAAGCAGGAAATCTTTTAATCTCTGAAAAGGATACACCCTTCATCACAACTGACAGCATATCTACAGTATGCTTTATGTCAACATTGACTAGGTTAATTTGTTAGAGGTCCTTTACACTTTCTACTGGGAAAGTAGCCCTTAAAGAAATTTGTCAGGGGAAACAGTTATGATTAAAATAAAAAGTGTTACTGAAAAGAGAGGATTAATCCTAGTCTCTCACATAAACAAATCCACACTTTGTAACTACTAAACAAAACACGCAATAAACTGAGTTTGAACCTAGTTAAATTCAATCATGAATTATATGAAAATCTCAATGTGAAATCCTGGGCCAGAGCTCACTAAAATGCTTTCCATTAAAATGGCTAACACACTATGGCAGGTGTGACCAAGAACTATAACACAATTCTAAAATCAAAATATTGTAAAACCATTTTTCCAAAATGAGATTCTTTTTCAAATCTGTTCATGTTAATAAATATTTAAGGAATTTTGCTAAGCATATTCTCTTTCCACTGGAACATTCTTTGAAGACATATAAATAATGTACAAAGTCATACATATCTCACCAACACCTATTCCTCAGATGAGATCATCCACTTGAAAATAGTCTGCCTGGTTCACTCATTGGCCTCCTCTGTAACTGTTTCTCATCTGTGCATCTGCTCATTTATTCCCTCCTTCAGCGAATATTTAATAAATATTTGACATCTGCTAGGCATTAGGCTAGGTGCGAATATATGGTGGTTAATGATAACAACAATCAAGTGTGTGTTATGTGCCTGGCACTGTGTGAGCATGGTACAATCCCTGATTTCATGAAGTTTATAATCGAGTAGGAGAGAAGGCAAGTAATAAATTGATTATAATTGTCATAAGTGCTATAAAGTTAACCTACAGGGGAGATGGTCTAAAAGTCAGGAACGGTTTCCCTGATAAAGCACAAGGACACTTCCAGTTTCTACCAAGCACCCCCCTTACCTTTGTTGTTCTTCTTGTATATATGTGTTTGTGATCAGTCTGTCTGTCTGTCTCTAAAACAGTAATAATAAATTTAGTATAAGACATGGCCCAAAGCAATGACAAAGGAGGAAAAATGTTAAGACTTTGACTAACAGGATAATAGAGGCAGAACATTCAGAAATATAGGCTTATGACCCCTGAAAGTCTAGTTTAAATGGTACAAGTGTCTGTGTGCTATGGGGGGGGGGGGGAAGCAACAGGGGATTAAAAATGTAGACATATTAAAAATGATTGTTAAAGATGAGAACCTCCAAGTTATCCAAACGGAAACCATACAAAACACATCAATGTGGTACATGTGTTCTGTCTTCCATTAAAACTCAGAATTATTCAATCTGCCACATTAATGAGCAAACTGAAACCAAGCAGTATGTCCTATTCAACCCTACAATGGATCAAATGCTCAATATCTTGTAAAAGCCAAAAAAAAGTAAAGCCCGGCTGGAGCTAATCAAAAACATTTGTCATGACCAGGGAAAGTGCCAGTGAATATGGAACAAACCCTTTCTGGAAAAAATTTAAAGGAAAAAGTTATCAAGAGTTTACAGGTGTTCTCGTGAAGGCTGATAAGGAGGAGGACAATGATAAGTAAAATTGACTCAGAGAGAACATGTTTAAAATTTTGAAGGGAAGCAGGTAGTTATGCTATGCTTGGGGATTACATACTCAAATACAGAATGATTGTCAATAACTGAAATTTACAAAGCTCTAAGTTAGAAGTCAGTTTTTAATTTCGCAAAGAGGTCTTTTCTTCCACTAACATCAAGTTAGGATGTAGCCATTTCAGTTAACTACCCAACTGTAACAGTCAATGTTTTTTGTCATAGCTACTTACCACAATTTTGTGGCTTAGATTTTTTGATAAGAATGGTAGTAAATTGGACTGATTATAGCTTTGTAGTCTTGGTATTAAACATGCCAATAAAATAAGGGTTCTAATGTACCTGTTCATGTCACATGTCTTGTCCTAGCAAACTGAATCACCAGTGATTTGCATTAAAAAAAAGAAGGAAGGAAGGGAGGGAGGGAGAAAGGAAACAAAGAAAGCCAATTTTTATGTTGTTGGGTGTTTTTATGGCCATTTTAAGTGAGAGTGTCTTATAAGAAAGGCATCCACTTACAAAAACTCATGATTCTATGACACATTTTAAATATGAGAGAAAGAAATGGAGTTAACCATTTTTATGGGTTTCATAGAACCAAAATATTTTTTGTTTGAAAGGATAAAGTATGGGCAATCTGTGGAATGCAAAGTAAGTCTTTCAAAGAGAAAATTTCTGTTGGCACACTTAGGAAAATGGTAAATTAGGAAAAAAATTATTGTTGGCATCCTTCAGCCATGCTTTTCAACTGAATTTTTTTTATATGTTTTCTGAATATTCAAATCCCCAACTGAATCTACTCTTCACTAAAGTGTCCCATTATGCAAATGAACATTTTATTCAATGAAAATATCCTATCCTTATTCATTAAAATAAGAAAGCAATTTTATTGGAGAAACTTGCACTGTGTGAATAATACAGGCCCAAACCTCAAAGAAGTATTTTCTAATTAAAATCAATTGATTGAATGTATAGGGAAATATTTTGGGGGCTCATGGAAGCATTAAAGATACCCTTTGCTTACTCTGATAGAATATCCTTTAATTCCATGTCTTTTTAAACTAATTGCACAACAATTCAACGTATTTTCTAATAGGTTGCTGACCTCTGCTATAAACTGGAAATGTATTCTGTTTGTAGCACAGTATCATCATCTTCTTGACTCCATATTACCTTTCCCCCATTTCTGGATTTACTCTCATCTGAGGGTTCACTCTCCCAAGTCCTCAGTGAGGGTGCTATTGAGGGCAGGTAGGGAATCATCTAAATGGCTCAGTCAGGAATTAGGGTTAAAAAGTCTTGCCACCATCTCCACCACAGTCAGGATATGAGAAAACCTTCGGTCACCCTTATGCCCAGTCTATTACTATTGTTTCAAATCTATAACATGCTATTCCAGTCCATGTGAGTAATTTTCTGCCTCAGTTTCTCAACACAGGATTTTCTTCTGCTAGGACCAGGGCTTACCTTGTCTCCACCTCTCTTTTGAGGTCTTGATTTCTATCATCCTCTCAGGAGCCAGGGTTCTATAAACATCCCAACACTTTGAGCAAACCACACACACTCACGTAGCCTGAGTCTCCATATACATAATAATCGCCTTCAAATATATGAAGCTAATTCATATATCCTCATAAGTCCATGAGGAATACATGAGGTAATGTGTGTGTGTGTATATATATATATATTTATATATATGTAATTTATAGATAGATTATAGATATAGATGATATACATAGATAGACATAGACATAGACATAGATATCGATATAAACTCAGCATAGTAAATAGAATGGCTTCAACTTGCCTCCTAAATAAAAGAAGTCTGTCATAGGGGAAAATTAAGTATAAAGCTTGTACTGGGCCAACAGTTTAACAAGTGTCAATTAACAATTTTGGTTTTTTAATCCATATATTAATGTATTTTTGTCTTTTCTGTGTTTTTAATACATATTTTATTTTTTAAAACAAGCTCCTTTCCCAAATTTGTGAAGATTTTTTTTAAATTAAAAGAATCTGGGAAAATATTGCAGTAGAGGTATAATTTTGGAATCTCCCTGACTCCCCAATATAAGCTGAAAGAAAAAAACAAAACCCACAGGCAATATCCACAACAAAATTGACAGGGTGTCCTCACAAATCCCAAACTATGAGTTAGTGACCACAGTCCACCAGAAGCTGATAGACCCACACAGGATCCTCAGCAATGAAGGAAAAAGTAGGAGGAAGGTACAGGGAAATTCCAAGGATCCTGAAAGCTGGAGAACCCAAATATTGCCAAGAGGTACCCAGTGGACAGTTTATAGGCCAAGCTGAAAGCAGCCATCAATACTGCAAGTAGGCTTGGCAGGCTCCAATACATGGGTGAGGGCAACGGGACCACAGCAGGGTTTGGCTGAAGCCATTTGGACTCCCGAAAGTAACCAGACGAAGGCTGCCTTCCAGGACGAAGCCTGTTCAAGGAGAAACTTTTGGGAACGAAATGCAAAATGAGGAGGAAAGGAGCAATGGAAATGTAAGAGCACTGCTGTTTCTATAGGGAGTTCTGAGAAAGTCTCACAAGTAAGATGACATTGGATCAGAAACCTGAGAGAATTCAAGGAGTGTAAAATAGTTTTCTGTTACCACTGTGACAAATTACCACGAAAATTAGTGGCTTAAAACAACACAAGTTTATTCTCTTACACTCAGAAGTTTAAAATCAAGGTCTAAAATCAGGGATGCATACTCTCTGGAGACTCTGAGGAGACAATCCATCTCTTGGTGTTTTACAGCTTCTAGAGCTACCACCTTGACTCACGGTCCCTTCCTTGCACCCTCCAACTTCTTGCTTCCATAGATATATCTCCTACTTCTCTCTCTGATCTCCTGCTTTCCTTTTATAAGGACCCTTGTGATTATATTGGACCTATCCAGAAAATCCTGGGTAATTTTCCCATCTCAAGATCCTTAACTTAATCATGCCTACAAGGTCCCTTTTGCCAGGTAAGACACATTCCATTATGCTATCAAAATACAGAATATTTCCTCCAGAAAATTTGCACATGCCTTTTCCAAGTTAATTCCCTCTCGCTCTCCATTGAGGGAACTACAGTTCTGAGATCTTTCACCACAATTTACTTTTGCTTTATCTAGAACTTCATGTAGGTGAATTCATACAGTATTTACTCTTTTTTCTTTTTTGTCCCCTTGCTCTTTTTTTTTATTATTATTATTAGAGCAGTTGTAGCTTTACAGAAAAAAATCATGCAGGAAGTTCAGGCTTCACATATACCCTGCCCGCCCCCCCCCCATAATTTTCCCTATTATTAACATTTACACTAGCATGGCATCTTTGCTGCAATGAATGGAAGAATATCACTATGATTATACTATTAACTACAATCCATATTTTATAATCTGGGTGAATCTTTGTATCGTACAGTTCAATGGATTTTTAGAAAATTGTTCTGATAACACATATACAACTAAAGTTTCCCATTTTATCTACTTTCAATTATACAATTCAGCAGTTATCCTCTTATAATCCTTTTAATTATTTGCATTATCTCTGTTTTTTTCTTTTTCAATCTAGCTAACATTTTGTTGATTTTATTGATCTTTTCAAACAATCAACTTTTGGTTTTGTTGATTCTCTATTGTTTTGTTTGTTTTTGTTTTAAGAAAGGCAGACTGCCACATGCAGCACCTCATTTGGATGTGTCTGGAGTCTTGGAAGCTTGACTACCCTACGTTCTCCTACAAATGGACCTTGAGAGCTTGTTTGGAGGTTCTAGCAGGGGAGTGCAGCTACTCGTATACCCTTGACAAAAAGAACGGTCCTCCTCTAGCGGGGAAGGTCGACCCAGCGCGCAGCTTCGGGAGGGAAGCACATGGAGCGGTGAGGGAGGAAGGGAACAGCTGCCTAGCCAGTCAGATCAGCCGAATCAACCCTGGCGATCAATGGGGTGACAGATGTCGCAGCCAGATCGCCCTCACATTTTTTTTTTAATTTATTATTACATATTTCATTTATCTCCATTCTAATTTTTGTATTTCCTTCCTTCTGCCCACTTGGGGTTTAGTTTGCTTTTATTTTTCTAGTTCCTCCAGATGTGAGGTTATGTCTGTATTTGAGATCTTTTTTAATGTAAGTTTCAGAGCTATAATTTTCCCTCTCAGCACCAACTTTGCTGTATCCCATAAGTTCTGGTATTTTGTGTTTTAATATTCGTTGTCTCAAGATATTTCCTAATTTCCTTTGTGACTTTTCTTTGATGCTTAAGTTGTTTAAGATCCACATATTTGTGAATTTTACAATTTTCCCTCTGTATATTGACTTCTAACTTCATTCCATTGTGGCTGGAGATGATACATCACATAATTTTAATATTTTTAAATTCACTGAGACTTGTTTTGTTATCCAATATATAGTCTATCCTGGAGAATGAGCCATGTGCACTAGAAAAGAATGTGTATTATGCTGTTGTTGGGTGAAGTACTTGATATATGTCTGTCAGGACTCTTTGGTTTATAGTACTTTTCAAAATTTCTACTTACTAAAAACAAAAAAGAAAAAATACAAAAAAAATAAAATAAAGAAAAAAGCAAAATAAACAAATAAAAATTTTTAAAAAGAATACTTCAATTTACTTAATTATCTAACGCCCAGATGTTCCATCCATTATTGAAAGTTATATATTGAAATTTCTTACTATTAATTTGGAATTGTCTATTTCTCCCTTCAACTCTGTCAATATTTGTTTCATATATTTGGGACTTTGCTGTTAGATGTATATTTATTTATAATTACTATATCCCTTTATCAGTATGTAGTGTCTTTTTTTTTTTTTTTTTTTTTTTTTTTTTTTTAATTAAATTTTTTTTTTTTTTTT
>JAKSZT010054458.1:12475569-12552973 GCA_026826555.1 Tolypeutes matacus
TTTTTTTTTTTTTTTTTTTTTTTTTTTACTTAAAGTATGTTTTATCTGATGTTAGTATATAGTTACTCCAGCTCTCTTTAGGTTACTAGTTGCATGGAATATTTTTCCCCATCCTTCCACTTTCAAACTACTGGAGTCACTGAATTTAAGTTAAGACAATTGTAAACAGTGTATAGTTGGGTCATGAATTTTTTAATCCATTCTGCCAATCTCTTTCTTTTGACTAGAGAGTTTAATCCATTTACATTTAAAGTAACTACTAATAATGCAGAATTTTCTTCTTCCATTTTGCTAATTTGTCTTTGTAAGTCTTATATCTTTTGTTTCCCTCAATTCTTCCACTAGTGGCTATTTTCTATTTGATTTTTATATCTTATTTTGTGTCCCATCTCATTTCCTTTAGTATATATTTTTTCAGGTATTTTCTCCATGGTTACCATCAGGCTTAAAATTTAACATCCTCAATCTATAGCAATCATGTTTGTTCTGATAACCATTTAACTTCATTAGCATATGCAAACTATGTTCTTATATTGCTACATCTCCCCATCATTTTGTTGTACTTGTTACAAATTGTAGCTTTATACATCGTGTGTACAAAACCATAGATTTATCACTACTTTTATGCAATTACATTTTACAACCTGTAAGAAGTAAGAAGTGGAATTACACAGCTAAATTACAATGCAATAATACTAGAATTTATAATTTACCTACGTGGTTACCTTTACTGATGATCATTATTTCTTTATGTCACTTCAATCACTGTACAGTGTCTTTTCCTTTCAATCTGAAGAACTCCATTTCATATTGCTTATAGGGCAGGTCAAATGTGATGAACTCTCTCAGCTTTTGATTATATGAGAATGTTTTAATCTCCTCATTTTTGCAACACAGTCTTGTTAGATATAAAATTTTTGATTGGCAGTTATTTTCTTTACCACTTTAAATATTTCATTCCAATGTCTTCTTCCCTGAAGGATTCTGATGAGAAATCAACATGTAATCTTAATGGGGTTTCATTGTCCACGATACATTGCTTTTCTCTTAAAGCTTTCAGTGATCTCCACTTGTCTTTGGCATTCAACAGTTTGACTATAAAGTGTCTCGGCATGGTTATCTTTGAGTTTATTCTACTTGAGTTACATTGGGCTTCTTGAGTGTATGCATATTCCTGGCATTCATTAAATTTTGTACATTTTCTGATATTATTTCTTTCAATATTTCTTCTGCCTCTTTCTATCTTTCTTCTCCTTCTGGTACTCCCATAATGTGTATAATGGTATGCTTGTTATATCCCACAGGTCTCTTAGGTTCACTTTTCTTCATTTTCTTTTTTCGTTCTGAAACTTAGGCTGAATCATTTCAATTGTCTTATTTTCTAGTTCACTGTTTCTTTCTTCTCCCAGATTCAATATGTTCTTCAACCCTCTAAGGAATTTTTCATTTCAATTACTATGGTCATAAACACCAATATTTTCCTTTGGTTCATTTTTATAATTTCTGTCTCTTTATTTAGATTGTCATTTTGTTCATTAATAATTTTCTTTAGTTCCTTCTCCATATTTTTCTTTAGCTCTTTGGGCATATTGAAGAAAACTTTTTTTTTTTTTTTAATTTAATTTTATTTTTTTTAATTTATTTTTTTATTGTGGGTAAAAATCAAAATTTTCACAATACATACCAACATTTGCAAAATTATATATAAATGTATATGCATATATGTGCATTTGCTTACAAAAATGTTATTTATGTATATATATAAATATATTTTAAGAGGTGCTTAGATACCCAAAATATTACACGGAACCCACTGGGATTCCCATGTTGCCCACCTCCCACACCTCCCACCACATCTTTTTTTTTAAGTTTTTGCCTGGCAGACCCCAAATTTGGTCTTCTTTACTGATGATTTCTGAAGTTTTATATTTTTCTTTCAATGGGCCATCATTTCCTGCTTCTTTGTCTTATGATCTTTTGTCCCACACTGTACATTTTAATTTTTAACATGTTATCTCTGTCCAGCAGATAAGCTCAAGCCAAAAGTGCTGGGTCCTTTCTGTCTTTTCTATTCATGTGGACATTGCCCTCATATGCAGTATCTGAATGCCTCCTTCTTTTAGTTTTCTGGCTGCCAAAACAAATATTTGCAATGGATTAGCTTAAACAATGGGAAGAAGTCCAAAATCAAGACATTATGAAGGTGATGCTTAATCCCAAAAGATTGTAGTATTTGGGGACTGGTGACCAGTTATCCTTGGTCCTTGGCTTTTCTGTCACATGGCAATACACATGGCAGCCTCACCTGGCTTATCTTTTGTGTTTCAGATTCTGTTGACTTCCAGCTTCTGGGCTGCTCCCTGTGGCTTTCTTTCTTCCATGTGTTTCATTCTGCTTATCAATGACTCCAATAAGAGGATTAAGATCCATCTTAATTCAGTTGAGCAATGCCTTAACTGAAATAAACTCATCAAAAGACCCTATTTACAATGGCCTCACATCAATATGAATGGATTAAGTTTAAGAGCATGTTTTTTCTGGGGTATATACCTCCAAGCCACCAAAATCTGCTCTCAGGAACCTTAAAATACATGTTCTTACCACATGCAAAATACATTAATTCCATCACAACATCCCAAAAGCATTAAATCATTTCAGTAACAATGATAAGTACAAAGTTTCATCAAAAATTAGCTTTTGGTGTTATCTGACCTGGGGCACAATTTTCTTCTGTTTACCCATTTGTGAAACTTAGAGAACAAGTTATCTCCTTCATAGAATAAGCAGTCCCAGTCCAGAAGGGAGAAATGGGAAGGAAAACAGATATAGTTCCAAGCCACCAAACCCCTCTATTCCCTATGGACTGAACATTCTCCCCCTGCTGAGTGCTCTATTGTGGATGCTCTATTGTATATCTTGAAGCAAGTAAACTTTTTCCCCAGGCCACTTCATTTTGATTATTTCTTATACCATTCTAGCTGTTTGCAAGCTGCTTCTGCTTGCAGGAAAAGTTCTGGGATGGTGAACCATAGATGACTGTATCATTGAAATACTTTGAGATACCACTAAATAGACTGGCACATAAATACAGGCCTTGTATGTGCATATGGATTACTCTGCTTTCTCTAGAATAGGGCCAGGGACCCACAATGGGAGCCGAGGCCAGCTCCATGCCACACAGGGAAGGGGTGGGAGAGGTACCAGCAAGGCCACCACAAGATTCTACTACCAGTTTTCAGTTGTGTTTTTTTGATTCAGCACTCACCCAGTTATTGTAATCCTTTTTCTGGAGCTCTGAGGAAGATGGTTCTTCCAATTTTTATTAGTTGTTCAAAGATCCTGTAATGGAATGGGACCGTGGAGCATCTTAAGTCTCCATCTTGGTTGACCATAATGTCCATCTCTTACTCTTCAACTTCACATTTTAAGATTTTAAATAAATCATCTTTCCTGTTTCCTCCCAGATCATGAGAACTCACAATAGAAGAGATCAGTTTTGTTCTAAATCATAAGTCCTATTAGATCCTCCTCTGGCTTAATAACTCATGCTAAGTGAAAGTAGAAGTCCTTACAACAGCCCACATTGCCTTGTGGTACCTGATTCTCGGGCCTTCTCTGATTGCATTTACTCCTCCTCTCTCTCTCAGTCCACTGGTCAAATTTTCTTTCTCGCTGTTCCTGGGGAATGCCAGTGTCCTCACTGCCTCCACGCAGGAGGGGCACATTTATACTTGCACACCCTGTCTACATTGAATAAAATAACCCTTTACCCCACGCAGCACTCCTTATCAAATCCCTGTTTTATTTTTCTCCAAAGCACTACCTCCCTTCCTATTATAGAATATAAATCACATATTTATCTTATTTATTATATGTCTTTCTCACCATTATATAAATTCTAATCAGGAAATTTGTCTCTTGCTTATTGCTCTATCCCCTTTGTCTAAAACATCTCGGTAGAAATAAGAGATACACTGCCACCCATGATTAAATGGATGCTTTCACTTTCTTTCTGTTGAGGGATAACCAGACCAGGGCCTAGCCTAGTCATTCATTTCAAACCTTTTCTACCATCATTTGAACAGTATATTCTCTGCTATTCTCCATTCTCAGAAACACATAGTTTCGGGGGCTTCCCTTCTAATAATTTTTTTTTTAATTTTTTATTTATTTTTATTGTGGGTAAAAATCAAAATTCTCACAATACATACAAACATTTGCAAAATGATATATAAATATATATGCATATATGTGTATTTGCTTACAAAAATGTTATTTATATATATATATACATATATTTTAAGAGGTGCTTAGATTACCCAAAATATTACACGGAACCCACTGGGATTCCCATGTTGCCCACCTCCCACACCTCCCACCACATCCCACACAAACATCTCCCACAAGTGTGGCCCACCACCCTTAATGAACTTACACCATATCCACGGGATATAAGCCCTCTCACTTGGAGTTGGAGTAGACATCACCATCCCAGTCCCCTCAGGATTGGGGGAAGAACTATGGACTAGAGTGGACTTGATGGTATTCTCTTGTTCACATATGGTGATTCTAGCAATGGAAGAAATTATAACAATGAGGTGGAGCCAGTGGCCACTTGACACTTTTGGGGTAGGGAGGGGATGAGCAGTTGAAATACAGGGGCTTCTTTGGGAGTTAGAGGTTGTCCTGAGTACCGTTGTGGCAACAGATGTAGGCCATTTTAAACAGCACACACCACTCAGAACTGAGTGCGAGAGAGTGTGGTCTACGGTGTGAACTGTGGTCTATGGTTGGTGGCAAGGCTCCTTCTAATAATTTTTACACAACACTAACTCCGTATACTTTACTTCTCAAATCTCACAGAGCAAGAACCAATAGGACTAAAATGTATGTTATATTGGAACAGCTCAAGTTCCTTATTGTAATTTGACAAAATTTCCCTTCCCTTTATAATAAACATCTCTAATAATTGATGCTTTACTTTGATAATCATATGTCATCCCATTTAATGTTCATGAAAACCCTATGGGGTATATATTACAATCCTTATTTTACAGATGAGGGAGCAGAGTGTCAGAGAGTTTAAAGAAACTGACAGTTGATTAGTAAATCACTTGAGGAGGGATTTGAACTCAGGGCTGTCTCTCTCCAATGTATGTTATTGATAGTCTGCTGTATTGCCTGTCCAACATGGAAAATCTGACATCATTATTTAAAGATGATGGAAGTCTAAAACCTCCTTCTTCAATTTGGATCCTTAGAGGAAACAGTATTTGAAGTGTAAGTGAACCTATTTCTACTTTGTACCAATTCCAAAAAAGGTAAATACTTTCTTTTTATGTATCTTATAATATGTGAAAACTCCAAATATAGCTTTGCAACAAAGCATCCCTTGTATCATTGTAGAAAACAGTCATCACTTCTGCTAACAAAGATACATGGCCTAATACTAATCAGGATATGCATTTAAGATTTAAGTTGGACATGCAAAGAGACTAAGATTAACTATGTAATAGAGCCAAAAACTGGCAAAGAGCCATTCTCAAAGGAATATAGACAACACTGGAAACAAAAGGATAAGGGAAGAAAAACTCTTGAGCCAACACAAGTCTTCTGTATTAAGAATGAAATTTGAATAAAAATAGAAAAAAACCATCATGTGCTATGTTTCCTGGATGAGAAAAGTCTTCTGGATGAATGATAATGGTTAATAATTATTAACTGATTAACAATGATTATTAATTAGCTAATGGATAAATTTTGGTCGGATAATGATGGAAAGTCAATGGACTTTAGAGGGGCTCATTCCCTGACATCTTAATGTGCCTTTTGCATCTTCCTAAAGAATAAATGCTCAATCAAAAAGAGTAATATTTGGAGCACAGCCAAGGAGGTTTACCAGTTTACAGGTGCACAGCCTATGCATTTATTCCTGCATTTTTATTGAGATCATTATTTTAGCCTTATAAATAGTTTTCAAGATTTACTCCCATCTATTTTCTTTTTGGCTACCTGAAAACTAAGTGTTCAACTCCTCTACATTTATAATATACTCTTCAGTTAAGCATCTTATCTTTAACAATTATGTCTGGAATGTCACTACATAATCATAACAGAAAAATACCATCATGTTGACATGAATGTACTAGATAAATAACTATAACAATTTCCAAGGATATTTTGGACATTGGACATTCATATAATTCTCCAAATAAAAAAATTACTTCTGAAATACTTCCTTAATGTTAGCACAATTATAGGTTTCTTGAAGATGGTAATCATATGTCTAATTAGCAAATCACTTCTTCTTGCACTTCATATTGCACTGTTGATTAATAGCTGTTTTAATTGACTAAATTGCAATATATAAATATAATATTTGGAAACTAAGAAAAGCTAGAGATTTTAAGGTAATAGTTATGCTTTAATACAAAATCATAAAATATACTATGAAAAACAATTTTATTTCCTCATTACCTAGGGTGATTATTCAGGAAGCACTGACTTTTACCTTTTTTTTTCAGTCACAATTAATACAGGCACCAGGTTATGCATATGATAGCAGTGTCAGTATACCAGTATTACTTTGCTCTAATTGCTCTATGTCACAGATTAAGGAGACATGGAAGCAAGTTTCAAGTTTACTTAAATCATTAACTTCAATCTCTTGAAATCAGTGCCTATAACAAGATATTAGAAAACCTTGGGCCCAACCTTTTCTACAAAGCTCTGTTAAGAAGAAGGAGATTTTTGGCCACCCTTCATACAGTGAAAAAAAGACATTCAAAACTACTTTTCACATGGAGTGGAAATTAAAGGATGAACTAAATTCAACCAAAAATCTGAAGTTTTACTACATTCACTGGATTTTATTATATTACATTTATTTTAACTATAACCAGGTGTCCAAAAGCAAAAATGTGCTCATTATAAACCCATTCTGAAAACATATATATGTACATTAAAAATAGGCACATCCCCAAAGACAATGAACAAACAAATATACTTGGCCTACAAATGTGAAGCATCACAACACTGACAGGATGATTTATTCTGATCTTCAGATACTAAAATGTGGCCTGACTTCACAGATAACTCCAACTGTAACTATTCATTTATTCTGTTGACACTGGTAATATCACTACAAAAATGACTTAACTAGGTCTTAACTAAACTTATGTCCATTTTAATTTGAAAGCCATCTAATTAAGATGATCCTAATTGCTAACATTTTGGAGTGCTTGCTACTTTCACTTAGGTGCTTGGAACATATTTGTCCATTTAATCTTCACAACAAAACCACTGAAACTTACCCCAATGGGTTGTTCTGAGGTCTAATGAGTTGATAATAAGCAAAGTGCTTAGTTCCTGGCACATAAGACTCATTAAGTGCTAGCTATCTGGAAAATAGAATTATTAACCACATTTTACAGTTAGAGAGAACCCTTAAATAAAGAGCTCCAGAATCCATGCTTTTGTCTACAAATCTGTGTTTAGTAAGGACTGTATGAAATTATTGAAATCATGTGCATAAGAAAGAGGATACATATTTGTCCACTGTCCTATTTTGTTTCCGTACAGTTCTACTCTCTTGATTCCATTGCTCCATTCCAAAATCTCCATTTCATACCCTCTCTGCCAGTATGCTTCTTTGTTTCAGAGTAACCTTTGAGTCCCTGTGTAAGCTATTTCATACATCTGGAGCAACTTCCAGGAAAGCACATTGCATTCAACCTCTAATTGTTTGTTTCAAGGTCTACCTATTTTCTGATGCTTCCTCAGGTTTATTCCATCACTTTTCAATTTCTAACCCACCAATATAATCTCTGACCTCTTAATATTCTTCTTCTTTTTCTTTGTAGTGAGAAATATGTTTAGAAATACATCTATTTATTCTCTATTGGATTCTTAGGAAGTAGTAACTTTATCTGAAGTCTTAGTTATAATGCTCCACAAAGCCCCAATTCATTATAAACTGTAAGCCTCTAAATATACCTACCATGAAGAAGACTGCATCCTTGGCCAATATACTTCAAAGAATGACACTTTTATAAACCAAAATATTTAATTACAAAATTCAAATTCCTAAATATACTAACTATTGAACAAGAGTGAAACATATTTCCAAGAATCAAAATAGTTCTTTTCTTTCCCCTTTAACAGGTCTGAAGTTCAAAAGCATAACTTCCATCCATTTATAAACTGTAAGCTGTATCTAATAACTGAAATAGGGGGTACAATTACACAAGGAGTGCACAATGTTCACATAACAAATCACTTTGGTATTTAGAAAGTATTGTGCCATAAATCAAAACCTCTATTAGAATCATAAAATATTTTACTTATGTTACATCAGAGTGACTGTGAAATATTACACACTTTCAATGTAAAGTTATATAAAACTTTTATATTAAACTTGCATTTGATACATATTAAAATTACAGTCCTATAGTCTAGAAAGATTCCTACACTAGAGAGTATGTGATAAATTAAGCATAGCCCTTGTTGACAATTCTACACCAAGTACTAATGTGACATTTGACAAGTTATATATCTGTCTTAGTTTTCTCATCCACAAAATGTGAGGGTTGACACAATTCTGACTTGTTTCTAATTCTATCAAGATTCCTAATTCTATATAATTTTCAAAATATTGGGAAAATAATATTCATAAGAATGCTTTAATTTAATTTGCAAATTTTATATTCAATATCTATGCATTCAAACTTCATAACTGAAAATTAATGCTACAGTGCTACACTGCTGATAGAATTATATTATAAACTATGCTACTCTAAGCAGTTTTATAATGTATCCCACTTAGAACGTTTCTATAATTAGTATTTCCTTGATCTTTATAGAAAATAATCTATTAAGAAAGCTTAGGGGAGAAACTGAAAATATATAAATGCTGCATGCAACTTTTTTAATTCACTATTTCTTTTAAATAATGACAAAAATTAAATTTTCAGAGAGGTAGGAGTTCAGATGGTGGTATCTTAGGGTGTTTTGTTCACTATTAAGATATAAATATACCTGACTACTTGTCCCTTTCCCTTTGCTTCTGGACCTTTATGAACTAAGAGACAAACAGAAAGCAAACACAAATATATCATCTTAGTAAATAAATCACACCCTTTTTCCAAGCATGAACATTTGTATGATTTGTATGAAGAACATTTTTCTATATAATATTCCTGTCCACATCAACTCTGATTATCAATGGTTGCAGAAAATGTATTCAGACAAGAACAACATTCAACACTAAAGACCAGGATGCCAGGGGCATAATGACTTATTAAAAATATTTTATTTTGGATAGCACCAGAGATTTATTCTACTAGAAGCTCCTTTCCTGGGTTCTGATGCCTGAGAGCAGAAATGGTAGCTAATTCTGCAGTGGCTGTCAGAAACAAGAGCTTTAAACACTTTTTTTGTTTTTCAAATGGCATTTTGTAATGGAAGGGGAAATAACAGGAAGAGTGGAAATCAAATTAATTTTTGTTCCTCCTTTCTAACTGTTTCAAACCAGGTGCAGAGATTGTTTAGCTAAGGAATTTGCTCACCACATACAAATAACTCCATTTCGACGTAAAATGAACAAGGATTGTACGACTATTAATACATAAGCCACCCTTCTGGATTTGTCCTGGTTTATCTCATAATTAAGTTTTTACTCGACATAGTTTAGTGATTCCTGATTAGGATACTTATTATATTGAAGGAAGACATGATTTGAAAAGGAAAATCAGAACAGAATTCCAAGTAATGGGGTTTGGGCTCTATTGCTTTTCTTTTTAGCATACATATTGATCTTTCTTTATGGTTACTTATAGACTTAAAGAGCTAGAAAGGAAATAACACAAATTATCTAGTTCACTTCCCTGTTTTAAAGTAAAGGAATATTTGTTTCATAAATGAAATAAAAAATAACAACAACATTGCTGTAATAGGTTAATATTGTATTTCCTATTATGAGTGTTCTTGTATTCTCTCTCTAATATTGCTTTTATTCCAAAGAATATTCTTTTCAGCAAGGTAAACTTTAAAAATGGATAGCAACTGGAAACTTTATTTTCAAATATTTTGAAAGTAACACTGTCCAACTTTGAAGCCCTAGACCAAGGAACGCATGTGCATTTTTTTCCCAATTTACCCTTGAAATCTATGAAAGGTTGTACCTCATCAAATTGGTGATATTATAGGCTATTCAATACCAGGTCTGATGAATCAATTAGGAAAGACACCAATGGAATTATGGGCTGCAACTTGCTTGAATGAAAATTCAGATGTTATGTCTGTTTTTCACTTTACTATGTATTCTTGATCTTCATCTGTCAGAGCAACTTTGGTTATGTTTTTTTGTGGTTAAAAAGTATTTACAGGTGCTTTTACCAAGGGGTTTATTTTCTTTTTTCACAATTCAAATAAGCTAATACTTTTTTATAAACCATTTCATATTGTTACCAATGGGATGTCATATAATAAAATGGCAAAATTCAAATCTGTTTTTTTTACGGTCTGATATAAAAAGAAATATATATTTAAGTGTTTCATATTTCTATATAGCCAACCATATTTGAATGTATATTTAATTCTAAGTCACAGAACTAACAATTATTACACTGTGTGTATTTTAAAATTTTTATTCAAAGGCAGTAAACTTGGTGAGGAAACAATCAAAATCAGGCATATACAATGACCAGAAGTGGGAACTTTTTTTTCTCCTTTTTTCTGATATTAATTCTGAGGCATTCATTCAGAAAATCAAAGTAAAGTTCAAAGAGAAAGTGAGCTAGGAACTATTAACATCTGTGCCATTGTTTCCACTGTAGGGAAAGAAATCATTCAATAGGAATTTATGGAGAAACAGGAAAGTCAGTATTGTAAAAAGCAGCCAGGAAACAATTGGGAGAAGAAAGGCAAAACATTAGGTAAAATTCTTTTTAAGTGGATCTTTATCTTGCATTTTATTCTCCTTGATTTAGTCAAGACTTCCCAGGAAAAGCATTTTCCTTAACCTTTTAGTTTTGTTTTTTTTTTTCCTTAAAAAGTTCTCATAAATACTATTTGCTAAAATCTGCATTATTTACCCCAGAGCAAACTATTTTTAGAAAACTGAATGCTAATCAATGGCTGTAATTAGAACCATGAAGCTCTCAAGAATTTTTAGAAAATCTCCTTAATCTTTGTGAATTAAAAAAAAAAAAAAAAGAACTCCTACAGTACACAGATTTCTGGGTTAATATTTATATTTAAATAGAAACAATGGTAAAATACAAGCATTAATTATACTTGGCTATAACATTTTACACTTTGTCAAGTGTTATTCATTTGTCACAAAAATGTTATGATATAGATAAGTAAGTTTTTATTATACATCAGTTACCAACTCTGTAAGCATCTACTGTATATCAATTCTTCTCTCTCTTCTCATTCTTGTATTTTCTTTTGTGATTTCCCCAAGGATTTACTTTTAAATTTAATTTTAAAAGCAAAGAAACTGAGCTTCAACTGGTAAGTAGGTGCGATGGTTATGCTACTGTATCAGCTCAGCCAGGTAATGCTGCCCAGTTGTTTGGTCAAGCAAGCACTGGGCTAATTGTAATACAAGGGCATTTCATGGACTTTAATCATCAGTGAGTTGATTGCATAGGTGGCTGGTTACATCCACAATCAACTAAGGAGATTTCTGCCAGCAATGACATCCAATCAGTTGAAGGCCTTAAAATGGGAAGTGATTTCAGCATTCAGAGAATTTCTGTCTCTACTTCAGATAGCCAGTATCTCCTGGGAACTCAAGGACCTTCATCGGAGCCCCTGGTTTTCAGCGTGCCCTGCAGAATTTGGACTTGTGTATCCCCATGGTTGCGTGAGACAATTTTATAAAATCTCATACTATTTACAGATATCTCTTGTCCATTCTGTTTCCCTAGAGAACCCTCACTAAAACAAGTAGGTACCGGGAGTGGTTCTTAAGAAACAGAATCTTAAAAATGGAATTTTTGAAGTGGTTCTGGCATTTTTGCAATTGGCCCTGAACTCTGATCAGAGTCAAGGACACTAATGACTCTCTTTCCAATAATCAAGAGGCCACTGACAGTCCATGGTGAGAGTTGGCAACAGAGATATGCAAAGTATCACCATTGGATCTGACTACTTCCATGCACATAAGAAGCAAGGATCTGGATGAGAGTGTTTTTAACACCTTAACAGAGTTCTGTGGAGTTAAAAGCTACAATGATGTTGGCTGGCTGTTCCTAAATATGTTGAATACAGTTACAAAAGAAAGGGATGAGCTGAAAGCTTAAAATTTGCAACTTAAGAACTGCATGAATGATGTGAAAGTTTCTATGTGTGCTCTGAAAGAAAAACCTTTTTTGTGCAGCAGCAAACTTGAGATCTTTGAAAACTAGACTGACATTCTCATTGTACAAGTAGCAGAGTTACAACAGAAACTAAAATTCAACCTTGCAGAGTGTTTGCTGTTAAAGGAAGGGCATTGATTGGAACAAAGTGGAACCCTGAGAATTGTGATAGAGACATATGGGTTGATGATGATATCAGTGGGGACATTGAAAGCCTAAATTCTGCTGAGACTTTGCCAGAAAAACCTGTACTTGTCTTCTTTGTGGAGACCACCCAATATTGAGCTATATCACCCAGGCTCCAGCCTACCCTAGGGAGTCTGGACCTCCTCCCTGCTCTTAGTCAGGTATTACCCAACCTCAAGCCTACACTGCCCAATTTCTAGCCTGCTCCAAGGGGTCTCCACTTCCTCCCTGCCCTGAAGAAACCATCAACCAACCTCCAGCCTGCCCTAAGAAGTATGCCATCCAACCCCTGCCTGAAAAGATTAATCCTGTCTCACCAGAAAAATTGCAAAGGAATGCCCTGAGGTCAGTAACTGGCAAGACATTTCTAATACTTCTCCTTACCCACCCCCACCACTCGTTTTCTCTTCCAGACCTATAACTAGATTAAAATAACAACAGTCCCCCAAAGAAGAAGTACAAAGTGTGACCCATGAGGAAGTATGTTATATGCTAAAAGAACTACATGAGTTTTCCAATTTATATAGACAGAAATCAGGAAATATGTGTGGGAATGAATATTGAGGGTATGGGATAATAGTGGAAGGAATATAAAATTGGATCAGGCTGAATTTATTGATATGGGCCCACTAAGCAGAGATTCTGGAATAAATGCTGTAGCTTGAGAGGTTAGAAAGGGGTTAACAGTTGTTCAGGTATCTGGCTGAAACATGGACCAAAAGATGGCCTAGAATGTCTGAGATTGAGATGCCCTATTTACCTTGGTATACTGTAGATAAGGTGATCTAAAGGCTTAGAGAGATTGGAATGCTAGAATGGATTCACCATTTAAGATCTCTCCACCCATCTCAAGAATGCCCAGAGGATACACCTTTAACCAAGACTGTGAGGAATAAATTTGTGAGACTAATTTCATCTTCACTGAAGATCTCTGTGGTGTTTCTTCTCTGTAGTCCAGATATTACTGTGGGAACTGCTGTTATGTAACTAGAATCCTTAAACACTATGAGGATGATTGGATTCTGGGCTATCGGAAGTCAAGTAGCAGCACTTCTTCACCTAAGAAAGATGGACGTGGCTACCACAATGAAAGGCAGACTCAAAGCAGCAATCAAAATAGTCTGAGTGGCATAGACCTATGGCATTAGCTAATAGATCATGGGATACCTAGAAGTGAAATAGATGAGCAGTCTACTAAATTTCTACTTGATCTGCATAAGCCAAAGAGTTCTAGGTCCAGTGAACAAAACTCTAGCATGAATTACCAAAATAGAGAATCAGGCCCCTTAATTCCCAGATTTGAGACAGTTTACAGACCCAGAGCCTCTTGAATGAGCTTAAGGCCAGATTCCTTTGGGGAAGGATTCTGTTACACTGACAAAAATTTTTACTGTTAATCTTCCTCCCAGCTTTCCCCAAAGAGACCTACAACTCTTTACCAGGGTAACTTCATCAGGGAAAAAGAAATGATCAGACATTTCGGGGATTACTGGTTATTGCCTCAGAAGTGACATTAATTCCAGGAGACCCAAAACATCACTGTGGTTCACCAGTCAGAGTAGGGGCTTATGGAAGTCAGGTGATAGATGGAGTTTTAGCTCAGGTCCATCTCACAGTGGGTCCAATGGGTCTTCAGACTCATTCTGTGGTTATTTCCCCACTTCTGAAATGCATAACTGGAAAAGACATACTCAGTAACTGGTAGAATCCCCATATTGGATCCCTGACTTGTGGAGTGAGGGCTATTATGGTAGGAAAGGTCAAGTGGAAGCCACTAGAACTGCCCCTACCTAGCAAAATAGTAAATCAAAAGCAATACTGGATTCCTGGAGGGATTGCAGAGATCTGTGCCACCATCAAGAATATGAAGGATGCAGGGGTGGTGATTTCCACCACATCCGCATTCAACTCTCCTGTTTGGCCTGTGCAGAAAACAGATGGGTCTTGGAGGATCAGTAGATTTTCATAAACTTAACCAAGCAGTGACTCCAATTGCAGTTGCTATTCCAGATGTGATATCATTGCTTGAACAAATCAACACATCCCCTGGTACCTGGTATGCAACTTTTTGTCTAGCAAATGCTTTTTACTCAATTGCGATTAGTAAGGACCAATAGAAAGAGTTTGCTTGCAGCTGGTAAGCAATATAGCTTCACTGTTCTACCTCAGGGGTGTATCACTCTCCAGTCTTATGTCATAATATTGTCTGCAGGAACTTTGATCATCTCTCCCTCCCACAAGACATCACACTGGTCCATTATATTGATGATATCATGCTGATTGGACCTTGTGAAAAAGAAATAGCAATGACTCTAGGCTTATTGGTAAGGCATTTGCATGAGAGCTGATGGGAGATAAATCCAACAAAAACACTGGAGCCTTACACCTCCGTAAAATTCCTAGGTGTCCAATGGTGTGGGGCATGTCCATATATCCCTGCTAAACTGAAGGATAAGCGGTTGCATCTGGCCTCTCCTAAAACCAAAAGAGGCACAATGCTTAGTTGGTCTTTTTGTATTTTGGAGACATCACATTCCTCATTTGGGTGTGCAACTCTGGCCTATTTACCAAATTACCAGAAAAGCTGCTAGATTTGAGTGGGGACCAGAACAAGAGGAGGCTCTGCAATAGGTCCAAACTGCTGTGCAAGCTGCACTGCCACTTGGGCTATATGCTCCAGCAGATCCAGTGGTGCTGGAATTGTCAGTGGCAATTAGAGATGCTGTCTGGAGCCTTTGACAGGACTGTATAGGAGAATCACAATGCAGACCCTTAGGATTTGGAGCAAAGCGCTGGCAACCTCTGCAGATAACTACTGTCTTTTTGAGAAACAGTTTTTGGCCAAATACTTGGCTTTACTAGAGACTGAATGCTTAACCATGGGCCACCAAGTTACCATGAGGCCTGAGTTGCCTATCATGAACTGGGTATTGTCTGAGCCACCAAATCATAAAGTTGGGCATGCACAGCAGCACTCCATCATTTAATGGAAGTGGTATATACAAGATAGGGCTCAAGCAAATCCTGAAGGCTCAAGTAAATTACACAAGGAAGTAGCTCAAATGTCCATGGTCACCACCTCTGCCACATTACCTTCTCTTGCCCAGTCCACAGCTATGGCCTCTTGGGGAGTTCTTTACAATCAGTTGACTGAGGAAGAGAAAAATTGGGCCTGGTTTACAGATGGTTCTGCACAATATGCAGGTGTGGCAGTTTGAGATTATTTATGAATAGTAAAAAAGAGAGATGATGCTTGTAAACTAATCTATTCCTCTGTGTGTGATACCCTTTGATTGTATTAGATTCATCTGAGGTGTCTTTGATTAAATTATTTTAATATTTGAGCTTTGATTCGACCACGTCAGTAAAGTGTAACATTCCCTGCCCCCTTGGTAGGCTCATATAAACTGACACTCACTCAAGAAGACACACAGAAGAGAGAACTTGGTCATTTTGGTCCTGCCATGTGACAGAAAGGAGAAATCTCAAATAGCTAAAGCCCTGGGAAGAGAGATGAGCCATTTGCCTGATAGTTTGAGAAATCAACCTTGAGTTACACTCTTTAGGGCCTTGCAACTATAAACTTTTACCCCAAATAAATACCCTTTATAAAAGCCAACAGATTTCTGGTACTTTGCATCAGCACTCGTTTGGCTGACTAATACAGCAGGTACCACCTGCAAGTGGACAGTTGCAGCATGGCAGCCCCTTTCTGGGATGTACCTGAAGGACAGTGGTGAGTGAAAATTCTCCCAGTGGGCAAAACTTCAAGCAGTGCACCTGGTTGTTCAGTTTTTGGAAGGAGAAATGGCCAGAGGTACGTTTGTACACTGATTTATGAGATGTTGCTAATAGTTTGGCTGGGTGGTCAGGGACATGGAAGGAACATGATTGGAAAATCGGTGACAAAGAGTTCTGGGAAATAGCTATATGGATAGACTTTTTTGAGTCGGCAAAAAACATTTGTGCTTACCAGAGGGTGATTTCAGTAGAGGAAGATTTTAGTAATCAAGTAGATAAGATGACCCACTCTGTGGCTAGCACTCAGCCTCTTTCCCCAGCCATTCCTGTCATCGCCCAATGGACTCATGAACAAAGAGGTCATGATGGTAGGGATAGAGGTTATGCACGGGCTCAGCAACATGGACTTCCCCTCATCGAGGCTGTCTTGGCTATAGTAACTGCTGAGTGCCTAATATGCCATCAGAAGAGACCTACATTCAGCCCCTGATATGGCACTATTCCCCGAGGTGATCAGCCCGCTACCTGGTGGCAGGTTGATTACATTGCATGACTTCTATCATGGAAGGGGTAGCAATTTGTTCTAACTGGAATAGACACATATTCGGGATATGGGTTTGCCTTCCTTGCACAAAATGCTTCTTCCAAAACTACTGTCTGTGGACGTACTGAATGTCTTCTCCACAGCCATGATATTCCACACAGCATTGCTTCATATCAAGGAACCCACTTCACAGCAAATGATGTGCAGGAATGGACACATGCTCATGGAATACACTGGTCTTACTATTTTTGCCATCATCCCAAAGCAGCTGGATTGATAGATCAATGGAATGGCTTATTGAAGACTCAATTATAGCACCAACTTAGTGGCAATACCTTGCAGAGTTGGGGCAATGTTATCCAGGAAGCTGTGTATGCTCTAAATTAGCATCCACTCTCTGGTTTGTTTCTCCCATAGGCAGGATTCATGTGTCCCTGAATCAAGGGGTAGAACTGGGAGTGGAACCACTCACTATTATCCCTATTGTTCCACTAGGAAAATTTTTGTTTCCTGTCCCTGCAATCTTAAACTCTGCTGGTCTACAGTTCTTAGTTCCAAAAGGAGGAGTGCTGCCACCAGGGAACACAACAAGGATTCAATTTTGACCTGGAAGTTAAGACTGTTAACTGGCCATTTTGGGCTCCTTGTGCTTCTGAATCAACAAGCGAAGAAGGGGATTACTGTACTGGCTGGGGTGATTTATCCTGACTATCAAGGGGAAATAGGAATGCACCTACACAGTGGAGGTAAAGAAGAGTTTGCATGGAATACAGGAGATCCCCTAGGGCATCTCTAAGTGCTACCATGCCCTGTGATTAAAGTCAATGGAAAATTGCAACAACTCAATCCAAGCAGGACTAACAATGGCCCAGAATCTTCAGGAATGAAAGTTTGGGTTACCCCGCCAGTCTAAGAACCAGGGCCAGAGGAGTTGCTTGCTGAGTGTAAAGGGACTTGGAATGGGTAGTAGAAGAAGGTAGTGATAAATAGAAACTTTGACCACATGACAAGTTACAGAAATGAGGACTGTAATGGTCATGAATTTTTCTTCCTTGTTTTGTTATGAGTATGTTTGTATATATGCATAAAACGAATATGTGTATTTTCTTCCCTAACCTTTTCCCTTATATGACATAAATTTTATTAATTTCATGTTACGGTACTTAAGGCTGTCAGGTTTAATAGCAAATATGACCCAAGGACTTACACCCTTTTCTGGAGGGAATTAGTGCATTTCTGCTTGTACTCAGGACAGTTGGATATTGTTAGATGGAAATATATATGTGTATGTTATTGTTTTTATTTAGAGACTAAGTATGGTTTAAGTTGATATGTATGGCTGCCAATTTGACAAGGGGTGGACCGTGATGGTTAGGCTAATGTGTCAACTTAGCCAGGTAATGGTGTCCAGTTCTTCGGTCAAGTAAGCACTGGGCTAATTGTAATACAAGGGCATTTCATGTATTTTAATCATCGGTGAGTTGATTGCATAGATGGCTGGTTACATCTACAATCAACAAAGCAGATTGCCGTCGGCAATGTGTGACGTCTCATCCAATCAGTTGAAGGCCTTAAAAGGGGAAGTGATTTCAGCATTCAGAGAGAGAATTTCCATCTCTACTTCTGATAGGCAGTATCCCCTGGGAATTCATCAAGGACCTTCATTGGCACCCCTGGTATTCAGTCTGCCCTGTGGAATTTGGACTTGTACATCCCCATGGTCATGAGACATTTTTATAAACTCTCATACAATTTACAGATATCTCCCTTGGTTCTCTTTCCCTAGAGAACCCTGTGTAATACAGCAAGTCATGAAAGGTTGCAGAAAAGAATTCATTTCTAATGCATCTGTATTCCAAATCATAGGTGAAATATTAGCAATCCAACCTTAGCCCCTTTTAAATTTGAACACTTGTATGTCCCATTATAGGGGAAGACCATTCACTGCTGTTAGGGACATGATATTGGTTTTGTTAGAATGCCTCAAAAAATAAGAACATTTTACATATACAATACACATCTGTATATATGTATGAGTATGATCACAATTTAAATTACACATTCAAAAAGTACAAAATAGCAGCAGTGGATTCCAAAGTGCTGAGGATTATTTTACTACCAGACTCTCACTGAGATACTTTTTTGACTTTAGTATTTGTGGCCGTTGGGCAGTTTGATGTAATTATGATTCCAAAAATATAATTGGATCATGCTTGTAAACTGATCTGTTGATCTGGGCATGTTTAATTTATGATTAGGGCATTGACTGGGCCACATCAGTAGGGTGTTGAGCCCCACCCCTTGGTGGGTGGGGAATCGAATATAAAAGGTCAGGCAAAGGACAGAAGAGGCAGTTTTTGAGAAGCAGTTTTGATGTTGGAAAGAAGGCCCCAGGAGAAGAGAAGCGAGCTGTTCGCCTGATCTCCTACAGCTGACCTTGTGGAGGAAACAGGAGCTAAGCCCAGAGAGAAACGCAGCCCTGGGAAGAGAGGAACCCAAGAAGCCTGAACCCTGGCAAACGTCGGCAGCTGTCTTGCTCTAACATGTGGCAATGGACTGTGGTGAGAAAAGAAACTTAGCGCTTTATGGCCTTGTATCTGTGGACTTCTACCCCAAATAATTACCCTTTGTAAAGACCAACCCATTTTTGGTATTTTACATTAGCACCCTTTTGGCTGACTAATACAGTATTCTATCCATAATTTGGCAGAGTGAAGGAGCAAGAATTTTAATATGAATTTCCTCAGATATAGGGCTCATTTAAAATTACAAGTGTTATCAGCTCATTCAGGTGCCTAGACAAAATTCTCAGTATTCCAAAGTGATTTCAAGATTTAATTCTTGGGAAGCGGCTGTGGCTCAATCAGTAGGGCTCCCGTTTACCATATGGGAGGCCCCGGGTTCGGTTTCCCGGGCCTCCTGGTGAAGGAAAGCCCGCCTGCACGGCGTGGTTAGCTGACCCAGCGAGCACAAGCAGCAAGGGGGGGATAAATGAATAAATAAATAAATAAAAAATCTAAAAAAAAAAAAAAAAAAAAAAAAAGATTTAATTCTTCATCTAGATTATTAAGAATAAAATGAATATCAACATGTATAAGCTTGGTTTTCTAAAGAATATTATTCTAAAGGACATTTATGACGATCACAGTTTTCTTGAGGTTCCCATCAGTTAATCATGTATTTGGCTTTCCAGCCAATGGAAGACTGAATGAGACTTGACTATTTCTAGCATATAGGTGACCTCAACCCCAAGTATCTAGTAACTGTACCTATTAATTTATCTGTTGAGAAGCCTCCCAGAAGCAAAATTAAACTTAGAGTTTTGCCTTTCTAAATTTTCATAAAGCCTCTGGGGTGGGGGTATGGGAAAGAGGCAAAAAGACTCAATATTCGTAGATGATAACACCTTAAGAGAACGTATTTTATAAAGGATGAAGGAGACAGTACACATGAAGACCTGAGCATCAGGGCCATCGACTCAGATCCAGCTACACAGGAAGCACTTGGTATGATCCAGGATAAAAAGGTTTATGGTGCAGTAGTAGGTTTACCATGTAGAAAATGACATCTAATCTTCAGTGACCATCAGTGTGCTAAGAGAGGATGGATCTAGAGAGATATTTACATAGTCATGAAATTTGGAAAATTTAGTGAATTAAAGATGTTTTAACTTCAATCACTTAAGACTGCCAACTCCTTCCAACCCAATCTCTTCTCTGGTGCTATAGTGGTTGTGGGCACATGTGGAATCCTGTGACATGGAAGTTGAGTTGGAGATACATTTATATTGCATTTAGTGAGGTATATTTCTATGGTTTTCACTTATGTGTGTGGTTAGTTATTGCCAGTTGTCCTGGGACAGGCTTCCAGGAATATGCTACTGCCAGTTGTACAGACACACCTGGTGTCATGACTAAAAGAGGACCAGAGGTCAAATCACAATGTCAACAAATTCTATAATGTCTCGAAGCATGTGCATAAAGAAGAAGCAAGATGTGAAATATACAGAGCCAGAAGCTACGCTGCAGAGAATTTTTCCAATAATCAGACAAGTTAACATTATGAACAGAGAATTTGAGTCTCATTGACACTGAGTCAAAAAGGAATTGACTCTTGTCAAGAATATACTTGAAAATTAACTGTATACAATTAAAAATACACTATAGAAAATTTTCTAAATTTCATGACAATTGAAAAATTGAAATGACAGTATCAATAAGTGGTGAAGCTGAATGAAACTTATATAAACCAGAAATAACAAAAACCAATTTCAATCAACCATGCCAGAAATACTGAATTGTTTTTGTATATTTTACAGAAAATATTATAAAGTATTTCTCACATGAAAAGGTGTACAAAGAATGTGCAGCCAAAAATGGTAGAACAAAAATATTGCAGTGGTATGGGTATTTTGTAATGTTCTTGGTATTAATAAACTTCTTAAAAATGATTGTAATTTAGCTTCTAACTCTATATAAATTGTCTTTCATGCCTACATTTGTATTCATAATTTTGTGTTCTTTTCCTTCAAGTGTATATACAAAATTATATAAGCTTCAGTCACTACGAAACCTGAATTTTCCCCTAAGTGGTAGATTAAAAATAGCTTTCTATCATTTATACCTGAATCAGGAAGCTGAATAGGACTTCTTTTCTAGCTGTCTTAAGATTGTACTAAAACCTCAAATCTGAGGACAATAGGTACTAAAAATCACACACTCTGCATGTGAGGGTGCGGGTGAGGGGTATTTTTCTGTAAGCCTAAAACTGCTCTAAAAATAAAATTTATAATAAATCTAGATCAAGATCTAGAAAATATAAATAAATAGAAAGAGAAATAGAAATAGAAATCACACACTCTACACACTCTAGAGAGAGCCCACAGCCACATCTCCACAGGACCTACAAAGGGTTCTGTATGCTACCCCAAACATCACACACCTTGCCAGGCCTCCCAGCCTTTTATGTAAAAGAAAGACTACAAAATTCAAGGAGAATTTGTAAGAATAGAGAGTCATTCATCTAAGGAGAGAATGCTATGTTACTTTCTCTACCCTGCAGATTTACCTTCCAACCCTTCTCCACCATTATCCACAGCTGACCTCTAAGGGCTGCCTCAGTGGGTTCTCTTGCCTCTGAATTCCTTTGGGTGTCCCTTCTGAGGAGAATGGAAGGAGATGGAAGAGAAGAAGGAGTGCTGTGATGTTGCCATGAACTAACAGTATCTCTCAACTGAAGGACACAGATCCTGCTGGGTGACCCTCACCACACAGCTCTCTCTGTCTCCAGCACAAATAACCAATTTGTCCCCTAGTATTTCAGTCTTAAGCAGAGTAACTATACTCTGGCATTAAGTGTCCTAGGTTATTACATCACCCCTTCAGATTTCCCTATACCTTCCCCACACCTTTTTTAAATAGCTCCTTAAAATAATTTTTAACTCCCCTCATTTTGATCCATTTTGAATGTTACATCTGTTTCTTATTGTCACCAAAAGAACTATGCCTACTAAAACCATGTGAGAGATCCTTCAATAAAACCACTCATAGAGATTGAGTTTTCAACCAAAAGGGGAAACAAGGCTCTCAAATGCCTTTGGAATTCTACTTACACAAGGGACTTGCTGATTTTCCACAAATGGTTAGGGGTCTTCTTCCAGAGGAAGGACCAAAGAGGACTCACACTGGACACATTCCCTGCATCAGAGAATGGAACATTGGGAAGCCCCCTGCAGAACCTCCTAAGAATACACATGTACCACCCATTAGAAGGCTCTCATTTGAGCTCCTTTCCTACATGGCAGCAGAGAAGAACCCTGAGAATGAATTAAGAGGAAGTTATTTATAATCATGTGCTCAGTTTCACAAAATACATTTATTTATTTTCTTCTCCCTTTTCTCAGCTCCAACACTCTGGAGGGTCCAGAGGCTATTAGAGTAGGGTTGCCAGAAAAAACACAGGATGCCCTGTTAAATTTGAATTTCAGATAAACTATGAAAACAAATTAGTGTAAGTATGTCCCATGCCATATTTGGGACTTCCTTATACTGAAAAAGTGTGTGTTTATTTATCTGAAATTCAAATTTAACTGGACATGACATCTGGTTTGTTTTGTTTTGTTGGCTAAATTATAACCTCATATAAGAGGTAGAGTATAGTACCTCAGGACTGGAGGCTTTACCACCACTACCTACAGACATAATCCAAGGCTGATCAGTGAGAGGGAGGGGAAAGAGATGAGTGTTAAATCAGAAATGAGATTGAAGTTCTAAACTATTCTCACCAGAATGGACCTTTTCTTACAAAAAAAATGATGGGAATTTTCTAGAGCCTACAAAAATATCTTAAATAGCAGGAGGATGTCTGAAGGGCACAGGAAGAAAAAATCTAAAAGGATTTTCTGTGTGTGTGTGCTCCACTAATCTCAGGTATGTTCAATGCAATAACTAAATGTTTAGATCTTGATAAAATGCCCAAATTCAAAAAAATTCAATCCAGGATTGTCATTAATTCTAATGCGGAGCATATCTATCTACACACAGACTTATAGTTATCATTAATAAAAATAGAAGCAATGGGTGTTTGGAATAATGCTTGTGACTTTCTTTGAGGCTAAGATTTTTTATGTGAATTTTCAGATTCCAGTGCAGGTTTTGGGAAATTCAAGGGACCTGAGATGGAACTGAAAATGAGGACTCCCCAGGATCTTCTTTAAAGTCTCTTTGCAGACATAAAGTTCTTGGCTGGGTGTTCAAGTGGAATAGCATAAATGTAGTCTTGATAGAGCTTGCCGAGGATGTGGATTTCTCTGCAGTCTCCAGGAAACTCTTGTGAAAGAGTAATATCTAAAAGGTGATTCTTAAACACCACCTCAGACACTGATTTTTCTCAAAGGAGTAAAACTTTTACTAAAGAAAGAAGGAAAACTATAGGACAGTGGCCCAAGTCTTAGAACCTAATATCCCTCCCTAAAGTGTTTGGGCAGGCCACCAGAGAAACAGTATCATTGCATGGAATGGACAGAATGGCATGCTGTCCAGCGTTTTGTGGAGACCAGAAAGGAACAAAAACTTTGGACATTTTGTGCCTGTCCCAGAGGAAAAAGTTTTTATGCCCTAGTTAGAAAAGGTCATTGAGATGCTGAAAGATTGGCAGGTACCTGATATGAATTAAAGTGTTTAAAGATAAATCAGAAGGTGTTTTAGTTTCCTAGCTGCTAAAACAAATGCCATATGTTTTAGTTTTCTAGGCTGCTGAAATACAATATTGGGTTGGCTTTTACAATGCAGATTCATTTGCTTGCAAGCTTACAATTCTGAGGCCGTGGAAATCAAGGCATCATCAGGCAATGCTTTCTCCCCAAAGACCAGTTGCAGGAGATCCTGGACTCCACTTTCACATGGCAAGGCACATGGCCACATCCACTGGTTTTTCCCTTCTCTTCTGGGTTTCATTGCCTCAGCTTATGACTTCCCTTGGCTTTCTCTCTCTGTTCCTGTGGCATTCTCTCTCTGTCTCTCTCCATATTCATCCCATTTATAAAAGGCTCCATTGAGAGGATTAAGACCCACCCTGGGTTGTGCCTTAATTGAAGTAACCTAATCAAAAGGTCCCACCTACAATACATTCACACCCACAGAAATGCATTAGCTCTAAGGACATGATTTTTCCAGGATCTATAAAAGCCTCAAACTACCACACCATACAATGGGTTGGCTTAATCAAAGAGAATTTATTGGTTCATGGTTTTGAGGCTAGTTGAAGTCGAGCTTAAGGTGTTAGTAAGGTGATGCTTTCTCCCAGAAGACTGTGGCATTCTGGGGTTAGATGTAGGCGATACTTGATCCTTAGCTTTCTGTCACATGACAAATCGCATGGTAGTGTCTTCTCATTTCTCTTATGAGTTCCAATGACTTTCAACTTCTGGAAGTTCCTTATGGCATCTTTTTGCTTGCCCAATTTCCGTTACTTATAAAGATTTATATTGGATTAAGGTCCACCCTCATTCAGTTTAGGCACCCTGAACTAATAACATCTTCAAAGGTTCTATTTTCAAATGGGTTCACACCCAAAGGAATAGGGGTTGGGACCTGAAAATGCCTTTTGTAGGGGATCTGATTCCATTTCCAGCAGGAAGCAAGGAAAATAAATTCTCCACATACACATCATGGTTAGAAACTTTGCTACAGAAAGTGGACAAAGGTAGAAGGAATGGAAAAAGGGTTCAATTGGCAAAGGTCATAGGTAATGTTTTTCAAGACAGGCACAAGTTGCAAGAATAATAAGGGAAGCCTACTTCTCTACTAGAGTTATTGAAGCTAGTTTGGGGAAAGGAGGAGAGGTAGTTCACAGAAGATATAAAGAGGGAAAAGACCAAATTGCTTACAGTCATGACTATCATTGACAGGGCTTTAAGTGAAGCAGAGGACTACTCCTTGGAAGACTGGTCATGTGATGACTTCAAATGCTTAAAACAGTAAAACAGAAAAGCCCACCTTACCTCTTGAGCAAGTGTTCAGGGAGCAAGTGCCAACTTGGCAATTCTCCTTGTGGAATGATAGTATTCTACAAGAAAATACAAAAGAATATAGAGTGTATAACCTGTTGTAGTGATAGAAATAAGTTGGCCTGGTGAAGGGGTTCAAGGAGGCCCTTTCTGAGAATGTATCATTTAAGATGAGAAAGGTCGGGCCTTGCAAATAGAGGAAGAAAATGTAAACCTGGGCTGATGGAGTAGTACATACTATAACTTCAAAGTGAAAAGGAGCTTTCAATGTTTGAGGTGCTGGGTAGAAGTCCATTTCAGTATAGCAGAGAAAGAGACCAATGACTGAAAAGGAGTTAGAGAGATAATTTGCAAGTTTAACAGCAAAAAATTAACATATCAGTGAATGAATGAATGACAACTATGAAGGATGATGTCCTTAGAGCTAATGCATTTCTGTGGGTGTGAACAGCTTCTGGATGATTGGTTTGGGAGGAGATGACAGTCATTCCCACTGAATTACTAAGTATAAGATAGTCAATAGTTAGAAGAAGAAGACTTGTTTAGATAACTATGATCATAACTTTGACAATTTATTGAGACTCAGGAGAATTTAGTCTTCAAGAAAAGAAATCTTTTGTATCTTAAAATTTTGGAGCTGGAACATAATTTGAAGTACATGCCATCCATCCCCCCAATCTGCAAACTAGGAAAGTGAAACAAAAGTAAAGTAAGTGATCGAAGAACAGCTCTAGCAGGCTCAATAACTATCAGTCTATTGCACTTTCTTTTCTTGTTCTTTCTTTTACAAGTTTATATAAAAATAAGAACCCTAAGAACCTTGAGAATGTAAATAGTGTCCAAGCACAGCCTTTCCATTCATGAAATAAATAGGATGGCATAAAATAGAAAGTTTTCATTTTATTTATTGCAAGTCAGAAATTTGGGAGAGTTGGTATCACCTTCTTTATGAGTTTACAGTAATTTGTATCTAAACCGTGCTTGTTATGCTGCCTGAGGAAGCATCCGTGAACTTGCTGCAGAAGTAACCAGTGATCAGATGAGAAGATAAAACTCTGGGCTCAGGGAAGGAGGTCTGTAAGAAGTCTTTGCCAACAAAATATATTAATAGAGTACAATCAGTAATTTTTTATAGAAATCCTGTTATTTCAGTGACAAATATATTCACTTTTTTAGTATAAGCAGTAAAAGAAATGGTATATTTTTCCCAATATAATTATTTAAAGGTGCCATAATGAAGAAATTAATATTTGCAAAATAATAATGAGGGCAAATGGTAATCTATATCCTTCCCATTGCTAATATGAATAACTCTAGAATTTTGAGCCTATAAGAATTTTGAATGTGAAAATCCCAACAAAAAATTTTAAAATCAAATAATTGCAAAGTATATTTAATGTATTTGTAAATAATCAGCTCTTGTATTTTAATAATATTTTTGCTCTACCATCAGAAATATATTTTCTTCCTTGAAGGTAAAATTAAAACAAAAAAAATATGAATTGCTGATTTTAAAGAGTGTGTCTTTCTTAAAGATTTATCGTTTGTAATAATTCCCAATATATTTCAATCTAGAGTTCCTTATGCAGCAACATGATGTGTCAGGCAGAATAATGCCCAACTCTCCAAAGATGGCTATGTCCTAATCCCCAGAACATGTGAATATGTTAAGTTACACAGCAAAGAGGAATCAAGTTTCCCCTTTGAAGGTTGTTAATAAGCTGACCTTAATATAGGACATTATCCAGGCAAACCCAAAGTAAACACAAGAATCCATAAATGTGGGAGAGGGAGGCAAAAGAGTGTCAGAGTGATATGATGTGAGAAAGATTTGACTGGCCATTCCAGCTTTGAAGATGGAAGGGCACCACTAGCCAAGGAATGCAGGCACCTTGTAGAAACTAGAAAAGGCAAAAAAAGACAGATTCATCCTTAAAGACTCCCAAAAGGGACATAATCCTGCTGACATCTTGATTTTAGCCTAGTGAGACCTACTTTGTACCTCTGACATCTGTAATTGCAAAATAATAAATTTGTGGTGTTTAAAAATACCAGGTTTGTGGTACTTTATTATAGCTACTATAGAAAATTAATACATATGGCAAGGGAACATAAAATCACAAAATTCAGAACAATATTATATAAGATGGAGTAAAAAAATAATCAATTTTGAAAATTAACTTCTCAACAATTTCACATCCCATTTTCCCAAACAAAATCATTGAACAAATTCAACTCCTAAAAGAGCATGAGAAAAGCAGAATTATATCACAGAAGGTACAACTTCTTTATTGTTATTTTTACCTAGCCAGCTCCTCTATTCTTCAAAGCCACCATTTCTTTTACATGTCCATATTACCTATTATAAATCCTTTAAAAAGAAATTTAATTTCTACCATTATAGTCATTTACATATTCACATCATTCACTCAGTATATTTGCAGTTGTCTGAAACCAGCTGTACTCATAGAACTTAAAGACTATGTTAAGAGACTAATTTAAAAAAAATTTTTTTAGAGTTTAATGTTTTTTTATGTCACTTTTTTATTTTAGTTTTTTTAAACAAAGCCATTTTATTGATGTATATTAATAAAGCATACAATCTATCCAAAGTGTACAATCAATGGTATTTGCTATTATCATATAGTTGTGTGTTCATCACTTGAATTATTATTAAAGCATTTTCATTCTTTCAATAATAATGATAATAAAAAGCAAAAACCAGACAAACAAACAAGGAAATTACTCACTTCTCAATCTCTCTCTTTATCCTGCTATATATAGCTGCTATTTGCGGCTATTCCTGCACAATTATTTATTTGTTTATCAAGCAGTTTCATTGTGATTATATTCACATACCATACGATCTATCTAAAGTATATAATCAATGGCTTTTAATATAATCATAATATTGTACATTCATCATCTCAAAAATTTTAGAACAATTTCATTTTTAAACCAAAAAAGAGTGGTACCAATAACTCTACAAATAACTCTACTAAGAGGAACTCTACAAATAAATCAGATGGAGTATTTGAAAAGATTCTAATAAATATTCAATGAAAGTAAATAAAATGATGTTTTTATTGAAGACTTTGAGGAGCAGGATTAAAATTAGCCTCAAAAATTAGAAATAAAATCAGCACTGTTGGGCATGTATTAAAATTATAAATGAATATTTCTTAGTAAAAGAATTTGATTTTATTTTGTATTATATAATAATGAATGCTAGCCTATTATTAAATAAATATGGCTTACAATTTTAATATTCTTATCTGTATAAGAATAACTACCTAGCAGCAAATTGACTCCAACAGTATATTAAAAAGATTATACACCATGACCCAGCAAGTAGGCTAGGGTAGTTCAACATATAAAAATCAGTCAGTGTAACAATTACAAAAATAGAAGGAAGGGAAAAAATCTAATGATCATCTTAATAGATGCAGCAAAAGCATTTGACAAAATCCAGCAACCTCCTTTGTCTATATTAAAAAACAAACAAACTCAAAAATGTAAGAATAAAAGGGAACATTCTCAACACTGTTATTTAATATTATGCTAGGTTATACTTATGCATGTCTCATCAGGATCTCATTGACTGCCACAGAACAATAAACAGTGCCTCAAATAGTGGGGCTCCTGAAGGCTCTAGAGACATCTAGACACCGCAAGCAAGGCAGACAACCTCAAGAATTGGGCACCCTATCAGTGAGCCTTATTTTGGAATTTATGCTCCTCAGTGTAACAGAGTTAGACTCATTTACAATTTCCCTACACATAGCTCTTCTGCCCCTTTTAATTGAATCTATATTTAGCATTATACCCATTAAATATATGTCCCAGAGACTTAAATCTTCCAGCTGTTCACATGCCGGTTGAGCCCTGAATCTCAGCAGAGTTGCAACACCTACTCACCAGTTCATTGGACTCACCCTGGACAACTAACAAAAGGATGATGATGGACAATGCCCATCCCAAAAAACAGAGTATCTACAACTGCAAGCAAGACAGTTCCATCTGCCCCGTGGGATCTAAGCCCCTCTCAATCAGAAACAGAGTGGGCATCACCATCCCCAAATCCACAAGATTGAGGAATGAACAAACATGGGGATAATGCAACTAGGGACTAAAGTAGACTTATTATTCAAACCTATATGTGATGCTTGTTCTATTCAAACCTATATGTGATGCTGGAGTTTTTAGGTGTACTTCCAGAGACTGGAGCCTCTGGCCTACCTATGTGCCAGCTGTGCCTGGAATCTCGGTGGAGCTGCAACTCCTATCCTACAGCTCAATGGACTCATCCAAGTCACCTGGCGAGGAGACAACGATGGGCAATGGCCATCCCAGGGAATGTAGCTGCAGGCAGGATATCCAGTTGCAAGCAGGATAATCCCATCCACCGTATCCATGGGATATAAGCCCTCTCTCACTTGGAGGTGGAGTGGATGTCAGGATTGAGGGAAGAGCTATGGACTAGAGTGGACTCAATGGTATTCTGTTGTAGACATATTGTGATTCAAGCAATGGAAGAAATTATAACAGTGAGGTGGAGCCGGTGGCCACTGGACACTTTCGGGGCAGGGAGAGGAAGGGCAGTTGAAAAACAGGGGCTTTTTCGGGACTTGGGGGTTGTCCTGAGTGGCGTTGTGGCGATAGATGTAGACCATTTTACATCATATACCATGCAGAACTGTGTGGGAGAGAGTGTGGTCTATGATGTGAACTGTGGTCTATGCTTGGTGGCAAGGCCCCAGGATGTGTATATCCATTACGGGTGATGTGCCACATTGATGAAGGATGTTTGTGTGGGATGTTGTGGGAGCTGTGGGGGGTGGGGAACATAGGAATCCCTGTAATTTCTGTGTAATATCTAGGTAATCTAAACACCTTTTTAAAAATATATATATATACACATATATATATTTAAAAAGTAGACTTACTATTATTACTATTATAGCAATGGAAGAACATGTGTCACTGATATAAAAGCAGTGGTCACCAAAGGTTCTGAGGGAAGGGAGAGGGATGAATAAGTGTAACATGGGGGCATTTTTGGGACATTGGAATTGTTCTGAATGACAATGCAATGATGGATCCAGGCCATTATACATTTTGTCAAAACCTACACAATTGTGCAGTGCAAAGTGTAAATTATAATGTAAACTATAGTCCATGGTTAGTAGCAATGCTTCAATATGTGTTCATCAACTGTAATAAATGTACCACACTAATGAAAGATGTTAATATGGAAAAGTGGTAGGGAGAGAGGGTAGGGTATACAGGAATCCCCTATATTTTTTTATGTAACATTTATGTAATCTAAAGCTTCTTTAAAACTAAATAAAATTAAATAAATTGAATTAAAATAAAATATTGTGCTAGAAATTCTTGCTAAAGCAATTAGGCAAGAAAATGAAATAAAAGGTATCCATATTGGAAAGGTAGGAGTAAAAGTATCCCTATTTACAGGCAACATGGTTTTACATATAGAAAACCAAAAGGAATCCACAAGAAAACTATTAGAGCTAGTAAATTAATTCATCAAAGTGGCAGCATTCAAGAACACACAAAAAAATTGTGTTCCTGTACACTTATCAATGAACAATCTGAAGAGGGAATTAAGTAAAAATCCATTTTCAACAGCATCTAAAAGAATAATATATCTATACATAAATTTAACTAAGAATACAAAAGACTTGATACCAAAAACTATAAAACACTGCTGAAAGGAATTAAAGAAGACCTAAATAAATGGCAAGATATCTCTTGTTCATAGATGGGGAGAGTTAACATTGTTAATATGCCATTCTAACCCAAAATATACAAATATAATGCAATTCCTATTAAAATTCCAGCAGCCTTTTTTTTCAGAAAATGGAGAAAATGATTCTCAAATTTATATGGAAATGTAAGATGCCCTGTAAAGCCAAAACAGTCTTGGAAAAAAAAATTAAAAGAAGAGGATTAAAGGACTCACACTTTCTGATTTCAAATTTTATTACAAAAAACAGTAATAAAAACATGGTGGTACTGGCACAAAGATAGATAAATAGATGAGTGGAACATAATTGAAAGTATAGAAATAGACCCACAGATCTATGGTCAATTTTTCACAAGAGGGCTAACTACATGCAGTGGGGAAACAAAAGTCTTTTCAACATGTGGTGTTGGGAAAACTGGATATCCACATGCAGAAGAATGATGTTAGACCTCTACCTCATACCACATACAAAAATCAACTCAAAATGGATCAAGCACCTAAATGTAAGAGCTAAAATTATAAAACTCTTAGAAGAAAATATAAGAGAAAATCTTCATGTCCTGGGATTCAGCAATAGATTCCTAGATATGACACCAAAAGTATAAGGAACAACAACAAAACATTAGATAAATTTTATTTCATCATAACTAAAAACTTGTACATTGAAGGAAATCATCAAGAAAGTGAAAAGACAACCTACAGAATGGGAGAAAATAGTTTCAAACCATATATCAGATAAGGGATTGATATCCAAAATATATAAAGAATTTTTGTGGAGTAACAACAAAAAGACAACTCAATTAAAAAATGGTCAACGACTTCAATGGACATTTCTCTGAAGAAAATAAGCAAATGGCCAATAAACAATGAAAAGATGTTTTACATAGTTAACCATTAGGGAAATGCAAATTAAAACCACAATGAGATACCACTTCATTCCCATAAAGATGGATATTATTTTTAAAATGAAAATTAGCAAGTGGTGGAGAGAATGCAGAGAAATTGGAACTGTAGTGCATTGTTGGTGAGAATGTAAAATGGTTCAGCCACTGTGGAAAGCATTATGGCAGTTCCTCAAAAAATTAAAAATAGGATTACTGTTGACCTGTATCTCAAACAAATACTAGTACATCAATGTTTATAGTAGCATTATTCACAATAGCTGAAAGCTGGAACAACTCAAGTATCAATCAGAAATGAATGGATAAACAAAATGTTGTATATACAGGTATATTTCATTTTATTTCATGTTGCTTTACTGCATTTCACAGATAATGTATTTTTTTGACAAATTTAAAGTTTGTGGCAAGCCTGTATTAAGCACGTCTATCAGCACCATTTTTCCAACAGTATGTACTCACTTCCTGTCTCTGTGTCACATTTTTGGTAATTCTCACAATATTTCAAACATTTTTATTATTAATATTTCTGCTATGGTGACCTGTGATTGGTGATCTTTGATATAACTATTGTAATTTTATTTGGGCACAATGGAGCCACATCCATTTAAGTTAGCACACTTAATCAAAAATGTGTGTGTTCTGACTGCTCCATCAACTAGTCACTTCCCTGTCTCTCCCTTTCTCTTCAGACCTCCCTATTCCCTGAGACACACCAATACTGGAATTAGGCCAACTAATAACCCTATAATGGCCTCTACATGTTCAAGAGAAAGGAAGAATCACATGCCTTTCAATTATTTCAATCAAAAGCTAGAAATGATTAATCTTAGTGAGGAAGGTATGTCAAAAGCCAAAACAGGCCAAAAGCTAGGCTTCATGAATCCAGTTAGCCAAATTGTGAATGCAAAGAAAAAGTTCTTGAAGCAAATTTAAAATGCTACTCCAGTGAACACAGAAATGAAAAGAAAGTGAAACAGCATTATTGCTGATATGGAGAAACTTTTAGTGGTCTGGATAGAAGATCAAACCAGCCACATTTTCTTTAGCCAATGCCTATTTCAGAGCAAGGTCCAAACTCTCTCCAGTTCTATGAATGATGAAAGAGGTGAGGAAGTCACAGAAGAAAAGTTTGAAACTAGTAGGGGTTGGTTCATGAGGTGTAAGGAAATAAGCTATCTCCATAACATGACAGTGTAAGGTGAAGCAGCAAGTGCTGATGTAGAAGCTGTGGCAAGTTATCCAGAAGATCTAGCTAAGATTGTTGATAAGTTGCCTCCACTAAATAACAGATTTGAAATGTAGATGAAACAGCCTTGTCTTGCAGGAAAATGCCATCTAAGACTTTTAGAACTAGACAGAAGTCAATGCCTGGCTCAAAAGATTCAAAGACATGCTGACTCTGTTGTTAAGGGCTAATGCAGCTGGTGACTTGAAGTTGAATCAAATGCTCATTTACCACTCCAAAAATCCTAGGGCCCTTAAGAATTAGGCTAAATCTGTACTGCCTCTGCTTTCTAAATTAAACAACAGAGTTTGAATGACAGCTGTTCACAACATGGTTAACAGAATATTTTAAGCCCACTGTTGGGAACTACTGATCAAAAGATTACTGCTCATTGACAATGCAGCTGGTTACCCAAGAGCTCTGATAGAGATGTCTAATGAGATTAATGTCATTTTCATGCCTGCTAACACAATATCCATTCTGAAGTCCATGGATGAAGGAGTCATTTTGGCTTGCAAATCTTACTACTTAAGAAATTCTTTTCATAAGCCTATCACTGCCATAGATACTGATTCCTCTGATGGATCTGGGCAAACTAAATTGAAAACCTGGAAAGGATTCACTATTCTAGTTACCATTAAGAACATTCATGATTCTTGGGAGAAGGCCAGCCACCATGGATGATTTTTTTTAAAAAACAATTTATTGAAGTATATCACACATTCATGAACATACGTAAACTATAAGTGTTCAGTAAACATTGAGAACTTACAAAACAAACATACAAAACATCATACAGGGCTCCCACACACCACCACCCCCCAAACACCCTGCTTTGTTGTGAAACTTTTGTTAACAAATCATGAAAGAGCATCGTCAAAGTATTACCACTAACTATAGTTCATATCTTCCTCCCCTATACATTTTTTAAGGATTTATTTATTTATTTACTTACTTTTATCCATTTTTACCACCCATCCCATTTTTGCTGTTTCTGTGTCCATTCACTGGGTAGCTCTCTGTGTCCATTTCCTGCCCTCTCTTCTCATCCTTCTCCTCCTGTCTTCACTGGGATTCAATCCTCAGAATCCCCGATGTGGGAAAGAAGCATCCTACCACCTATGCCACCTCAGTTTCTGTTTTTTTGGCACATCTTGTTTTGGTTCTCCCTTGTGTCAGTCTCCTGTTACATCATAATCTTGCTGAGTGGCTTGTGGGGCCTCATGGCACACCCACGGGTGGGGCCTGGTGGCCCACATGCCTTCGATATTTTTCTTTTTTAAATTTTTACTGGGAGGTCCCAGGGATCGAACCCAGGTCCCTCTATATGGGAGATGGACACCCAAGCACCCGAGCCACATCTGTCCCCCTGCTATATCTCTGAAGGTTGACCAAAGATACCCAAAGTTACAGTTCTTTCCCATAAAGGATGATCATATAATAAATCAGGCTTAGTTTATCACCAGCATTCCAAAAACTACACCTAGGGAGAAAAACTAGGTCTGGGGACACATGCATGGTTTCTAATATAACAAATGTTTAGCCTGATTATCACAATGATTATCACAAAATCAGGACAGTGAGAATATTCACAACATGGATGACTTTGAGGGGCTCAAGAATTCAGTGAAGGAAGCAACTGCAGATATGGTGGAAATAGCAAGAGAACTAGAATTAGAAATGGAGTCTAAAGATGTAACTGATTTCTGCAATCTCATGATAAATCTTGAATAGATGAGGAGTTCCTCATATGGATGAGCAAAGAAAGTTATTCCTTGAGTTGGTTAAGATGCTGTAAACATTGTTGAAATTTCAACAAAGGATTTAGAATATTACATAAATTTAGTTGATAGAGCATAAGCAGAGTTTGAGAGGATTGACTCCAAATTCGAAAGAAGTTCTACTGTGGGTATAATGCATAGCAAACTTCATTGTTATGTTAATTTAAGAAATTGCCATAGACAACCACCATCCTGATCAGTCAGCTGCTATTAACATGGAGGCGAGATCCTCCACCTGCAAAAAGACTATGACTAACTGAAGGCTCACATGGTGGTTAGCATTTTTCAGAAATAAAGTATTTTTAATTGACGTATGTTTGTTGTTTTATTAAACACACTGTTATATCACACTTAGACTACAGTATAGTGCAAAAAGTTTTATATGCATTGGGAAACCAAATAAATCATATTACTTGCTTAGTTGTGATATTCTCATTGTTTGCAGTGGACTGGAACTGAACCCACAATATATTAGAGGTATGCCTATATACACACTTGAATATTATTTGCCTATAAGGAAAGGTGAAGTTGTGAGATACACTGCAACATGGAAGAACCTTGAAAATATTATGCTCAGTGAATAAAGAAGATACCTAAGGACAAAAGTTGTATGATATAACTTATACAAGATGACAATTTGTAGAGATAGAAAGCAAATTAGAGCTTACTGGGCGAGGAGAAGGGAGAAAGGGGGAATGGGGGAGTGTATGTTTGTAAAAAAAAATCAAGCTAATAAACTGACTAAATAAAGTAGAAAGAAAATTAAAAAACTCTTGCCAATATTCCCTACATACCACAATATCTTTGGTTAGTTGGGAATTTTTGCTTTTAAATCTGTTGTCTTTATTTTTGGTATTCTTTATTAGGATTTACTTTCACACTGAAAAAAATAGCATATACTTATTTTAAAATAGAGAATAACAAACGTGGGTAAAGAAAAATAACAAATCTTGCCTTTCCTATCCTTTTCCTTATTAATATATACAATATTAATAGCTTGCCATATATCCTTACTAACTTCTCCCTATGTGAATATAAAAAACAAAACATACACTACAAGTATTTGTCACAGAGCACAATGTTGTTTTATATAGAATATATATTCTTACATGCTTATAGTTTTTTGTCCCTAAGTAGATTTCCAAAAGTATTTTGCTATGTCAAAAGGAATACATATTTTTAATTTTATTAGAAATTGTCAGATTACATTTCAAAAATTGTGGCAATTTAACTCCCATCAGCAATGAATGAGAAGTCCATTTCCCTAACTAATACATGAGGTAAGAGGGGAAAGTTTTGGAATTTAGAGTTCTGATAATTTCCCATGCTTTGGTTTGGAGACATAGATTACAATTCAGAAATAATAGGAAATAGGAAATATCCAAGTCCTTGCATTGGTGAAGCCTATCTTTAACTCAAATAAATGTGTTAAATATGATCTAAAATTGCTATAATTCTTATCTACCTGCCAGAAGACAAATCTCTGAATAAAGGTAATTGTCTAATTGTCAAATTATCCCTACAAATTGTCATATTTAATATCTGTATTAGTCAGTGTTCTCTAGGGAAACAGAATCAATAGGCGATATCTGAAAATATTATGAGATTTTATAAGATTGTCTCACATGATTGTAAGGATGTGCAAGTTCAAATTCCATAGGGCAGGCTTCAAGCCAGGAACTGCAATGAAGTTTTCCAATGAATTACTCAGGAGAAGCTGGCTAGCTTAAGTGTAGATGGAAATTCTCTCTTCTGATTGCTGAAATCATAGTTTCTCCTTTTAAAGACTTCAACTAATTGGATGAGACATCTCTCATTGTTGAAGACAATCTCCTCAGTTGATTATAGATGCAATAAGGCATAGATGCAATCACTTACTGATGATTTAAGTCCGTGAAATGTCCTCACAGTAACAATCAGGCCACTGTGGGTTTAACCAAACACCCGGGCACCATTTCCTGGCCAAGTTGACACATGTACCTAACCATCACAATATCCAAAACTCAGTCACAAAAAGTTAGGCACATGAAGAGATAAGTTAAACTGATCAAAAATAAGATAAACAATAACACTAGAAACAGACTCCATAGAATACAGATAAGTGCAAGAGATTAAGAACAAATATGTTATCTAATTTAAAGAAAATAAGACAAGATTTAAATATCAACAGAAAAATAGAAACTATTAAAAAGAGCCAATGGAAATTCTAACTGAAAGGTACAATAACCAAAATTTAAAGCTCAATGGATAGATTAAACAGCAAATTAGATGCAGTTATAGAAAGAATTAATAACCTAGAAGATAGGTGAGGAGAAAATAAGCAATCTGAAACATATAGAGACAAATGAATGGAATACACAGAGTATGGAAGACATAAAAGATACAGTGAAAAGGTGAAAATGTCTGTTATATATGTTATTGGAAAGGGAAGAGATAATGGGAATTTAAAAAGATTTTCAAATTTCAAATTTGAAGGATTTTCTCAAATTATTTCAGTAATACTTTGGGATACTACACAGCAATAAAAATGCATGATCTCCAGACATACCAAGCAACATGGATTAATCTCATACACACCATATTAGGGCAAGGAAGTCAAATATAAAAGAGTACATATTATATAATTCCATTGTTATGAATTTCAAAGACAGACAAAATTATAAGGTGAGAAGTCAGAAAAGTGGTTATCTTTGGGAAAGAGGGGGAAGATACTGATGGGGAGGTTGCAGGCAGGCTTTTGAGTACTGGTTGTTATGTATTTCTTGACCTTGGTGCTGGTTTTCCAAGCATACTCACTTTGTCATAATTCATATGCTTTGTTTGCATTTCTATATATTTGTTACACTTCACACAAAAGTTTTAAAATAAAGTAGAAACAATCATTATAATGTGTTTATGAGAGGAAAAAATATTTATCTCCAGAAATAAGAAGAAATTTATTATTTGAATACAGTTTTTAGTTGAAAAATTGCATTTTAAGATTTACATTTTAAATACGCAACTATCAGTAAGATCTTTCCAACTTTCTGCCCTTTTTATATATCCTTTAATATGGGATTCTCATGATGGAAAAAAGGTCTAATACACATTTCTTTAGACAAAAGGACCTTTGTGAAGGTACTTATAAAACATTACCTCTATTTCCATTTTTTCTCATTTCCAAAATGTTCAGTTAGTATATATCAATACTGAAAGCTGCACGTGAATTTCTTTACTTTTATCAGAAACACAATCTTCTTTTAAATGCTAACTAAGAAATGTAGAAGAAAGTTGCTAACAACTTATTCTCATTCGGATTTAAAGCAGCAAGTAACAGTAGGTGTTCATGTTAATTATCTGAATAAGTCTTGACTTTACAAAAGCAAATTCTGATCACTTGTTTGGCTTGAAATAACTGTAATAAACCTTGAATAACTTGAAATAAACCTTGTGATGAGTTTGGTGACCTTAAATCATATTTTAATGGGATTTGGAAATATATATAATCAGAAATAATTGAAGCTATTTAATGATTTAACCAAGAAAACATCAGCATGCCAGACATAAAGTAAATGTGTGAAATTATCTTCTCATTATTAGGTGTGAATGCTAAAATTGAGGGGTCATTTCATTGTTTGAAAAACTCTTGGGACAGGAAAAGTAACCATTTACAAATGAAACTGTAAAATCTATGTTTATAATCTAAGACACGAATTACTGTGAAAATTGCAGGAGAGGGCTGAAAAGACATTTCTTCAAACAAGGGTATGAAAAACAATACCTATTAACTTCAATAGTGAATGAGTGTTGAAAATGCCAAGAGAATCATTATAAAAATCCAGCTGTATATCTCTGCATGCTTTAAAAAGTGTTCTTTCATGTAGTTTTTAAAAATATTTTAAACATTTATTTTATTTATTTATTTGTCCCCCACACCCTCATTATTTGCTCTCACTGTCTGCTCTCTGTATCTGTTCATTGGATGCTCATCTTTTTTTTTAGGAGGCATTCAGAACAGAACCCAGGACCTTCCATGTGGGAGAGAGTTGCTCAATAGCTTGAGCTCCCTCCACTCCCTACTTGTTGTGTCTCTCATTGTGTTTCCTCATTGTGTCTCTTCATTGCATCATCTCATTGCATCATCTTGTTGCATCAGCTTGCCATGCCAGCCTGTCGCATCAGCTCTCTGTCTTGCTAAGTTTCTTTAGAAGGCACTGGGCACCAAACCTGGGACTTCCCATGTGGTAGGCAGGTGCCCAACTGCTTGAGCCACATCCACTTCCCCACTTTCACATAGTTTTATTATTTTAAAGGAGGGTAATTTGTAAATATATATCACTGTAATATTTTTTTCATATAAATATATCCATGAATCAGTAGGTACATAGATACCTACTTATCTCTTTATCACTGGGTTTATCTCAGTATTTTAAAAATATCTGTTTACTTCTTTATTCTTCCAATGCATTGTAAGCTGCCTTATTTATATTCTAGGACCTTACACAATATGGTGCTCAATAAGCATTTGTTGAATTAAACTGAGTTTTAAAAAGAGTCTTACTCTTACAATACCCTGAAATAATAGCAATATACTTAACACTAACTCCCCACTTGTGTAAAATGAAGAGCAGTGGAATAAAACCTGTGTCAGATAATGTATTAGTCAGCAAAAGTGCTGATGCAAAGTACCAGAAATCTGTTGGCTTTTATAAAGGGTGTTTATTTGGGGTAGAAGCTTACAGTTACCAGGCCCTGAAGAATCCAACTCAAAGCACCATAGGAGGTACTTTCTCACCCAAAGTTGGTTGCCACATGTTGATGCAAGATGGTGGCAATGTCTGCAAGAGTTCAGCCTTCCTTCTTCCTCTTAAAGCTCCATGGTCCCAGCTTCTTCCTATCTCAGCTGTAGGCTGTCATAAGGCTTGTCTCTCTTCCCAGGGCTTGTTTCTTTCTTGGCTCAGCTGCTCTTCTTGCTTAACAAGGTCAGCTGTAGACCATCAGGCTCATCTGTCTTCCTGGGGCCTCTATCATGTCTAATGGAGCCTTCTCTCTTTCCTCCCATATCTACTTCTTGTGTTCTCTTTCCATGTGTATTTACTTCTAGGGCTCCAGCATCAAAAAACTAAAACTCTCTCCTCTGCCATGTCATTTTATCTGTGAGTCCCTGAACACCAAGGGGGTGGGAACTCAAAGGCCTACTGATATGGCCAAATCAAAGCCCTAATCATAATTTAATCAAGTAAAAGTGAAACCTCAGAATTCAATACAATCTAATATGCCCAGAGGAACAGACCAGTTTACAAACACAATCCAATATCTGTTTTTGGAATTCATAAACAATGCCAAACTGCTACAGATACTTTTATTTGCTTCCCCCAAATCCACTCTCTCTTTCTTCCTTAGTAACAGTACTCCAGTTTTTAGCTATGCACTCAGCATCCAAAGGACTATATTTTCCTGTCTCCCTTGCAGCTTGGAATGACCATGTTATTATATTCTAGCAATGAGTTCCTTCAGAGGAGGGGAAAAATGGGCAAATAGTTTTGGCCCTCCTTTGCTTTCTCTTGCTGCCATCTTGAAATTCAGGAAATATGGCTGGACTTCTTGCATCCATGTTGGTCATGGTAGAAACCACATGCTGAAGTTTGTGTAGCAGAAAGATGGGAGCTCATGCCCCTGATGCTATTTTAGAGCAACTACACAAGCCCTGGGATAAACACCTCTGGAATTCTCTTTATAAGAGAGAATTAAATCTCTATGTTGTTTTACCTGCTGTCATTTTGTTTTGTTTTGTTTTTCTGTTATATTAGCTAAAGCAAATCCCAACAACATAAGGCATATTATACAGAAGAAGAAAAACAGCACATGATATAAATATTTTGCTGGATGCATGCCTCCATGGACTCCTTGTCACCATAATATTCATTAAGAGTATCAAATATTTACTTAAATATTATAAATTGTGTGTTAAGATAACAATAAACCAATCCCATTGCATCCACCTACTACATACAATCCACCCTTATGCCATATATACCTCTGGAAATCGCTCTTCCATAAACAACTTATATGTGCCTAAAATTATATCAATATTTTCTTACTAGAGCATTCCTAGAACATGGACCCATGATTTAGGAGACCCACCCTGCTTTGTCTAGGGACCTAAGAAATAACTCAGGGATGGTGACAATTGATTATAATGGGGTCCATCAGATCCCTCAAGACTTCTTTCTATTCTATTTCCCCAGTGACTGAGATATTTTTTCTTTTCTCTCATTAATTTTTATTGCCTTAGTTCCATTTCACTAGGCTGAAAAAGAAGACCAAGGCCAAGGCAATATCTTCTGGCAAGTGCTTCTGCTTAATATGCAGATTCAAGAAATGTAAAATGGCAAAAGTGATGGCTAATGGGGCAGGTTTAGAAAAGAATATTTACATGGTGCAGATTTGTTTGGAACCTGGCAAGTTAAACCATTATAAAGTTTTTTGAAAAAAGAAAAAAAAAAAAATATATATATATATTTAATTAATTAATTAAGGAAATATCTGCCAAGTTGGGCATGGATAGATATTGATCAGACAGGAAAGAGGTCAAAAATGAAGTGGCACAGGAGCAGGCCTTCAAGAAAGGAGTAAGCAAGCACTCATCCCCAGAGAGGGAAAACTTCCTAAACAATCAAAAATTTGTATTTAAATGTTATCAGAACACATGTGAGTGGCAAAGAAAGGAAAAATTCGCTCGGTCAAACATGATTTAGAGCAGCCATGTTGAGTCATTCCTGCTATCAGACTGTTATGGAACTTTAGGAGTTGCTTCTGACCTTCTAAGCCTCCCTTTCCAGATGTTTCATTGGGTGCTCACGGTGACTTATTTTTGTCCTAAACCCCTTCATCCTCACTTCCTTGACACTCATTTGTCCCAGTGTCTGCAGATTTGCTGTCTATCTTAGATATCAGTATCCTGGTTTCACACCTAAGGTTGGATTCACATATGCATATATTTTCTCAGAATGAATCCCCAGGTACATAGACCTAGTGTTTACCCTTCCTGCAGTCTGTATGGATTCTCATCCAGACTGTTCCACAATTTACAATCCATGATTAAAGCTCCAAGTGAGATGGTAGCTCCACAAATTGATGCTAAGAAAATACATTGAATATCAAACCACCATTATCAACTGAGACTAGAACTTCTCATTGCAGACATAACCAGACCAACAACTTTCTTTTTCAGTAATCTCTCCACTAGTCCCACCCTCAATATATACATATATAAATATACATGATTGCATTTGCTATGCATTTTTTACTGATTTTAAAACCAAAGTCTTTTTGTTTCAAACTTTTTCTTTTTCTTTTACTATTTATAGAAATAAATGAAATGTTACTAGAGTTTAATGAATCAAATATTGAAAAAAGCTCCAAAACTTACTCATATTCATTGATAAATATATTTTACGGATTTTTTTTTAATTTAATTTCCCATAAAATTAGTATTTAAATCTGCTCTGTGAACATAATTGCATTTTTCAGAACTTTTAACTGTCTAACAAAATGTACCTATTTGATATTCAGCTTCTGTTTCTCTGAAAATGTTCCTATAATAAAAGAAATGTCAGTATAAGTAAATAGAAATGAGAATTATCCAAGATGTACTGACATATAATTATTTAATTAAAAATACTTATTGGGTACTTACTATATTTGAAGCACCGTTTCAGGCATAATGGAAGATCCAAAAATACACATGAAAATGCGTTGAATTTCAAAAGTCTAGTAGAGGAGATTATAAATGTACAGAAAGAGCTACAACAAGAGATGAGAGTTTCCTATAAAACATGAAGACTTGATGAGAAAAGGCATGAATACATAAATCATTTTAAAATAAGAAAAACACCCAGTTAAATAAAATATTTAACCACACTTGCAATCAATCAAAAGCAAAACATCTTTGTATACACCATTTTTAACCCTTCAAATTAGAAGGTTTTTTGTAGATATGTTACCCAATGCTGACAATGGGATGAGGAAAAAGCTTTGTTGCAGTGCAGACACACTGGTAAATGTTTGACAACCTATCTCTGAATGACCAAAAAACATGTGTAGCATTTGCTGGTTTCCATGGTGTAAATGGATTTCAAATGACATCAATGGACACAATGAACAGGGTTGGGAAGACATACACAGTAAGTTCCTGTGAGCCAATATAAGTAAGCTCCAGCACACCTCCGATTGTATGCATTTCTTGATGCATAAACTGAGTAAATTATATCAGCAATTTGGCAATTGCTTCAATTGCCTCCAAACTATTTACCATTTGATTCAGTAATTCCATATCTTAAATCTCGACTATGTAATTTCAAGTACATTTTAACTTTATGCAAAAACTTGTTTGTTTTAATAATAATGAGAGTGTTAATAATTAAATATTAAATTATGACATACCCAGTGTAATACTCATCACTAAACTATGTTTATAAAATTATGGCATTACAGAGAAAATGTTTTAATTATATAAATTAATTGAAAAAAAGCAAGAAAAAAATGATCATATGTATGGTATAAACCTAAGTACTTTTAAAATCTGTGTATATAAGAAAAATGGATAATATAAAATGACAATAATGGGCTTTCTGAATGATATTTTCTATGTCTTTATGGTCTACCACATGTGAAATATTTGATAAATATTTGTCAAATCTTAAATATTTTCTTCAACTTCTCTATATCTCCTGGATTTGCTCTAGTGAACACAAACTACTTGTATAAAAGAAAATACTCAGTATTAAAAAGAACTATGGGGATTTTTATTGTGCCTTGTACAAGAGAAATATAAAAGCAGAACTGCTGGTTTCAAAAGAATTCTAAGAAACTAATACCCAAAACAATTATAGAATTATAGATGGTGGAAGATTTGAAAGATGGCAGTGAGGAAAGAAAGCGGGCAAGATGATATCAAAGATAGAATAACATTTTCTTTTCTTTTTTTTTTTATTTTCTTTTTAACTTTTTTCATATAATAAACTTTATTTTTAAACAAGTTTTAGATTACAGAAAAGTTATGTCGAAAGTATAGGGAATTCCTATATACCCTACCCCTCTCTCTCCCATATTTTCCTTATTAATCACATCTTTCATTAGTGTGGTACATTTGTTAGAATTGATGAACAACTATTGAAGCATTGCTACTAACCAAGGTCTATAGTCTATACATTATTGTTTTCACTTTGCACCATACAATTTTATAGGTTTTGATAAAAATGTGTAATGGCCTGTATCTGTCATTACAATATCATGCAGAACAATTCCAATGCCCTAAAAATGCCCTATGTTCCACTTATTCTTCCCTCCCTCTCCTCTCAGAACCTCAGGTAACCACTATCTGTACATCAAAGTTACCAGTTCTTCCATTAAAACAATAGTAGTAAGTCTACTTTGGTCCATGGCTGCATCCCCCCACCCCTACCTAATGTTTGTTCATTCCTCAATCTGGAGGATTTTGAGATGGTAATGTCCACTCTGCTTCAGATTGAGAGGGGGATCTTATGGGGCAAATAGATGGAACTGTTTTCTGTTTTGCTTGCAGTTGTAGATACTCTTTGTTTTTGGGGGGTTGTCCATCATCATCATTTTGTTATTTGTCCTGGGCAAGTCCACTGAACTGGAGAGTAGGTGTTAGCTGCAACTCTGCTGAGATTAAGGGCTCAAACAACATGTGAACAGCCGGAAGATTTAAGTCTCTGGGACATATATTTAATGGGTATAGTGCTAATTATAAATTCAAATAAAAGGGTGGAATAATCATGTGTAAGGAAATTATAAATGAGTCTAACTTTACTACATTGGAGAGATAGGTTATTATATTTTCCAAGGTAAGGCCCACTGATGGGGTGCCAATTTCCTAGGATTGTCTGCCCTGGCCATAGTGTCCAGATGTCTCTAGATATCTTGGGTGTACCCCTGTTTGAGGCTTTTACTGTGGCAGTCTGTGAGATCTGCCTGAGACATTCATAAGCATAACCTCTGGAATGGCCTCCGAACTCACTTTGAAATCTCTTATCTGTAAAAGTTCTTTTGTATTTAAAGTTTCCCCCTTTTGGTCAAGGTCTTTTTCCAAATTCATCACTGGTTAGGGCTTGGTATTAATCCATTCAGTGCCTGGCAGGCTCATCCCTGGGAGTCATGCCCCATGCTGGGGAAAAGGTAGTGTTGAGTTTGGCTTAAAGAGAGACCACATTTGACTAACAATGTGGTTTTCAGGAATTAACTCTTAGGCAATAGTTATTATTAGACTTAGTTTCAATTTTACAAGAATGAGGTTAATATGTACAAGCATTAATATTGAAATCTTGGCATATTGATCTGTTTTCCTTTTATTAGGCACTGCCTATGTACTCTAGAGATTCTTGGCCTTCTGTTTGAGAATGTAGCAGTATTCCCCAGGATGGGACTTTAATATTTTTTCGGTTATTGTGTGGGTCTCCACCCACTGAAATAACACCCATGACAACATGAACAGTATCATATTCCATTGAGGCATGCCCCAAATGCATCCTTCTCCACAAATCCCCCCACCACTGACACCCTGTACCAGTGACCCTTCCCTTTTATATTGTCTCCCACAACTGTATTCCCAATCAGAGTCCTCAACCTCCCCAGAGTTCACCTGTTCCTTCCTCTAGCCCACCCCCAAGTTCCATGGATAGCCCAACACAAGCCCCAACCCCACTCACACTCACCCTCCAGAACTGCCAACCCCAGTCATATCACTGTACCATCATCACCCCCATCCATGGTCAAATCACCACCATCCACCTTATCATAGATTCTGCACAGAATAAACATTGTCTCACCAATCTCTACTGCCTTTCTATCTCCTGATAACTTATCTTCCAGAGTCTACCTCCATGAGTCTGCTCAATATCCTTAGATCATATCAGTGAGATCATACAATATTTGTCCTTTATACTTCACTCAACATAAGGTCTACAAGATTCATCCATGTTGTTGCATGTGTCAATACTTCATTCCTTCTTATAGCTGAATAATATTCCATGTATGTCTATACCATATTTTGTTCATATATTCATCTGTTGATGGACACTTGGGTTGCTTCCAACTTTTGGCAATTGTGAATAATGTTGTGACAAACATTGGTGTTCACATATCTGTTCAGGACCCTGCTTTCAATTCTTTGGGGTATATTCCTAGTACTGGGATTGCCAGATCATATGGCAATTCTATACTTAGCTTCCTGAGGAACTACCAAACTGCCCTCTACAGTGGCTGCAGCATTCTACATTCCCACCAGCAATGGATGAGTGTTCCTAGAGAATAGCATTTTCTTAAACAAGAAACTCTTTTAGATCAAACAATCGTATATATTTAAAGACAGAAGAGAAGAGAAAGAACTTGTGAACAGAGGATGACAAAGTTAAAAGCCATACTCCTCATGATAAGAGATTAATCTAAATTACATAGAGGCGTTTAGAACAAGGCTTGGCAAGCTGTGGTTTGCACGGTAAATCCATCCCACTGCTAGCTTTTGTAAATGAAGTTTCATTAGAACACAGAAATGCTCATTCATTTAAATATTGAGTAGTTTGAAACAGAGACTTTACGGTCCACAAAACTTAAAATATTTATTATCTTACCTGTTAAAAAGCTTGTCAACCACTGATCTAGGAAAAAAAAGTTAATATTTTGAATAATCCGTGATGCTTTTAATAAAATTCTATTAAATTAAGGTCTATCCAAACTTTAAAAAATGTTTTCTGAAAGCCTGTGTGTCTTACTTTACTTCTTTAATTTCCCTAGTCATTTGTGTGAATGTGTGTGTGTGTGTGTGTGTTTAGTTATACATCCACTTGAAAGTCATGGTCATTTACAGCTAAATTAGGATTGAAGGTATGGATAAAAATACTTTAAAGTAAAATGGAGATTAATTATGAATCCAAATGCATTAACATTATGTGAATGGTCAATTAAATAACTAATTATGTTGAAAAATTGACTGTCTGCGTAAGTGGATGACCACACCTCGCCACATAGCCTTTCTCATCCCATGCAGATGGTCCATTCTCCTAGATTTCTTAAATGATTTGGTGTTCATATTTGATGGTTAAAATATCCAGACACATATTTTTATCACTCAATTAGCTATTCATTCTACAAACATATAACAGATCACAAATTTGTGCCAGGCACTATGCTAGCACTTAAAATAAAGTGAGGAAAGATGGTCTCTGACCTCAAGAAGTGCACTCTCTTGCTAACGTATTTCAGGACTTATTCCCCAAGCTGTACATTCCTATGGCATTTAGTTTATATCTCTATAATAGTATGAGCAAAGAAAGAAAATTCCTATGGATACAACTGCAACAGAAAAATTTCTTGGTTTGTGAAATTTTAGTCTGGGCCAACAGGTTGCTCACAGGACAGTATGGATGAGAGAGGTTGATATTTAAATGAGAAAATTTATTCTGCATGGTTAAATAGCATGAATTTTTTATTCTGCCTGATGACCTGTAAAGCTTTGTATAAAATCTGGAAAATGGAGATGAGGGATGAATTTGGTTTAGTGTGAGGATGAGCTCTAGCAACATGTTGGTAGACTGGAGCCCAAAGAAATGCATTATGAGCGAGTGATTTCCACATGCCAAGAATGTCTGATCCAAGTGAAGAATTTCAGAATCATACTTGCTTTTAAAGTTTAGTTTGTTTATTGTGCTGTACTATAATGAAAACTTCAATTGTCTTTAAAGCTTTAATTACCAAACAAAAGAGCCTTACATTAGCAGTTCTTTTGGAAAATGGAGAAGTATCCACACAGAGAGGAAGAAACAGACAGGAATGATGAAAAGACACAGAAATAATCCAGAATTGAGTACAGAATGCGAGATACAAGCAGGCACCCAGTAGGAGATCATAAGCATCACTACCCAGAAATCCTCAGACTCTCCAGAAACAACAGAAAGTCTTCACAGTATGAGGAATGGGGGAAAGCGGGGTGTCTTGAGTTGTTTTATTTGGAAATAGAAGAAAAAGCACCAGAGAAGCCTTGAGGACTTGGAAACTTTCAGCTTATTATTACAAATCTGGTTTTGCCTCGTGCTATACTTATTTAGATCATATTGACATCTCTCAGTGGAATGGAAGCACATGTCATATTTATCTTTATATTCCTACCATATCAAGTTTAGTATATTGTAGAGTAGGGGCTCATTAAATTGAGGGCAAAGGAGAAAAGGGATTTCAGAAGCAGCAGGAAGACTGCATAAAAATAATGCTCTTTGCTTTACCATAAGAAGCAATATAGAATTGGCCAAGAACTAAATAAATTACTTTTGTCTAGTTGGACATCTCCAACTAAAAATAGTTCTCTACAGTTAGGATTGGGGAAGGATGGGAAATATGAATATTAGGAGATGCTCAGAAGAATTGGGGAAGGATTGAAGATAGAAAGAACTTTTGCTGTAGCAAAACCTCCAGCTGAGAAATAGTACATATAAAAACATATATTTTAAAAGACGTGGGAATATGTTCATCTATTGGGTAAAAAGAAAATAGATGTCCTTCATGCCAGTTTGACTTATTCTGTAGCTCATAAACAATATGGACCAGAGATTTCCAAACATGGTAGTATAATAAAGTCACTACAAACAGAGACTTGGGTTTATTAAAAACAGTTTCTCACATTCAAACTTTGAAGAGTCCAATATTTTCAGCCTGGGGGAGCTCTGAAAACTATATTTTTATTATATTTCTCACAACTTATTAGGATCCTATAAGAAGTTTCTACTCCTATAGGTTTTTTAAACCTATGGTCTGGCATGTTTACTGAATAAATTAATAATGTGTTCATACACAATCTCTATTCCTTGCCATCATAAATTAGAAATTTATCAACAAAAATAGATTTTAATATAATTTAATTCTCATGTGTTTTCTTTTAATTGAATCCTCACAATGCCGGTATCTTACACACTTGGCACATTCCTCATTCCCTCCACTAAGTAGAAAACTTAAGGTATATTTATGTAACATTTATGTAATCTAAATATCTTTTAAAGAAAAAAAAAAAAAAACTTAAGTTATGGCTAAAAGGGGCTCACTACTAGGTAAAAAGTACATGTAGCAAAATAAAAAAAAAAAGAGTACTGAATAAATAACTTTATTGTTATCAACAACCAAAATGATATTTTCATCTGCATATATAAACAGAGACAATATTGTTATCATTGCTTCAGATATCCAAACCTGTAACTCTGCTCTTACATTCAGCTGACTACCATATATATATATATATATATATATATATATATATATATATATATATAGAGAGAGAGAGAGAGAGAGAGAGAGAGAGAGAGAGAGGGAGAGAGAGAGAGAGAGAGAGATAAAGATAGAGATAGAATAGAGAAAGAAAGACAAAGACAGAGGGGCATGAGAGAGGGAGGGAGGGAAGGAAGACGAGAGAAAGAGATGATAGTAGGGAATCTTGGAATTTAAATCATGCCACAAAAAATTCAATTACAAAAGAGAAAGTGAGTAAATCTTCTATTTGCTGTCTCATGTAAAACATAATAATGTCAATTTCTGGCAGATAATCTTATGGTCTGGTTCAGAGTGATGAAATAGTGCAAGGGGTGGCTTCAGACTTTCATTCCTTATCTGTTTATGAGATTTTTAAGAAGGGGCATGAGATTTTTTCAGTAGTTTTACGAGAGAGGTTTAAAAGGCTTTTTTTTTTTTTTTTTTTTACCTCTTTATTCTGAAGTACTTTCAAACTTACAGGACAATTACAAAAATAATACAAACCCCATACAGAGAATTCCAACCAACCCCTATCCACCCCACCCCCCAAAAACCCAGGACTATCAATTTTACCATTGGGCCACATTTGGGGTACCATTCTAAATATCCATCAATCTATCTGCCTGTTTATCCATCTATTAATCAATCCATTTTCTGAACATTTGAGTGGAGGTTTTATAATTTATGCTCTTTGATACAATGGCTTTTTGAAAGAAAGCTAAGAGGATAGGACAACAGTTTCAGTGCCCATTTTCTCACAGGAGATAGCAGAAAAGTTTGGAGTCCACACATTACACACAAATGTGACATGAGGGATCCAATGATTTAAAACCAATCTATTTCTCCCAATTGAAAGAGTACAGTCCTAGAATAGGTCCAGACACACCAAACCAAAGTTTTCAAAATTATCCATATACGATTCCTGTGTTTCCTTAATTCTAAAGTATATACTCTTAATATTCACACACACACATGCACACACACACACAGACACCCATTTCTGGAAAGTGATCTATTTTACTATTTATGGATATGTTTAATATAATTTGTTTCCCTGAAAACTGTTATTAAATTAAAGGTTATTTTGCAACTGATGGGTATTAAGGATTGAGAAAATACTGCATTCAAATCCCAAATTTCAGTTAATGTTTAGTTTCTCTGATTAATAGAAACTGTGTTATACTTCAATGCTCTAAGCTTGGTTCTAGAGAGAAAGTCCTAGAAGTCAAGAGGGAAAAGGATGAAATCAGGATGATAATTAGTGTTCCACTTAGATCAGGTGCCATTAATTTAACTTGTTGGACAAACCAAAGATCACAGCCATTCCTTTACTTATTTCCCATACATTCAGAAGGAAAAGGCCTTGTCCTTGCTTGACTAATGAAATCTGACCAAGACAAGAAAAGTAATAAAAATAAGTTGAAAGAAGAAAATTCAAATAGTTCTAAAAGTAACCAAGGTTGATCCCATGTTCACATTTTCCAGAGAAAAAATACAAGCAGTTTCTAGGTGCTGGAATCCATGCTTACACAGTCGCTAGAAACAATTGTACATTTTTTCAGAATTTTGTGAGTCATTTGTTAAATTGTCAGTAGCTTGAAATTGGCCATTGTGGAAGTGTTTACAATATGGAAATCAGCACATGCCACAAATCGTGGCTTTTTTTCACAAGACAGCCAGTTTATCTACACACCACATACAAAATATGTTATACTAGAATATTACATTGTAGAAAGAGGAAAAAATAATTATTATTTTTTGATAAATTAATACCTCTTTCATTGAATAATATTTGCTTTGAGGCAATTGTTTCTCTTTTTCAAAATTTATAAGCCTTTTAATGTTTCCATTTTTAGACATTCTCTGGAAAACACATGGAAATTTATAATTGGTAGGCCAGAATTAATTATCTTTAAAAGTAATATTTTTTTAGATGAGTAATCAAGTTGACTTAATTCAGATCTAGCCTCATCAGCCAAATGTTATTTCAAATTTTAATTACCAACATTTCCAAGATTCTTTGGATGTTCTCACCCTAAACCAAGCAAGATCTATTGACCTAAATTTAAAATTAAATCACACACACACACAAACACACACCCTGATGTGGTCCATACTGTTCCAATCCAAACACAGCACATCCACAAAAATACAGCCTATTGTGTTTTCCTTAGAGGTTTCTTATCTGCTGGATGTCTTCATGGAAGACAGTAGAGTTCTGAGTAGGCATAACCCATTTGAGGTTGTCTCCCTGTAGATATCACAGGATACAAAATAACATTCTTTCACTATTGAAATCTGTCTGCTGCAATAAACACAAGCCTCTATGAACCTGAATTGGGATTAAAGAATAAAATGTCTGGCTTTATCTAAGATTCTTATATTTTTCTTACATAAATGCTTTGAGAAAACTTTTAAAGAGTCAATTAAATGACAAGAAAATATTTTTAAATCCAAAATAGTTAAAGGATTGAATTTAGTCCAAATATTGGACTAAATGTGTTATAAATATCACAGTCTATCTTTTACAGCTTCCATGAAATTGAAGAATACATTTCAAAGGAGCATATAAATATTCATATAATTGTTTCTCATATTAGAAATGGATTCAGTCTCCGTTAATCTGGTTATAGGACATCAATTTGTATACCATATTAGCCGAGGAAGGCTATGTCTAATAGTATAGGATAATAGAATATACATTTGCTATATATTCTACAGGAAAAAGCCTTTATAAAGCTTAAGCCTCTTAAATCAAATCTTAAGAAAAACTTTAAACAAAATTTAGTACAGACTAACCTAAGCAAAAGCAACAAGAATGCTGACTCACCAGGAACTCAATTATTCTGGTACAGTGAATTAGGAATGGTTCTCTAGAGAAACCTAATTGGCAAGACACACACACACACACATTAATGTATTTATTATAGGAATTGGCTCTCACATCACATGTGGTTTGGCAATTCCAGATCTCAAAGGGAAGGTGCGAGTTGGGAACTCAAGGGTGCAATGTATTCCCCAAGAGACGATGGCTGGCTGAAGTAGAGATTGAAATTCTTCTTTCTAACTGCTGGAATCCTAAAGGACTCCAACTGATTGGATGAGGAGATCCCTTACATTGCTGAAGGCAATTGCCTTTGTTGATTGTAAATGTAATCAGCCACAGATGCAATCATCTGACCAGTGATTTTCATTTACAATATACCCTTACAGTAACAATCAGGCCAGAGCTTGCTTTGATCAAACAGTGGGGCACTTTAACCTAGCCAAGGTTACACATGAAAGCAACTATCACATATACTTATTTTGATTGAATGAAGGTAAACTTACAGAGACAAATGAAGGTCTTAAAGATTGAAGTAATTGTGGAAGACAGTATATCTCTACTTCAATTATCTTTTTAAATTATGATTTATTTTTAAATAAGGATTATATTTAATTTAATTCAATTTTGGTTTGGTCATGAATACTAAATATCCATATCTAAAGGCCGACTCTAATTTATACTAGATTTCTAGTAGTTCCTTAAATATGTCAATATTCTCCCACCTCAGGGCCTTTGCACTTGTTATTTCCACTGTCTGGATGTTCTTCTCTCTGATATCAGTATGGCTCACTCACTCTCTTCCTTTAGGCCTTTGTTTAAATATCACCCCTGTCAGGGAGTCCTTCCAAAACAAAAGGCAAATTGCACCCCCTTCTTCCATCTAGCATTTCACATCTTTCTTACCCTTTTTCCACAGCACTTATTACCACCTAATAATATAGGAGATACACGTTTTAAAGTCTTTTTGTATATTTATTGTCATGAGTGCAGGATCGCTATCTGTTTTATTCATGGCTATATCTGCATATCTAAGACAATGTCTGTGTGTGGCATTGCTTAATTAATAAATCTTAAATGAATGAGTATAACCTCAGGGTCAGAAAGAACCCAAATGTTCTCTGATGGCTTCAGCATTAATTCAATACAAAGCACAACCAAAATATTGCCAAGAAAATTTCTTTGTTTTTAAACCATAAACACTCTTTCTGCAAAATCCTATAACTGAACCTCTACAATTTTGTCATTCTAATATGAAAATTGAAAAGCTTTTTATATCACCATATGAAAGCTATTTACAATTCTACTCCCTCTAGCTTGCAAACTACAGTAGGAAAATAAGCTCTATGGACCAAAACTTTACACAGGTGGGGAAAATAAACAGATAAATCAACAAGGTGTTATAAATAATGAATTTATTTTTGCACTAATGAAAAAATTAGTTTACAAGTAGAAATGGTACATCAACCTATAGTTTGATTTCCAGTTATTTAAAAGGCAAATCATCTGAATCATATATATAACCCACAGGAATGGCTGAGAAATTTTGTTTCTCGCAGACTTGAACTTCTAAAGTGGATTATAAAGACCTTTAGAAGATAAAAATAACCACTATTACCAGAGCATTTCCTAGTTTCCAGGAACTTGCTTAGCCCATATCCCCCACCAATCCTGCAGAGTAGCTTTATTTTTCCATTTTTATGATTAAGAAAATTCAGAGAAAAGGATTTTTGCACTGAATTAATGCTAAATTTATCAGAGAACATTTGGGTTCCTTCTGACCCTGTAGTTACATCTTTCATTTACAACTTATTGAGCTATCACTACATGCAGGGCATTGCTTTAGGTGCTTAGGATATATCAGTGAATAAAAGGGATAATGATCTTGATATAAATAAATGATTGAATAAATAAATAAATGGGGGAAAAATGAAGAATCTCCCTTACAGAAGAATTCCAAATAATTTATGCAGAAACTCCCTCCCCCTTCTCAAGGGGGTAGAGCTTAACTCCCTATCCCTTGTATGCGGGCTACATTTATTGACTTCCTTCCAAAGAGTAAAGTATGGAAATGTGGGAGGGGAAGGACAGTGAATTTACAGTGGAGAAAACTGGCATCACAAATCTACCAGCTGATCAAGGTTAACATTAGAGATAAGTCATGTTGAGGGAATGCACCCTTGAGCTAATATAAGAATGGCACTTCACCTTGTGGTCTTCCTTCAAAAAACATTTAACCTTGGTCTAATCATGAAAAGAACTTCAGACAAACCTGTGTTGAGGAGGACTGTACAAAATATCTGACCAGTATTCCGCAAAACTGTCAAGGTCATCAAAACCAAAAGAAGTTAGAGAAACTCTAACAGACAAACCTCAGGAATTGTGACAACTAAATCTAATGTGGCATCCTGGGTAGGATTCTGGAACAGAAGAAAAACATTTAGGGAAAAATCAGAGAAATCCAAATAAAGCGTGGAGTTGATTGAATAATAATATATCAATGTTGGTTCTATAGTTGTGACCAATATGCCATAGTAATGTAAGATGTTAATAGGAGAAACTGGGCGAGGGGTAGATAGAAGCTACCTTTGCAACTTTTCTGTAAATCTAAAACCATTGTTGGGAAACGGACGTGGCTCAAAAGTTCGGCGTCTGTCTACCATATGGAGAGACCAGGGTTCGATCCCTGGTACCTCCCGGTAAAAAAAAAAAAAAAAAAAAAGCTTAAAACCATTGTAAATTTAAAAGTTTATTTAAAAATATAAATATGTATGTAGGTGTATACATATTTATACATATATGTCATACAGATGTATATGAATGTATATTCAACCTCTCAGACCAAAATGCAACAATGAAATAACCCCATTCCCAACCAACCATATTTATCCCCTTAACAAAAAAAAAAAAAAAATGATGACCAAAATATTCAAATTGGAGCCATCATGAAGGATAATGGTTTACTTTGGCTGGATGGGAATGACTCTAGTGGCAAAGAGTAAGAAAGAGGCTGGAGAGCTTAATTACCTGGATGAAAGATTTTGCATTTTCTAATTTCAGGGATGGATGGGAGCTTCAAAAATCTCAGCTGGGCACTGGAGCAACAGGGAAGATTTCCTTCTTATGCATGAGGAAAGGCTCGTTAAAAATCTCTGTTCCTGGAGGTGAAAATCCAAAGGGGTTACTTTGGAGATGTTGGGCGCAGACTCCAAAAGAGAGAAGCTCTGGGAGCAGTAAATAAGAGCAAGACAATTGCCAGAGAGCCCTTTTGGGTCCCAGGTAGAAAAGCTTGTGTGCTCAGTGGAATGTGACCCTAAGTGATTTCTGGGAGTGATTCCTGGTTGAGGGAGACCAAAGGACCCAAGGCACTGTAGACTCACAGGCATCCGAATGGGCATTGTACACCTAGTGTTTATTGTGTTCTGTTGTTGTTCATTAAATCTCTTACTAAAATCCACACTAAGAATGTTTACAAATTGGTATACATATATATTTTCCCTGTGAGACAAGCAAATGAATTTTCATGCTCTCACTGTAGTCTACAATCTATGTCACTGAAATCTTGAACATAAGGATTCATGTATACTTCTGAATTTCAGAGAAGCTTGAACAAGGAAATAAGGGCTACAAGAAGCAACATCATGGAGAATAATTTCAATTTTGTCCTTGATTATTTTCTGTCTCTTGTCATAACTATCCTGATCAAAAGAAGAAGTGAAAATAAGTGTTTGTGGTGAGAGTGATCTGAAAACGAGAACTGACCTGAAAGGGCACCGAAAGGAGACACATATCTTGGGCAAAATAAAAACTAGGTATGTTTCTATCAGGCTCTGGCTGTTTACAGCTCTTGAATTTCTGATTGCTTTCCTTGGTGTAATAATTTATTGCCTGTTGGTTCATTATCTCGTAGGCTCACTTTTCTTTCTTTGGCTGCATGGGTGACTCCATTAGTGGTAATGAACTGTGTCTTGGGTAATCACACCATAGGACCATCCACCTTAAGCCCTGAGCTTGAAACCTTGGTCCTGCAAGGGGAAAAAGAGCATGACCTCCACAAATAGAGATCTGAGAACCTCTGGAGATATTAAATTTAAGCCTAAATGGTGAGTCATTAATAAATAAGATGCAGTATAATTATCCATATAAACCACATTTAATAATTAATACCTTGCAAACAAAAGAGAAATGAAAGACCGAATGGAATTAAACAAAGGTTACATTCGGTTCCCCTTGAAGTTTCTTCCTTGAAGGGGAATCATAAACTTTTAAAGTTATGAAAGAACCGTTTATCTCAAAGCTTACATACATAGTAAGGCACTTAGCATAGAGGATCCTTAACACTCATCCATCTGAGCTCTTGTAAGCTTTACCCATGCTTCATTCTAAAAGTACAACTCCTCCCACCTAATTACAACTTTTCACCTTTCCTTGATGTGTCAAAAGGTTTTGGTAAATGTGTGTGATTAATACAAAGGAGTGGTAAAAATAGTTGAAATATAGCCCCTTCCTTCTGCCATTCTTATTCCTAAGAAGACTGGAATTTGTTGTCAGTAACTTTAGGTTTCTGTTGACAATCCCAATTTTTGATGACCTGTACTTTGTTAAGTGAGAGAAAGGAACTGATACTTATTGAGCATCGACCAAGTTAGACAGATTACTGCATTTGTTATCCCATGTAATTCTCTAAACAAGCCTATGGAGGAGGGGCTGCTTATTAGCCCTAATTCGTGGTCTAGAGAATTCGGGCTTAGAGAAGCCGAGCCAGTTATTCAAGGGCAAAAGATATTGGATTGGGAATATGGATCCTGATCTTTATCTTGCTGATCCCTAAGCCTGTCATTTTTCAATTCTCGGTCTTAAATATATCTGTAAATATAATATGAAGATCTATTTATTGCTTTGCAAATGACCATATCTAAAGCAATTCTATGGTTTTTTACATAATACTTTCATCAATCGCCTGTATAATATTTAGAAGTATATCAACAGTTGGGAGATCAAAGTATTAGCAATTTCCAAGTCATTGATTCAGAAGTGTATCCAGTCATTGCCTTACATTACTGGCCAGTCAAGTCTGCAATGAAGGGACAAAAACAGGCTTCCACAATCACTCATAAATTTGGCCTTTTCACCAGCCTGTCCCCACTGCACCAGCTACTCAGCTCTACCTAGAGTTGTAGGGGAGGGTTGCATTTCTTTCCATCATTTAGCCTAGTATGAGCAATTCTAACCCTTATCATGAAATATGTTCACTTTAAGCTAGAATGAAGCCAGAGGTACTTCAGGATATGCTGTATAGGTATCTAAAGTGCCTGGTTTTTTCACTGTCTTCTGCTCAGGGACAAAACACTTAAAAGGAAGTGAGATTTTCTTAAGAATAGAATGTCATGAACCCACAACTTGATCATGTATGGTTTCAGTGACACTAAACTCTCTTTCTCCACAAAACCTTTTTCAGGGTACTGTGAATACTGTGAGTACTCTGCACATTTTAAATTAAATAAATGTTTGTACATATGGCATTTCAGATTCTGTTCAAAATATCCATTCATCAGATTATATTCACATTACCAAAATCTTATAGTCAATTTTTCCTGAAAACATATTTTAAGGTAATAAGATATTCTGTCAAACAAATTTTATTACTTAACAAGTTTTAATATTTAAATGTTAGAGAAATCACACAGTACTTGTTATATTCAGCGATTTCTCTCTAGTCAAGTTTGAACAATACAAGGAAACAGATTTCAGAACTATTTCTGCCTCAAGTGTCAGGTAGTTAGCATCATCTACTATGCTCGGAAGGAAAATGAAAGAGAAGTAAAATTACCATAGGAAATATGAATTGGCATAAGCTTGTCAAAAAAGAAGTAATTTATTCTAAAAGAATTAAATTCGAATCCTCTACCTATATAGTCTCTCTTAGAATAGCTGCAAGGGCTTAACACACATTCAGCTAATTTCAGAAAACGTCTTCCTTGCTCTGTTATCTATTTGAATCCTAGCCATCTTTCAAATCTCAGGTCATAGCTTTTTCTTTTTGAAGTCATTGGTTCTTTCTCTGTCACTTTCTCCATTTTCTAAATTCTGTGCCATAAAAGTTAACATTGTGTTTATGTTACATTGTAAGGTAGTACAATTTTTTCTTGTGTCACCTTTGTCTCAAACTAGAAACTGAGCTTCTTGAATGTAGAAGTTTCTCTTATATTCCTCTACTATAGCTTGCAATGAGCTAGACACATATTGTCCTCATTAAATGCTCATAGACTGGCCACTGAGTGGATACTAAATGGTTCTTTGTTCTTCCATGTAATGTTCCACACTTGGCAGGTTTCATCTTTCATTATTTTCTTGGAAATTCTTTTTTTCCTTTTGATTTATTTTCCAATTTCTTTTCTGACCTTGATACACAAATGTTCTTCCCAGTCCTCTTGATCAATCCAAATGCTACACTTCATTCAAATCCATCCTTACATGCTGCCTCTTCTAGGAAGTCCCCTCTGATGCCACTCTAGGTAGAGTTCTTTCCTTTAGCAATTGTAATTTAAATGATGATATCATGCTTTTCCTTCTCTGCTGACTCATATTATTTTGCTGAGTTTACTATTGTACATCTTATCTCCCAAAATATGTAATAAGCTTCCTAAGGGCAGGGGATAGGTGTTCTTCTTTCTTTATATCATCCACATAAATAAATACATTAAACCTAAGGACATATTTGTTGCTGGTTTCTGATTGATATGCATTGCCACATTTTGTGGGTCTCCTCTATCCTCAATTGCTGAACCATCATATCTTTTTTACACCCAGAGTGATTATTTTGTTTTTACTTTACAACATAGCCATACAGGGATTTATTTAATAGCTCAAACTACTTAATATATGCCAGATATTTCTCTTGGATTTCCAATAAAGTGTTTCTAAAAGGTTCCTAATTCCTGGAGATTTTAAAGGTTTGGGGGTTTTTTTCACTTCTTATTTCCATTTTTCTTAATACCCATATTTGATCATTTGACCACATTTCCCTTTTCTCAAATCAAGTAACACAATCATGGATTTTTGGGGGGTTTCCTATTATTGCCAGAACATTGAGGTGTATTTAATTATGTTGTGATGATCCTAATAAAGGCATTCACCAATGAATTACAACATTTCCTTTCTGCTTCTTACATGTATACTCATTTTATTTATTTGTCCTTGGGGGTTCTGAAAACCTTGTCTAGAGAAGTAACCCTGTCACTGAATCAAGACAGGATCCTTACTTTAGATAAGCTTCCATTTTCTTCCATTTTATAAATCCAGAAATAAATTACTATAGTGAGCATGTTTTTATTGTTAAATTAACAAAGTACTTATTGAGAAAAGCATAAACAATTCTAAACTTCCTAAAATATTACTACAATTGAGGTAATAACTGAAGGTTTTGTTTTATTTGTTTGTTTCATGTTAAGAGGTTTCTAAAAGAAATATATTAGTCAAAAGTATTTTTATATTCAATTATAAAGCAAAGGAAGCAAAAAATTGGGTGTGCATAAATGTGAATGGGTATGAATTTCATTGCAATGTATTTATACTTTCACCATCATCTGGCATAGAAATAGTTTTTTTAATATGTTAATATTTTAATAAGGAATTTGTATTACATATATTTATATTTCATATTTATAGTCTTATATGTTTTTATAGGGTAATGGCTCTAGACATTTGAACACTTAATTTCTTAAATTAAGACCTGATGATAAACAGACACCATTTTCTATCACTTTGTTAAAACAATGCATTATTTCACTATCAATACAAGTGATTTATAGACTTACAAGCTTTCCAACATAATGTCACTTGCTTTGTAAATAATATATGTTTTCCTCGAAGCAATTGTAATGCTATAAGGGAAAATTGTGAAGGTATTTAGAAAAACAAATTTGGAGGGAAAATAGAGAATATTGAAGAGTAGAAGATAAGATTATGAAGAATAGGTATTTTTTTTAATTTTTGTAAGAATAGGTATTTAAAATCAAAAAATATATTTCATAATTAACTATATGAAACATGACCTGCTGCTTTTTGGAGTGCCTTTATTTTTTTAATGGAGTCACCTATATATGGACTGTGTGTTTTTATAGGAAACATGTGCCCGACTATCTTTCAGTCACCAGCCCAAACCCCACTCCCTTCCTAATGATCTCCCCTATACTTCTGTATCAGCACTCTTAAACCCTTTCCTCAGTCCCTTAATTTTAGTTTCTCAATTAATTTGGTGAGAATAATAAATTATTTCCTGACTAGTAAAGCAATCAAAAGAGCCAAACACCATTAGAACTCAGTTTAATAAATTTATGTTCAACTGTCCTGACCCAATGAAAAGTCCTAGGCAAAATAACACGCTTTCTGAATTCTGATAGTGGCTCTCTGTAACACACAGTACTCTTTGCTCTTTATTGATCTATTTGAATGTGTTCTTTACTTGCACCCATTGCCATGCATCATAGTGCTGTGATGTCTTACATTTTCCATGACCCTGAGGTAAAGTTGGAAAAATAAGTTGCATTTCCACAAAGCTTATGAACACTGATGAGAGAATCTCGTTTCCATGTCTCCTATCTCTGTACATGCTGCTCTTTATGCCCCAAATTCCTTCTGTTCTTTAGTCTTCCTTCCCTTCCTCTTCCAACAGAACTCAACTGAGGCACTCCCTCTTCCAGGAAGTCTTTGGTAACCCTCCAAGACCAGATGAGAAACTCTCTCTTTGCTCCTGTGTTCCTGTGCATTAGTATCTCATGGTAGTCACCACTACTCTGTAATTGCGAGTTTGCTTGTCTGTCTTTCAAATCATTTTTGTCACTGTACTGCGAGGTCTATCTAAGTGGGTACTGTGCCTCTAACCTCTGTATCCCAGCTAAAAAACCATCATGGTGCCTGAAATATAAGTTTGAATGAATGAATGGATGAGATGAATGAATGAATGGCTATATTCTTGAATAGCTCCCTTCATCTCACAGGATAGTCCAGACTTATTAGCCTGCCCACTTCTTTCTTTCCATCTTTGTAGCAGTTGGGCAGTTTGATGTAATTATGAATTCCAAAAATAGATATTGGATCATGCTTGTAAACTGATCTGCTAATCTGAGCATGATTAAGTTATGATTAGGGACACATTAGTAGGGCGTTGAGCCCCACCCCTTGGTGGGGTGGGAATCACATATAAAAGGTGTGGCAAAGAACAGAGTTGAAGCAGTTCTGATGTTGGAGTTCTGGTGAGGAAGGATAGAAGGCCTCGAGATAGAGACGAGCCATTCACCTGCGAGTTTACAGCTGGCCTTGTAGAGAAAGGCAAGCCTAGAGAGCCTCATAGTGTACAGCTGACCTTATGGAAGAAACAGAGGAGCTGAGCCCAGAGAGAAACAGAGCCCCGGGAAGAGAGGAACCCAAGAAGCCTGAACCCTGGCAAACGTTGGCAGCTGCCTTGCTCTAACACGTAGCAACAGACTTTGGTGAGGGAAGAAACTTATGCTTTATGGTCCTGGTAACTGTAAGCTTCTACCCCAAATAAATACCCTTTATAAAAACCAACCGATTTCTGATATTTTGCATCAGCTTCCCTTTGGCTGACTAATACAATCTTCATCTCCTATAACTTTCTGCCAGTTGTCTGTTCACCCAAGTTGTCTTGGCCAGTCATCAGGACTTACCCTTTCTCACAGAGGCTGATAAGTTCTACACCACAAGCCTGCAATGGTTTATCTTATTGAAACTCTTTCTGTATTGCATTCAGTGAAAATCAACACTCAACTCAAATGTTCCATCTTTTAGGCTCCCTGAGAAATTGGTTCATAACAATAACAAGAATTACATTATATCATAGCTAATGATAAATCTAGCCATCTTTCCCACCACACTGATCTCTTTAATGAACAAGATCTGTGTGGTTTGTCCTCATAATTTCAAGAGAAGTTGAGTGATTTCCTCAGGATCACAAAGCTGGCAAAAGCAGAGGCACACTCAGATATTCTGCCTACAAGCCCAGTTCTCTACATTTTTCCCCCTGAAATTCCCTTTCTCTTTAATACAAATACCTACTCAGGGGCTTTATTAATTTTAATATTATAAATAACAATAACAAATATATATTGATATATTGCTTTTCTTTGTGTCATTTGTGAAGTGTATGTCTCAAACAACTCTGGAAACCAAAATAAACATAGATGGTAAATGTAGAGACCTTTGTTGGGAAGAAATCCTAATGGAATGCCAGACACCCCCAATGCCCAGATGTATTGCTAAAGCATATTCCTTTGTATTCTTTTGTGATAATATCTGCCATTATTATACAGCTTCTTTTGTTGGTGCTTCCTATTCCTAAATTGCTAAAGTTCTGACACAGAGAGTCAGATAATGAAGATAATGATAATGAAGTCTAACTAAATTATTTTAATAGCCCTGCATAAAAAAAAATTTCTTTTTCAATATGCCTATATGAAAACCAGTTTCTGAGGAGAAGCTGCCTGCTAAGCTATTATAAATCATAAACTATGACCAGCCAATGTCCAGTTTATTTTCTATTCTGTGTTTATAGACAACTCTCACATTTGCTACCAGCAGTTCAAATACTCGATTGAGGGCTCTGGGGGTAGCAGTGAGGGAGAGAGAACTTTTTTAAGTAGGTCAAGTCGGCTTGAAATAAGTGCAGTCTGAGCATAGGTCTTAGAATCTGAGGCTTTCTGAACTGTAATCCTAGCTCAGATACTGATCCCTCCTACGGCCTAGGGTAAATTACTCAACTATTTTGCCTTGGTTTCCAGATCCTCTAATAGGGAAAATAATCCTGACCTCAGAAGGCTAGTGTATGAATTAAACATTTGTGAGGGTGCTCTTAAAGACGGCAGAATGAAATATCTCATTCCTTGCAGATATAGTAAGCTTTCAACTCAAGGTAACAAGACTGTTTCTGCTAAAGAGCCAAAGCATGCTTGATTCTGGTATCTAGATGGCTTGAAAGGGTTAATGCGAGTTTCAAAAGGAATTCAGACTACACTATGTCACATTATTTCAAATTTGTTTGAAATACGACCACACTGAATCTGTGGATATGTGATTATGCTTTTAAGGATAAGGACTGTATTCCATACGTCTCTTTGTGAAAGTTTTAAAAACCTGCTCAATTTGCTCATTTGCACCACATTGTTAACTCAGGGTCATTTGATATCATGTAGGTTACCTAGTTTTTCAAGAGAAAAAATTGTTGTTAAAGTGTTATTTTATCTCAGGGTTGGTCTTTATATATATTTAGAGAGAGAGAGAGAATCTGGATAGGTTAAAAGAAAAATTTATCATCATCCTTATGAGAACTCAAAGTATCTACAAAGAGAGGATCAGTATGATGATTTATATATTCCTTCTCAACAGTAATCATTTGCTTTGAAAGATAACACATCAGAATAGTCATACAACTTTCATTCTGATATTGTTGAATAAATATTTAATTGGAAAATGCTACTTCTAATATGTTAACTGAGAGAGCCCTGTTATAGTTCTCACAGGACTCTTTGACTCATTAGCAACTCCTCTTTCATTTTTAAAAATTCTTGCTTTATTCTGAAATGTTGTATACTTGTTATTTCCAAACACAGATCTATTTAGATTTTTCTCAGTTTAGTGATCTGAGATAAGATACCTTACAAAAGACGTATTTCTCTGTGTCATCAAAGAGAGATGAAAACGAAAAATAGGAAGTTCCTTTTGTTTCAGACTTTGTGTCCAGAGTGAATTAGCTGCTGACATTTTGGAGGATTCCTTTTCAGAAGGGTTCCGAGAGTCATTTATAAGTCTGAAAAGGAGTAGCTCACTTTGAGTCAGTTTTAGCTGTTAAAACCCAACGCAACTTAGATTGTGTTCATTGAGGAATGGTAACTAGAAAAGAGAGAGTTAAAGTAACCATCCCTGTCTGCTGCTCACTTGTCAGACTATGTCTGAACAAACTATTTATGGCATCAAATTTCAAGTGGGATATTGATACACTAGGATGCATGTGGTCAAAGGCCAGAAAGACAGAAAAGGGCTGTAAAAGATAATTGAAGAATCTATGGATGTCCAAGCTTAGTAAGAGAAATTTCAAGGGCTCTATGATGACTATTTCAAATTTATGAAAGACTGGGCTAAGAAAGATGGATGAGAATTTTCTGGGATGCCCAAAAAGACAAAACCAAAATGAATTTAGGGAAGTAAAAATTTCGATTAAATAAAGGAACTAATATCTTTCAGAGACTGTAGAATATCCTATGAGAAATACTTCACATTTTGCAGTCATTGAGACAAGAATGTAAATTTCTTCACTCTTGACTGCAAGCTATGGACCTTGGACTTGGATTTTTTCTTTCTCTGTGCATTGAGTATTACCCTTTGGTAAAAAGGGAACAACACCGGTTCACATGGTTGCTGTGAGAGCTAAATGAGTTGATGTACATTCATCATGAAGCACAGAGTAGAGCCTCAAGAAAAGGAGTTATTAATGTCAATTTTATTAATACTTGGAGTTTTATAACGATTTTGAGGTGATGAGCTAGTTCTAAAGATTAAAATAAAAGCTAGAGAACCACTTTCCAAAGATATTAGTACAGAAATTCTTACACAGTTTGAAAGTTGTATAGACAATTTTTTAAGGTCACTTGCAAATTAGTATTTCATGATTCTAGAAGGTAGTTCATAAGTTGGAGATAGATTCAGCTACCCAGGGTTTATGTCTTCTCCTCCATACAAAAATGAGAGTTGCTATTGCTTACTTTGGTTATATCACTCCTCAACTACTCAATTTTATAACTTGTAGCAATATTTCCCCTGTCATATATATGATTAATGTTGAAAAATATCTGTACAAACACCAACATCAGTTTTAATGTAATCATCAATGTCAAATATTATCACAAAGGCAGCACAGATTATTACATCGATGCAGTAACTTGGAACTGATACGTGCCTCTAAATGCAAGTCCATTGTCGGAGTATTGGAGTAAGTATAAATGAAACTCTTACTTATACAAAGAAATATAGAGAATACACCATCAATTCTTTTATTCATTCCTAAGTCACCCAAATACACTTCATGTACACACCACGTGCCCAGGCACTTTACTAGCCACTAGAAATACAAAGAGAACAAAATAGGCATGCTATCAAACTCCTGGGAGCTTTAATAACTGAATTAGTAGTGTTATGATAGATGAAGTATAAACGATTGAGGGGGAAGATAGGATGTACATCTATCCACAATTTTGCCAGTCAGGAAGGATTTAGCAGAGAAAGTGTTTCTAATCCTAGACCTAGAAGTTAGTAGGAATTCACATGTGGAATGAAGGGAGAAAGGATTCCAGGAAACAGAAAAGATAATGCCTAGAGTCAAGAAGAATCATGCATCAAAGGAGGAACTTGTAGAACTTACTTTGGGTAGCAGAAAATCACCCTAAGCCAGGAGTCAGAAGGCCTGGCCTGGCTATTATGTAGTAGTGCCCCTACTCCCCATCCATAGTGGTGGGGTCTTTATGGTGTAACATTAAAAGTGCCAGCCAGCTTTAAAATCCACACATTATTTAAGATCATTTATATAAACCATGGTATACTAGTATGATGACATATAGAAAGAAAAACTTTGGATTACTAGATGATGAGCTTCTAAAAGGCAAGTTACTTTTTTCCTCATCTTTATGATAAATTCATAGTGCCTCACATGGTGAAATTATGTAGAATTGAATCAAGAGATTCCTCTCTCTCATAAAGGTATTTAATGTGGAGCCACACAATTGTGTCCAGTTTTTGCAATTGAAAAATGAATAGGAATGAGGGGATTATGGGAGATGGCAGAGTAGGGTGCTCCAGGATTCAGTTGTTCCACCAGAACACTATTAAACAGGCACTAGACTGTGTTTCAAAGTGGCATAAAGAAATAAAGACCTATGGTAAAGGTAACCATTTAGGTAAATACAAATGCCAGTATTATTGTAGTGTATTGTTTGGTATGTAACTCTATTTCTTACTTTCTACAGGTGCTAAAATCTAAATGCATGAAAAGTAAATTTATGGTTTTTGACATAAAATGTACTAAGATATAAGTGGTAACAAGTACAAAAAAAGGTGGAAGGACAGAGGGATATAGGAAAATTGTTTGTGTATGCTATTGAAGTTAAGGTGGTATCAAAATAAATATGAATGCTTTACATTTAAGGTATTAAATTAAAACCCCATAGTAACAAAAAGGAAAATATATGAAAAATAAATCCTGATAGAAAAGAGAAATCACTCGATATATTACAAAACCAAAACTCAAATAAATTTAAAAGTAAGCATTAATAGAAGAATTGAGAGGCAAAAAAGGCATAAGATTTATATAAGCCAAACAGCAAAATGACAGAAGGATGTATTGCTTTATCAGTAGTTACTTTAAATGTAATTGGATTAAACTCTCTAATCAAAAGTCAGAGATTGGCAAAATGGATAAAAATATATGAAAGAACTATATGAAGTCTGCCAAAGACATGTCTTAAATGCAAAGATACAAATAGGTTGGAAGTGAAAGGATGGAAAAATATATACCATGTAAGTAGTACCCAAAAGAAAGATGGGATACCTATACTAATATCAGATAAAAAAGACTTTAAGTAAAAAACAGGAGCAACAAAGATAATCATTATACATTGATTAAGGGGTCAATTCAACAAGAAGATGTAACACTTATAAGTATATATGGACCTAACAGCAGATCCTCAAAATATATCAAGGAAATATTGACAGATTTTAAGGGAGAAATTAATAGGAGACTTTAACACACCATTTTCAATATGATAGAATATCTAGTCAGAAGATCAATAAGGAAATACCAACTCGACCTAACAAACATATATATAACACTTCACCCAACAACAGGATTCACATTCTTCTGGAGTGCACATGGATCATTCTCCAGGATAGACCATATGTTATGTAACAAAACAAATCTCAATAAATTAAAAATATTAAAACCATAAAATGTTTTTTGATTCTAGTGGGTGTCAAATGGTATCTCATGTTTCTGATTTGCATTGCCCTAATCAATAATGTTGAGCATCTTTTCTTTTGCTTTCTGTCATTTCTATACCTTCCTTGGAGAAATGTCTATTTATTTTTCAAGTCTTTTGCTTGTTTTTTATTTTTTAGGCAGTGCTGGGGATTGAACCCAGGACCTCATACATGTGAAGCAGGCGCTCAACCACTGAGCTATATCCACTTCCCTTGCCCATTTTATAATTGGGTTGTTTGTCTTTTGTATTTTGTTGAAGGATTTCTTTATATATTACATATATTAAACTTTTATCAGATATTTGGTTTCCAATTTTTTTTTCAATGTGCAGGTTGTTATTTTCCTTTTATGAAAAAAATCCTTTGATGTACAAATGTTCTTAATTTTGTGAGGTACCATTTATTTTTTTCTTTTGTTGCTTAGTGTGTAAGGACTAAGAAACAATTGCTTAACACAAGATCCTGAAGATTTTACTGAACATTATTTTTAGTTTTATAATTCTGGTTCTTTTCTTTAGGTCTTTGAACTATTTTGAGCTGATTTTTTTATATGGTATGAGATAGGGGTCCTCTTGTTTATTTTGTTGTTTGTTTGTTTATTGCAAATCGAGATCCCATTTTACCATAATCATTTGTTGAAGAGACTATTTTCCTCATTTGAGTGGTCTTTGACCTCTTGCCAAAAATCAGGTGGCCATAAATATGATGGTTGATTCCTGAGCTCTCAATTTGATTCAATTTGTCTGTATGGCTGTCCTGTAGCATTACCATGTTTTGATTACTGTGATTTTGTAATCGTCCTACTTCATTCTTCTTTTGCAAGATGCCTTTTGCTATTTGAAGCCTCTCACTCTTCCATATAAATTTGATGATTGAGTTTTCGATTTCTGAAAAGAAGATTGTTGGAATTTTAAATGGATTGCATTGAATCTATATATCACTTTGGGTAGGGTTGACATCCTAACACTATTTAATCTTCCAATCTATGAACACCGTATGTCCTTCCATTCATTTAGGTCTTCTATGATTTATTTTAGGAATGTTTAGTAATTTTCTGTGTACAAGTCCTTTATATCCTTGTTTAGTTTTATTTCTCAGTATTTGATTCTTTTAGTTGCTTTTGTAAAGGGATTTTTTTCTTGATTTCTTCTGCCAATTATTCATTTCTTGTGTATGGAAACACTACTGATTTTTGGGTGATGATTTTGTACTCTGCCATTTTGCTGAATTCATTTATTACTTCTAGGAACTTTGATGTGGATTTTTCAGGATTTTCTGTATATAGGATCAAGTCATCTGGAAATAGAGAAAGTTTTACTTCTTTCTAATATGGTGTTTTTATTTCTTTTTCTTGTCTAATTGCTCTGTCTAGAACTTACAGTACAGTGTTGAATAACAGAGGTGACAGTGGGCATGTTTGTCTTCTTCCTGATGTTAGAGTAAAAGCTTTCAGTTGTTCACCATTAAGTAGGATGTTAGTTGTGGGTTTTTATGCACCTTTGAGGAAATTTCCTTCTTTTACTAGTTTTCCAAGTATTTATCAGGACGGGTTGCTGGATTTTGTCAAATTGCTGTTAGGCATCATTTAAAATTATCATGTGTTTTCTTCTGTAATTCTGTTAATGTGGTATATTACATTGATTTTCTAATATTGAACCACCCTTGCATACCAGAAATAAATATCACTTGATCATGTTGTATAATTGTTTTAATAGGCTGTTGGATTTGGGTTGCTACTATTTTGTTGAGGACTTTTGCATCTATATTCATAATACGTACTGGTTAGTGTGACAGTTTGAAGTTCTTTTATAATCGCATTAAAAGAAGGATTATGTTCTTTGAACTAATCCATTCCTGTGGTTGTGAGACATTTTTTATTGGACTACATTAATGAGGCGAGACTCAGGTTGAATCTTTACCCTCTTGCTAGGTATGATATAAACAGAGGCATAGAGAAAGACAGACACAGGTGAAAGGAAGCTGCCATATTGATCCTGTCATGTGAAAGAGAGGACCACAGGAGAACAGAAGCCCTGAGAGACTGAGAGAGGTCCTAGAATCTGGAACCAGCAGAGCAAAGAGGCACAGAAAGAAGACCCCAAGGGGCTAGGCCCACAGAGCAGCTCCAGAGGAGATGAGCCATATGCCTGATAGCTCACAGCTGAACTCAGGAAGATAGCAGAGCAGCTGAGACCGAGAGTGGAGGCCTGAAAAGAGACAAGTCCTATGCCTGGTTGCCCACAGCTGAGCTCTGAGAGATAGCAGATTCTGGAGGAGAAGGTAGAGACCTTGGCAAAAATTGGTGTCCATTTTGCTTCACCATGTGGCAGGACCCTGAGAAGGCATCTCTGCTGATGCCTTGATTTGGACATTTCATGGCCTCAGTATTGTAAGCTTTTACCCTAAATAAAATTCCCATTATAAAAGCCAACCCACTTCTGGTACTTTGCATAGGCTTCCCTTTGGCAAACTAAAACAGTCAGTATTATTCTTTACTTCTGGTATCTTTATTTGGCTTTGGTATGAGGGTGATATTTGCCTCTTACAATGATTTATGGAGTTTTCCCTCCTCTTCAATTTATTGGAAGAATTTGAGAAGAATTGTAGTTGTCTTCCTGGAATGCTGGATAAAATTCTCCTTTGAATCCATCTGGCCCTGGGCTTTTCTTTGTTGGGAAGTTTTGATTACTGATACATACTCCTAACTAGTTATTGCTTTGTTACAATCTTCTGTTTCTTCTAGAGTAAGTATAGGTAGTTTGTGTGTTTCTAATAACTTGTCCATATCATCAAGATTATCTAATTTATTGGTTTGCAGTTTTTCATAGTATCTTCTTATAGACTTTATTTCAGTGGTGTTGGTAGCAATGTCCCTCGTTCCATTTCTGATTTTTGTTATTTGTATCCTCTCTTTTTCTCTTTGTCAGTCTAGCAAAAGTTTTGTCAATTTTATTTTTTCTCAATTGAGTGTCTTTGCCCTTTTGTCAAAAATCAGTTGGCCATAAATGTGAGCGTTGATTTCTGAGCTTTCAATTTTATTCCATTGGTCTAGATATCTGTCCTTATGCCAGTACCATACTTGGTTTGATTACTGTGGCCTTGAAATAAGTTTTAAGATCAGAAAGTTTGAGTTCTCCAACTTCATTCTTCTTTTTCAGGATGGCTTTGGTTATTCTGGGCCCCTGCTGCTTCCATATAAATTTGACAATTGGCTTTTCCATTTCTGAAAATAAGGCTGTTGCAATTTTGATTGTGATTGTGTATAATCTGTAAATCATATTGGGTTAGAATTGATATCTACAAAAGATTTAGACTTCCAATCCATGCCCATGGAAAGTCCTTCTAGTTATTTAGGGTTTTTTTGATTTATATTAGCAATGTTTTATAGTTTTCTGGTTTTTCATTACTAGTGTATAGAAAGGCTTCTATATTTTCAGTGTTGATCTTGTACCCAGCCACTTTGTTGAACTTATTTATTGCCTCTAGTAACTGTGTAGTGGATTTTTCAGGATTTTCTTTATATAGGATCATGTCATCCACGAACAGGGAAAGTTTTGTTTCTTCCTTTCCAAATTGGATGTCTTTTATTTCTTTTTCCTGCTTAATTTCTCTGCCTAGAACTTCCAGTACAATATTGAGTAAGAGTGGTGACTGTGGGCATCCTTGTCTTGTTCCTGATATTAAAGAAAAATCTTTCAGTCTTTCACCAATAAGTAGAATGTTAAATGTGGGTTTTTCATAAATGCCTTTTATCATGGTGAGGAAATTTCTTCTATTCCTAGTGTTCTAAGTATTTTCATCAAGAAGGCATTCTCAGGGTTGTCAAATGCCTTTGCTGCATCATTTGAAACGATCAGGTGGACTTTCTTTCATTCTGGTAATGTCATATATTTTATTAATTGATTTTCTTATGTTAAACCACCCTTCCATACCTGAGATACTTGATCATGGTGTATAATATTTTAAATGTGTGATTGGATTTGGTTTGCTAGTATTACATTAAGGATTTTTGCATATATTCATAGAGATTTGGTCTGTAATATTCTTTTCATGCGGTATTTTTATCTGGCTTTGGTATGAGGGTGATGTTGGCATCATAGAATTTTTAATTAGGTAGTATTTCCTCTTCTTAAAACGTTTCAAAGAGTTTGAGCAGGATTGGTATTAATTCTTCTTGGAGGGTTTGATAAAATTCTGGTTTGGTAAAAAACTGGTCCTATGATAGTCTTTTTGGGAAGTTTTTTATTACTGATTCAATCTCTTTTTTAGTATTTGGTTTGTAGAGATTTTCTATTTCTTATAGAGTGAGCATATTTATTTTGTGTGTTTCTGGGTATTTTTCCATTTCATCTAGGCTAGGTAATTTGCTGGTTTACTGTTGTTTGTAATATTCTCTTTTTGTCATTTTATTTCTGCAAAATCACTAGTAATGCCCCCTTTTCCCTTCTAATTTTAGTTATTTTTGTCCTTTTTTTCTTCATCATTCTAGCTAAAGATTTGTCAATTTCTTTTACCTTTTCAAAGAATCAACTTTAGGTTTTGTTGATTTTCTCAATTTTACTTCTATTCTCTATTTCATTTACCTCCATCTAATCTTTGCTATTCCCTTCCTTCTGCTCACTTTGGATTTACTTTGCTCTTCTTTTTCTAGTTCCTCCAGTTTTGAGATTAGGCTTCTCATTTGAAATCATACTTCTTTTTTACGTAAACCTATAGAGCTGTAAATTACCCTGTCAGCACTGCCTCTGCTGCATCCCATAAGTTTTGGTATGTTGTGTCTTATTTTATTTACACCAAGATGATTCCTAATTTCCCTTATTTCTTTTTTAACCCATTGGTTGTTTGAGTACATTGTTTAATTTCTACATATTTGTGAATTTTGCATTTCCCCTTCTGTTATTGATTTCCAGCTACACTCCATTGTGTTCAGAGAAGATGCATTGTTTGATTTCAAAATTTTTAAATTTACTGATACTTGTTTGTTTTGTGACCTAAGATATGATCTGTTCTGGAGAATGAATCATGTCCACTAGAGAAGAATATGTATTCTGCTGCTGTTACGTGTTCTATATATGTCTGTCAGGCCTAGTTGTTTTAGACTATTGTTTAAAGCTTCTGTTTCCTTATTAATCTTCTGTCTAGATGTTCTATCCTTTATTGAAAGTGATATATTAAAGAGTTCTACTTAATATAGAACTGTCTATTTCTCTCTTCAAATCTTTCAATATTTGTTTTGTGTATTTTGGGACTCTGCTGTTAGGTGCATAGATATTTAGGATTGTTTTGTCTTCTTGTTCAACTGAACAACACAGTTATATACTTCATAACTCCTAACAGGTTTTTACTTTAAGCCCATTTTGCCCGATCTTAGTTTTCTTTTGGTTACTAACTGCATGGTATATATTTATTTCCATATTTTTACCTTCAACCTACTATGTCTTTGAATTTAAGATAAGCCTTCTATAAACAGCATATATTCACCTTATGCTTTTTAAATCATTTCACCACTCTCTCCTTTTGACTGAAGAGTTTAATCCAGTTACATTTAAATTAATGACTGATAACACAGGACTGTCTTGTGCCATTTTGGTATTTAACCTTTTTAAGTCTTATACTATTTTAGTTTCTCAATTCTTTTGTTAATGTGTACTTTCATATATATTTGATATTTTGTATTGTGCCATATTGTGTCCTTTCTCATTCGCTCTACATATTTTTCATATATTTACTTTGTATTAACCTTGGGATCAAAATTTAACATTCTAAATTTATACCAATCATATTTGATTAGATACCAACTTGACTTCAATAGCATATACATACCCTTCCTATAACCTTCTGTGAGCCCACATTTTCTTTACTTGTTACACATTATATATGTGTACATTGTACATCCAAAACAATAGACTCATCATTATTTTTTCTGCATTTGCATTTTTAGCACCTGTAAGAAGTAAGAAGTGGAGTTACATACAAAAAAAAAAAATACAATACAATAATATTGACATTCATAATACCCATATGGTTACCCTGGACATCTTTATTTCTCTATGCCACTTTGAACCATGGTCTAGAGTCCTTTCCTTTCAGTCTCAAGACCTCTCTTTAGCAGAGCTTGTAGGGCAGATCTAGTAGTAACGAACTGTCTCATTTTTTCCTTCTCTGAGAATGTCTTAATCAATATCTTATTTTTGAAAAAAGGTCTTGCCAGATATGAAATTCTTGGTTGGCAATTGTTTTCTGTCAGAACTCTAAGTGTTTCAATCTACTGACTTCTTGCCTCCATGATTTCTGATGATAAAGTGCACTCAATCTAATTGATACTCCCTTGTACTTAACATGTTTTTCTCCTACAGTTCTCAGAACTCACTCTTTGTCCTTTGCATTAGACAGTTTAACCAATAGGTGGTGATGTGTATATCCTTCCAGTTTATCTGGTTTTCTGTTGTCTGGACTTCTTGGATGTGCATATTCTTGTCTTTTGCTAAATTTGGGAAGGTTTATGTCATTGTTGCTTTGAATATATTTTCTACCCTTTTTTCTCTTTCTTTTCTTTCTTGGACTCCCATAATGTGTATAAGGTATCCTTGATGATGTCCCACAGGTGTCTCAGGCTATTTTCACTTTGTATAATTCTTTTATCTTACTGCTCCTCACCCTGACTTATTTCAGTTCTTTTGACTTCAAGTTTGCAGATTCTGTCTTCTGCCAGCTCCAGTCTGCTGTTGAAACCCTCCTGGGAATTTTTCACCGCCATTATTGTCTTCTTCAACTCTAGAAGTTCCATTTGGCTTCTTTTTAAAATTTCTATCTTTTTGTTTTAATTGTAATATTGCTCATTCATTGTTTTCCTGGTATCCTGTAGTTCTCTCTATATAGTTTCATTCATCTCCTTGAGCATGATCTTGGGGAACTTGGTCTTTATGTCCCACTCTGGCACCAGCAATCTGTGACAGTACCTTACTACTGCTTGCTTCAAGATTGGGAGATAGGCAATCATTGCTGCTACATGGAGAGTGCAAATCACTGGTATTTACTGCAATTTACCATTTCTTTCTCTCACTATTTCATGGATGATGCATAGTCTTCTACTGGACTCTGGAGTTTCAAAATAGTTAATTCAGATAGTCCAGGCCTGTTTAAGTGTTGTTCTGATGGAGAGATGGATTCTGGGAAATTCCTACTCTGCCATCTTCCCACTATCCTCAATATCCTAACTAAGGAAATTTAAACTAGCTTTGAATTTCTTCTTCTTCTTCTTCCAGGACCCCATCACACACAGACATTACTGCTCTTCCTTCTTCCCATCTCAAAACACTAAATGAAGGACAAATATAAGGGAAGATATTATGAGTAGCACTGGCCACAAATCTAACCCCATGTAAATTACAATGTTAAAAATAAAATGGCATATTGCATATTTAAATAGGATTTTTCCATGAAAACTAAGAATGGACTAAGTCTTTAAGCTAAGAAAATAAATTTGGAAGGAAACCATGATGAGAATGTTTATTTTAGATTTAATTTTAATATCAAGAACTATGAACTACCTATATGCTAAATAGTCGGGGAAATGATGGAAAAATATGTAATATAGTAACTCAATGTAATATTGCACAAATTTAATTAATATAAGTATTGATTTTGGACAGATTGTAGAAACAAGGCAAAACACAAATGATTTAATGTGAAGTAAAAAAAAAAAAGTATAAGATAATTTCTGTCTAAGATCACAAAGCAGAAGAGTTGATGTTTCTGCCAATTTTCCCATAGCAAGAATCCTACTTCTTACTCTCACTAGTCCCACCTCAGGCAAATGGAGATGCCCTACCAATTTCTTAGAGTTATCTCTCAGGAACACTTCAGGGATAAGTAGTTGGCATCGCCAGGTCTTCCTGTCTCCAGGTTCCTGGCAATAATAGAATTAAAATAGTAGCCAAAACCCATTCTCATTGCTTACATAAATTTACTATAATGTTCCCCACATCTCCAAGCCTACCCCAACTACATCAGGAATAGTGTACCAATGCAGTCCATAACCAGAAAGAATATAATCTTAATAGTGGATCACAATCATATCCAGAGAGAATAAAGAGTCAAACTCCAATGGTTGCCTGGAATTCTTTTTTCCCTTGTTTTTCTCTGCTGCTTCTCTTCCTCCAGTTCTTCCTCCTCCTCCTACTTCTTCTTCTTTCCCTTTTATATCCCTCTGTTCTCTTTGCAGAATCCCAATTCCATCCTTATAGAATCTCAGATTGTTTAAGACCAGGACAGTTGTGTTTTCTAACAAACTTTAATCCTGGAACAATGAAAGTGGATCCTTCATTAGTGACCCCATGGTCTTCTGAGGGAATCTTCTTCCTAGTCTGTTTCCAGTTCTTCAGAGTTGAATGTCTTAAAGAAGACAGGTACATCTCCCTCTTGCTAATACTGATCCTCTCTCATAACATAACTGAATACATGATGCTTTTATACAATTGTCTTCCCACCATTAGTGAGAAAGGATAACTGGGGTGATAAAATATATGTATTTGTGCACAAAGCTAAAGTGACTCTAAAATATTGTTTTTCTTACCTCACAACCACAAACTCTACAATAAAAACATGACCAAAGACCAAGGGCTATAAATCACCTGTTTCATAACAGAATCACCAAGTTGCTTCTTGAAATGTAGATTCCTAGGCCTCACTGCAAACCTGCCATATTAGAAGTGAGAGGGGGCACAGAGTGGAGGTGAAGTGGCATTGAAAATTTGCAATTATGACAAATTACCCAGGTGATCTTTATGAACTCTATGTTTGGGGACCACTGCTAACCTATCTTTTTCAAATCCTAAGAAGGGAGATCAGTAGCCTCCCAAGTATGATATATTACTGCCTTAAGCCTTCAGATGATCCTAAATATATCTTTTCATTCCCCTTCCTAAAGAGAATTTTATGTTCCCATTTTTGCCGTGTGACTTGCAGTGGTTCCTTGTGGTAAAAATGTACTCTGCCACCTCATTTAAATCATCTGGAAGCAATAGATGTGACATCTGGTCAGATGCTTCAAAAGCCATTGCATGGTTCTGCCATTGCTCTTTCCCTCTGCTGCAAAACTGAGAGAAGAATCTTCCCTCCTTCTGGGTTCCTAAATGAAGATATGTGGTAAAGATGCCCCTAGAACCTACATGGACTGTTATTGTCTAAATCATTGAGGTCTTGGTTTTTAAAAAGCTGTCTAAGAAGATAAAATAATGTAAAAATAACCCTTTCTTAAGGAAAAATAATAATAGGCATGGCCACATAAAATCCAAAAGTAACCTGTGGCTCAATTTAATTTCTTTTTTTTTTTTTAATTAATTTATTTTTTATTGTGGGTAAAAATCAAAATTTTCACAATACATACCAACATTTGCAAAAGGATATACAAATATATATGCATATATGTGCATTTGCTTACAAAAATGTTATTTATATATATATATAAATATATTTTAAGAGGTGCTTAGCTTACCCAAAATATTAAACGGAGCCCACTGGGATTCCCATGTTGCCCACCTCCCACACCTCCCACCACATCCCACACAAACATCTCCCACAAGTGTGGCCCACCACCATCAATGGACTTACACATCCTGGGGACTTGCCACCAACCATAGACCACAGTTCACATCGGAGACCACACTCTCTCCCACACAGTTCTGAGTGGTGTGTGATGATTTAAAATGGCCTACATCCATTGCCACAACGGTACTCAGGACAACCTCCAAATCCCAAAGAAGCCCCTGTTTTCAACTGCTCGTCCCCTCCCTGCCCCAAAAGTGTCAAGTGGCCACTGGCTCCACCTCATTGTTATAATTTCTTCCATTGCTAGAATCACCATATGTGAACAACAGAATACCATCAAATCCACTCTAGTCCATAGTTCTTCCCCTAATCCTGAGGGGACTGGGATGGTGATGTCCACTCCACCTCCTAGCGAGAAAGGGCTTATATCGCATGGATATGGTGGGTGGGATGATCCTGCCTGCAGATGAAGGCCCTCTCCATTCCCTGGGATGGCCAATGCCCATAATTGTCTCCTCGCCAGGTGACTTGGATGAGTCCATTGAGCTGTAGGGTAGGAGTTGCAGCTCCACCGAGATTCCATGCACACCTGGTACATAGGTAGGCCAGATGCTCCAGTCTCTGGAAGTATACCTAAAAACTTCAGCATCACATATAGGTTTGAATAGAAGGGA